>JXCR01039577.1:35182-65231 GCA_002079205.1 Phalaenopsis hybrid cultivar | reverse complement strand
TGCATTTCAAGATATTCTGCAGCGCAGCGAGCAGCAACAACATTATATGCGTTGAGGGTGACAATCATGCCGTAGCAAAATTTCGCACAAATCTCAAAGGCAGCAGGGCCACCGGGGATGTCGGGAACTTCAATCTCATCGTTGCTTTCCTCACTTGTGGCGACAACCAAGCGGTGGAGGCGGGGACTCTTAGACAAAAGGGGAAACTGCACACAAAGCCAATGGCAATGTAAATCATCCTCCTCTTCATGGCAACAAAAGTAATCATTATAAAAGTTGGAGGCACTTCCACAAAAAATAAAGAAGGCATTTGAAAAATATTTCATGTTGAATATTTAATAGAAGTATCATTATAATCGAAGGGTAAATTTACATAGCACACAATCTTTATGCACTTACATATGGAAAAAAGTGTCAGAATGGTCCCTTTAGTCCCATTGTTCATAATTTAGTCCCCAAACTCTTTTAAACAAATCTTAAAACAGACGGGGACTAATTTAACATTTTTATAAGCTCTGGAACGAGAATGACCCAAAGTAAATAGTACTACTTTGGCACTTTACTCTTTACATATATCAACCTAAACTTTCACATTTACATATATAGCACTAAAATTTTTAATATCGCATCAACTGTTGCACTATTACCATTTTTTAACAGTGAAATGCATATTTTCATGCATAGGTTCAAAGCACCAAAGTGCTATGTTTGTTAGTATGAAAATATAGGTGTGAGACATGTAAAAACATAAAAATTGTGTGCTGCCTGTGTAAATTTCTCTAAATTCGATACCATGGAGAGAAATGAGTACATGAAGAATAGCATAGCAATCGAATAACAGTGACGTCAAAAAGAAATTATACGATTAAGTAATAATTGTCTATGAATACCATAAGCATCAAGATTCAAAACGAGATTAGTGATACCTTATGAAGATAAAACTTCACGTCGCTTGCATTAACAATGATGTCTGTTGCCAATTCAGTAGCTACAAACCTGAAAATAAAATTTATCCTTGAATGCCTTCATGAATGACCAAAAAAAAAAAATCACACTCCGCACATAAGTCAGATAGCCGATTAAAAACCATATTCTTACATTCAAAGCTTTGTCATAAAGAAGCAAAATTGAGTTTCCATTGAATCCACGGTATGTCACCAGTCAATTGCAAAAAAAATTCTTTTAAATCATTTCAAAATATAATATTTGGAGAAAATAAATAGATTTTCACCCTCTCATGAAAATATTCTGGGAAATACTGCATGAAGCAGATCACCCAGTTTAAACAAAAAGCTAACAATAGAATTAAAAAACTTTCAAGACCTAAAGCGTTCCATTTGGGCACATTGCGAGAACAAACAGTCTTCTCTACCTTCACAACTCTAGAGCCTCAATTATAGACAAAGCTAACCATGGTTAGTCGGACCAGGATCAAGATTGGCATCATTTGGAGCTCTATCCCTTGGGCACAATCCGAATGGCAGATTTTGATTCAATATCCTAAGAGGTAAGGTGTGTATAGATCGTGCCGCCAACAAGACGAAAAGCCTTCCAGGTCGGAGAAGGGCCAAGACAGAGAAATAAGAAATCAAAAACAAAAAAAAAAAAAGAGAGAAGAAGAAGATCGAAACAAAAGAAGAAGCGGGGACATGAAGTGACAAGATATAAAATAAAGAGTTGAAAAGACAAAAGGAGGAAAAGATAAAAAGAAAATGACAAAAGTAAAAAGAGGAAAGAACCGCTCTCATGCCCCAAAAACTAGAAGGCCGTGTGCAGAAGAACAAGAGAAAGATGAGTACAATGTCTTACCTTGTTTGCTTTTCATTAAAGAAGAAAACAAAAATATTAAAAGGAAAGAAGAAATAAAATGTAATAATCTCTCTCCATAAGCAAAAACTTTTCTCCATTTTCATTTTTTCGGGAGAGCATTCTAAATGAAAAACAGAAAAGCTCTTTCCCAGGGTGAAAATGAATATTATTTTTAAACCTCTCCTCCAGGAGAGCACTCCAAAAGAAGAATAAAAATAACTATCCAAATCTCTCCTCCGAGACGAGCATTCCAAAGATAGTCTCTCCTACGGGATGAGCAAACAAAGATTTTCCTCCCCCTCAGGAAATTTCCAAAAAACCCACTCCCAAAGCTCAAGTCGGAAGAAGCTATGGAGGTGGTTCTCTGCATCGAAGTGACAATATCTACAAGGGGTATGGCGTAAATCACCCAACTAACTAGTCTCAGCAGTTTTCCCCTACAAAGGCAACGACAAAACAACCTAAAACTTGACGTAAGATGAAACCCGTCGGAGGCGATATATCGACAAAGATAAGAGAGATGGATAAGGAGCCAGTTCGAATTGTGAGAATTTTTTAGTTTGAATTGTGAGAATTTTTCTATCCAAAAATTTCAAAAAAGCAAGCTTGATTATATTTTCCAATGATCTGAACCTCAACTAATAATTTTTTTCTCCAAAAAAAAACAAAAAAAAACTTATTTCATTAAAAGGCTAGCAAAAATATTGTTACAAGTTCAAGTCCAAGTAGAAGCCTAAAAAATGATGTTTTTGGCACTAATGAGTTTTTCATTTTTATCGTAGCTTTGCCTCCAAGAAGTTGGGGGAGGGGGGTGGTCATGTATGGCCTAAGAATAGGCCACACCAAGCATAACGATCCACCGTCGGATACGAACCAAGAGACACGCAACTGTTGAGCCGGCCACCTCCACCTAGCCGGACAACATAGGTCGGCAACATCCTGCCTGCCCCTCTTGTCGGCAGGTCACCTTCACCTGGTCGACCAACATGGCCTGACCACCGGGCCGCCCACCCTCACTCGGCTGGCCCACATGAGTTGGCGAACTCCTAACGGTCGACCACGCTCACTCAGTCGGTCAACATAGGTCGGCCACCCAGCCATCCACCCTCACTTGGTCAACCAAAATGGGTCGGAGACCTCCAACCCTGGACGATCAGTCACTCGGGCCAACCACTCGACACCGACAAGTCCAACTCTGGGAAACTCCAAGAGGACCGATTCAAGCAAGGGAAAGACCATAATACAACTGTCAGCTCTCCTAAAAGGCAAGGGCTTATATGTAACATAAATTTCTCCTCTCTCTTTCTCTATAAATAGAGAACCCTTAGATGTAAAAGGAGTCTCTTTAGGCTCTCTTTCCCCTCTCATGTAGGGAGCTTGCTCCCCTTCATGCTCACATTGCAATCTCATTTGTGCGGAATAAAAGGGACCGCCGAGCCCGAGGACCAACCCTACTTGCCCCTGAACGGGACAACCCTCTATTTCTTTCTCTCCCTCTATTTCTCCACCCCCGGAATCCGACTTTATCCCTTGAAGTAGTGTTTATGGTAGGTTTCAATATTACAATAAAAAAAGAGCAGTTGAGGGACTGATCTCCAATAAGAATAACTATCCATCCTAAATACATTTAAAATTAAAATAATTTTTTTTTTAACAGCTTAATCAAGAGCCAAGGCATGTTTATGATGAAAATGGATATTGAAGAAATTCACAGACTACAAATAAGTGAAATATAACTAGAATCGAACAGTCATAAACCATAAATCGTTTACAAAACTCGAAATTTTATGAGATATACTGATAAACAAAAGAAGAAATCAAAATTTAACACTAGAATCGCACAACTAAACAGCCTAAGGATTTATTTGGTTGCTAAAAGTTAGAAAAAATGATTAGAAAATGGAGAATATACCAGATTCCGACATTTTATTTGATTCAGTTATAAATTAGTATGTGTTTTAAATTTTACTAACGCCTTCAGAATGAATCAGAAGTTATGATATCATCGCCATTTTCTAAGCATGTTCTATATGAACAAGCACCTAAATAAGCCCTCAACAACAAGCAGAACAAACTTCCATACCTTATATTGTGCCCATCAGACCGAAATGCGTCAGGCTTCGATCCAAGCTTCATATACTTCATCTTGAAAGAAATTTGCAAACCTCTTCTCAAATACTGAGACCTCAACACCTCACCACTTCCTTACGCTCAAATCATCAGAAGAACATCAAATTTAAGGAAGCTTATCTATTGTAAGATCAGAGACTGAAATTCCTGAAGCTTTAACAAGCTTTAAGTAATCTCAGGAAAGAGGCAAATGTAAGGAACGATTTCTTTTCTCCCACACAAGGACAGAGAATTGGAATTTAGGGTTTAAAGTGTCAAAGCAACAAACGTCGGTGTTTCCCAGGCCAGAGGCAAAACCCCCAAAATCCGCAGCCAAAATAGGCAAAACCTCTAGATTCGCAAACCATCAAGAAGAGCGGATGAGCACTCTATCACTAAAATCCAACTCCAATTTCTTATCACTTAATCTGCTTCCTGTCCTTTCATTCATTCTTCTCTTCTTTTCCTCCTTCTATGATCTCCATTCACGAGAACAAAATCCGAGGCTCCAAAATTCGCAAGCACATCACCTGAAAATCAACTAAACAGCTTCTTGGAGTGAGAAAAAAGAAGCTAAAAAAAAGCAGACAAAGAGCATCTTTATAGCACTCGGATGGAAGATTACGGAGACCAAATCAACGAGTTCTAATCAAAGAATCTTCCGCAAGTGGGCGAAAACCTAGATCCAAAACTGGGGATAACAATCCAAGAAGCCATGGGCAAAGAATCCCATGTGAACAACAAACCACATAAATAGAAACCGGATTTACATACATATCACTTATTTTTCATGTAATTATATATTTAACATTTAATTTTTAATGGTTATTCATAAAAAATATATATTTTATTTAAAAAAATAATATTAATAGTATTTAAATGTAATTTTAAATATTTTATTGATATATAATAAATATTAAAAATATTTACATATATTTATAAAAAACATTGCATTTCATTTTAAAAAAAAATTATAATTTTTTTTTACCTCATATGAAAGACATGTATAGTATGAATGTAAAAGTAAAGTTTAGATGTTAGGTAGATAAGGCATGTATTTAAATGCCCCGTACTAGAAATATATCTAGATTTGAAAAAGATTATATTTGGAGTCTGGATGCAAGTTGTGTTCGGACAACAGCTGCAATTCATCGAAAAAAGTGGGGGTGGATCACAACCGTTGCCCGGGCGTAACTTATTAATATTATTCCCTAAACCCTAAACCAAACAAGAAATAATTTATAGCTCATTGCTTAAACAAGATAGTTGTATCATCAACATTATGAATTCAAATCATATATTTTATAATTTATCATTCATTATTTTAAATGAATTAATTAAATAATTTTTTGAAAAAAAAATAAAAAAACTATAAATAGGCTGTCAATTCCAATGAATCTAACTAACATAAGTACATAATAAATAAGTGTAATTTGTGCTCAAAATGTCATTTTCTTATAATGAGTAAGTTAAAATGCGGTACAAGCCGTTTCCACTAATAAAAAGTACAGGAACAATTTCTAAAACTAATAATATTGTGTAAATAAAATTTTCAAGCCCAAATTATTTACTTTATTCCTTTTCTTAGGGTCTGTTTAGGGCAGCTTATTTGGTGCGGTGACGTTTTGAAAACACACCTGACCTATTTTGGCAGCTTATGAGTTTTGAAAACAGTGTTTTCACACCGCACCTATCTAGGTGCGGTGACAGCTTTTTGGTAGTGGTCTGGCTGTTCCAAAAAAAAAATTTGTAATAGTCACCGCACCTAACTTATCTGCAGATTATTTTTATTCAGCTTATCAGCAGATTATTCAATAAACTGTAGCTGCCTCAAAACAGACCCTTAGTTAGACCTTCAATCGAGATGACTTAAATTCTAAAGATATTGGATTGATAAATTTCAAATATGAATATTTCAAATGCTCAAATTTTAGGATAATTGCCAAGTTGATAAAAAATTTCATTCGGAGGGATGTATATATGAACTCGATTCTCTGTAAGCAAGACATAGTTGGCAAGATTCATGTAAAATCATATGCCAATACTAATATTGATTCTTTACGGGAAAGAAATAAAGTCTCGACATGGTTCAAATAAAGCAATCAAATCCTAATGATGATCATGCGGACTGAAAATCTCAACCGGAGGAGTAGCCTTGTAAATCAATTTTCAATTTAAGTTCTCAAAATAACAAACTAAAAATGCTTAAATTAAAATTAATCACCAAAGGCTTCAAACAAACAAATCAAAATAATCAAATTAAAGTCATTATCTTAAGATTTAGTGTGAACTCCATCCACTCTCTGCAATAATATAACGGGGGTGACCAATTTTTAATGGACTTGAGCTCACAAAAATAATTGTCATATCAAGTGTATAATTATATTCTCACTTAAAATAATGTCACGCAAGTAAGGACGTGGCTAGAGCCCTCTGTTTGAGTAGCTCAACCCAAAGTCTCCACAAAAAGCTGTGTTTATGATAAGAATCCTCTAATTGAGTGGTTGCCGCCAAATGAAATCGTTATATTATGGTCACAACTGTAGCTCGTATGTTCCATAATGGATTTCTACAATTTAAGTTGTAAATTATAAAGTACATTGGATTGACAAAGTCTTTTGTCAGCTAATGTCGACATAAATTTATCCTTTTAGACAAACTTCCGCCCCAAATCTATATGGATCCCTTAGACGACGTAGACCCATGGTTGTTGGCATGGTTCCTAAGTCTGGTTGGATCAAGTTCCTCTTTTGACTAAAAAAAATTAGTAGTTTGGAGATCTAAATGTTGACTTTATTATTTGATTGAATCAAACATTCTTCCTGGCGGTCTTATAGCCTTCAACTCTTAATTTACTTTCAACCTCACTAGTCATCTAGGTTAGTGCAACCGCATAAGGAGAAATAGAATCCTTAGGTTTTTGCAAAAAAAATGGGTAGTAACTTTAAATTCCCCAAAATTCAAACACTTTGGGCTAAACTTAAAACTAGTAAACTAAAACTTTACCTAATTTAAAAATTGACTCGTTCCTCATGGGATCGACACACGAACTTAGATCTGTATCGACGCACAGACTCAAAACCGTATATTATTTGAGAACTACATATACTTTAATTTAAATCTTAAATGTAGAAAATATTTAGCTTGTGATCAATGGCAAAGATTTATAGTATGTGATAAAATAAATTATATCTAAAAATTTTTTATAAAAGATATAGGTAATATCTCTTATATAATTAAAATTAAGATAATACTAAACAAGCTTAAAGGTGTTTTATATCTACATTGCAAGGCCTATATCAACAAAATCTTAAAGAAGTTTAAGGTGAAAGACTGTTTACCTAGTATAGCTTACATTTTCATAAGCTACATATTTAATTAGAGTCAATTGAAAAAACAACTTCATTAAGAAAGAACTAAGAAATATTTCATATGTTCAAGCTATTGGTAGCTTGAAGTATGCTTAGACCTGCATGCATTGGACATATAATTTATAGTTGGGATATTATAAAGCATTAGACTAATCCATATACATACATACATACATACATACAANTATTTCCAGCCTTCGATTTGTGGATGTGATATTTAGGCCATTGAGGATATATTGTGTCATTGAGTAGTACTCCTTGTAATTAAGCAAACGTCTTTATGGTAACAGGATTGATATCAAAGTAAGCATAGTTATAAGAGAATGTGTTAAATAGAATACATTAGTTATTGAGTGTGTTCCCTTTTAGATCAAATTTAATTTCTTGTTTATACATAAGTTTGAATTGATAATAACTTATCCTTTAACAGAAGACAAGCCAAAAAACAATCTTAAATATCATATTGATAGTGTGAGTCTTAATTACTTCATTTAATGTCATTTTATGGACAATTTTTTTTAATGGAATGTAGGTGTGATATCAATATTCATTTTTAGTTACCTTTGAGTACACATCCAATAATATGAAAAACATCATTAAAATTAGACCAATGTAAGAATATAAGGTTTATTAAATTTTTTCATGGGTACATGTAAAAGAGATATAGTTATTTTGATATATAAGAGATTATACTCCCTCTTAGAGGATGTATTAGCAAGATTCATGAATTTACTTATTATCATATTAATAACAAAATATTAAGATTAAGTGAGATTATTAATTTCCTAAAATACTTAGAATTTTAAAATAAGTAAGAAAAAAATTCCCACCATGAAAAATATTAAAATAATTTTTAAGACAATACCTTTCATAGATAAATATTTTTTTGTGATGGGCAGAGAAAAAAATTGATTGAAATAATAAACTCTGTATTGAGTATTGATGGTAACTAAAGTTTTTTTGGGAACTTACACACAATATCTTAAACATATTTATTTATGAAATTAATATATTCTATATAATTATTTTTACAGCTCAATCCTAAATTTAAAATTAATAGCAAAATCTTAACTTGCTTGATCTGTTTTTTATTAAATTCAAAATGTATTGGATATTGATGGAAAGATATTATTTGATCGTTCAAAAAAAACATAAATATTAATTTGAAAATGGATTATGGTTTTAATTTCCCCTTTCATTTTTAAAGAAATGTAAGAAAAAGAAGGAGGATTGGCCTAGAAGTAGGGATCGGGTTTAAGCCCGTATCTTTTTGCTTTAGTTATGGATGTTTTTACTCTACATTTACAGTACTTTCGTGTATGATTTTCACTCATGATATTCTTCTTATGGATAAGACTAGAGAAAGTGTTCAGGAAAAACTTGAATTATGGAGGTCTAAATTGGAGTCTAAAGGCCTTTCTTTGATTAGAACTAAAACTAAATACATGGAATGTAATTTTAGTAGTAGCAGGTGTAAAGTTTTTTGATATCTCGGATCTATTGTTGAAAGTGATCGTTATATGGATGGGGATGTTATTAGTAGAACTTAAGTTGGTTGGTAGAAGTGGAGGAATGCATTGGACCCATTGTGAGATAGAAAAGTACCACTTAGAGTGAAGAGAAAATTTTATAAGATGGTGGTGATGCTTGCAATGCTTTTTGGCATAGATTGTTGGTCTTTACAAGAGAAACATAAAATAAAGTCAAGTGGTCTGAGATGATGATGATTGGTGGATGAGTGACCTGATACGTAGAGACAAAATGTGAAATGCATATAGCTGTGATAAGGTTGGTGTATGACATATGACAAACAAGATTAGTGGGAGTCATCTTAGATAGTTTGGTCACATTAAACATCGACCATATAATGATCTGATTAGTAGAATAGATGTTTTAGATATGACTTATGTTAAGAAAACCAAAGATAGGCATGAAAAGACTTGAGAATATTGTATAAAAATTGATCTTAATTTATTATAATTAAATGAAATAAGACTCTCAATAGGATGCAATGGAGAAAAAGGATGCCGACCTCACTTAGGGCCCATTTGGGCAGCTTATTTGGTGTAGTGACATTTTTGAAAACGCACCAGACCCATCTGAGTAAATTGCATTTTGGCAGCTTATGCATTTTCAAAACACTGAAAACAGCGTTTTCACACAGTGCAGTGACAGATTTCTAGCTGTGGTCTGATTTTTCAAAAAATAAAAATAAAAATTGGTAATAGCCACCACACCTAGCTTATCAGCAGATTATTTTTAATCAGCTTATCAATAGATTGTTCAATAAGATGCTGCTGCTCCCAAAAAGACCCTTAGTGGGATAAAGACTTGTAATTGTTGTTGTTATAATAAACATTTTTATGCATGTGGATATAATATATATGTTAAAATTGAAGTTTAGTTGTTAGAAATGTAAATAGGCAGGAATTGATAAGTATATATGTCAATCTTACCCCAAAAAAAAAAATCATGCGAAATTTTTAAACTCAAATTTTGGTCAAACTTGGAAATAAATAATAAAAGAACTTTTACATACATACCCCATAATTCATATGTATTTATGTATTTAACAACAAACTTTTTTATTTCTTATATAATATCCAAAATTATAACATCATGTCAATTATGCTTCTATAACTTATTATTTCTAAATTGAATCATAACCCTAAATTATTATACCTAGACATTACACATAAATACGTAATACATAAGAAAACAGTTTTGAAGTATATACCGTTCAACTCGCATCAATTCTCTTATAGCCCTCATAATAATTGTTGATGACGGTGTGGTTTGTGGTGGTTGTTGGCGGCGGTGGACGGCAATGGTCGTCGCTGGTGGTTGCTGGCGGGAATGGTGGCCGAAGGTGACTGCCGACGGTGGTGGCTGGCGGTAGGCACAACTGGCTGGAGGAGGCCGCAAGTGGGTGCAGCGTACAACACTTTAGATTAAGTCGTATCTTCACTTTCTGTCGAGTTTCAAATTCAATTGAGATAAATTAAGGGTTGAATTTCAAATACAATAGTCCAAGTTCCAAAATTAACTTCAAGCAGCTTATTTTAAATATAATTTTTGAAAAGTGAAATTAATATACAACAATAACAAAAAAAACATCTATTTCACGTGTTGAATGTATCCTTCGGTCGGGTTCGAGAAACAATGCTAAATGGCTCAATCATATCAACTCCCACGTAAAGATAAACTTTCTCTAAAATAACATCATGATGACTATTTACTAATAATATTATAATAAAGTTTCTATAAATAAGAGCATCATTATAATATAAAATAAGTATCCTCAAATATTAAGGGTTGGGATAACTGCAGCTTATTTAAAAGTAGTTATGATGTTCGGTGCTAAGAAATTACGGTGACAATTATAATTTTTTTTTTAATCAGATCGCAACTCGGACTGTCAAAAAAGCTCGTGGTACGCGAACAGCTCGTGTTCAACTCGTTAACGAACGAGCCGAATACGAATAAGTTTTTCAAGCTCGAATTATAAACTAGCCCAACATGAACAACTCTTTGTTCGCTCTTGTTCGGCTCGTTTTAGCTCGAAATAAAAAAAAAAACTATATACCTATTTATATAATAATATATTATATAGACTTTATATCTAAATTTAAATAGTAGCATATTGTGTGGTAATGTGATTATGTATTTTTTTTTCATACATTTGGTCCAGATTCAAATTATACACTTTACATCTATTTTTTTCAATTTAATTTTAGCAAGCCAATTTGGAGCTGAACACAAACACACTGTTCATGAGCCGATTTCGAACACAAACAGTTTCAAACAAATCGAACATGACCCCAGCTTGAGCTCGCTCAAGCTCGGCTCGTTTAATTTATAAAAATGTCACCGCACCTAGTCATGGGTGGTGAGAAAACACATGTTTCAACGGCAATTTTTTTTAAAAAATTGTCAAAACACAATTTATCAAAACAGACAAAGTTGTAGTGTCCTGTCATACCGCCACGAGAACACCGCCCTCAAANGAAATAAACTTAATTTCTCTTCTACCACAAGTCACCAAGAAGAAGCCAAGGGAGAACAATCTTCTTCTTCTTCTTGTTTCTTCCTTCTACCGTAAGGAACTACTGATTGCACTTCTCTTCCTCTATCCCCTGGAAGTAAAACTGCCAAAGAATAGCACAAAAATGCAGTGCTAAATTTGAAGGAGAGCTGTGCAATACCTTTAACAGTGGCAGGAGGTGCAACTCTTCACGAAACAGGGAGCGGAAGTAGTTGAGGCGGGAGTAGTTTCGCTAAGGGGTGAAGCAAAGCTTTGCTTTATGACAGAGAGGGAGAGAGAAAAAACCTTTTTTTTTGTTTTAACTTTATCGGACTCTACACTTAACAAAAAAAATATAATAATGGAGCAGTGTATTGTACTTAAAATACTATGGAATTGTATGGTTATATGAAAAATAAATGAACTAATTTTTATTATTATTATTTGAAGTAAAATGAAAATAATGTATGTCAAACTAAGTGTATGTTAGTGACGGAGACGGTGGTCAACAACAACAGCAATGACAAGCAGGACTGTGCAAGGGTGGTGGATGGTGGTGATGTTGTAATTGGTGGTGGTTGCTGGCGGCAGTAGACGACAATGGTGGTCGTTGGTGGTTGTTGGCGGCAATGGTGGCCAAAGGTGAATGCCGACGGTAGTGGCTGGTGGTAGGCACATCTGGCTGGAGGTGATCGCAAGTGGGTGTGGCGTACAACACTTTAGATTAAGGGTCTGTTTCGACAACCTTTGAATTGAGAAGGAAGAAGATGAAAGCCCTTGCTCTTCCGTCAAGGAAGAAAAAAAAAATAAAGAACATCGAGGTTTGACCCTTCACGCCCAGCGAAGACGGTGGCGTAAAGCATACCTTACGAATCAGAAAGAGAAATCGAAAGGAACGCGGTCCGATCTCCTCTAGGGTGTAGAAATTCGATCGCATGCAACGAACTAGGGAGGGAGGGCACGAGGGGTATCTAGGGCAGAGATGATAGCCGAACGCGGGGCGCGGGTCTTGACCCGTGTCGAAGCCCTTAAGAAATTCAGCGAAGCGGGACGCAGTGCGATATGAATAGTACGGGGGAACGTTAACCCAAACACTATGGCGGCGTTTTCAAAACGCAGTAAAACGCCGATGCACCTAAATAATCTGCTCCCAAACGGGCCCTAAGTCGCGTTTTTACTTTCTGTCGAGCTTCAAATTCAATGGAGATAAATTAAGGGTTCAATTTCAAATACAATATTATTTATATTGAATTTCAACTCCTCCCGAACAAATAGTCCGACTTCCAAAATTAACTTCAAGCAGCTTATTTTAAATATAATTTTTGAAAAGTGAAATTAATATACAACAATAACAAAAAAAACATCTATTTCACGTGTTGAATGTATCCTTCGGATCGGGTTCGACAAACAATGCTAAATGGCTCAATCATACCAACTCCCACGTAAAGATAAACTTTCTCTAAAATAACATCATGATGAATATTTACTAATAATATTATTAATTATAATTCTTATGTGAGAGAAAAATAAAGATAGTAAATCAATGGGGACTCATTTATAATAAAGTTTCTATAAACAAGAGCACCATTATAATGTAAAATAAGTATCCTCAAATATTAAGGGTAAATAAGTATCCTCAAATATTAAGGGTTGGGATAAGTGTAGCTTATTTAAAAGTAGCTGTGATGTTACCGAATAATAATTCGGTGTTAAAAAAATTACGGTGACAATTATAATTTTTTTTATTATATCAGTTCGCAGCTAGGGCTATCAAAAAAGCTCGTTGTTCGCTAACAGCTCGTGTTCTACTCGTTAGCGAACGAGCCGAACATGAACAAATTTTTAAAGCTCGAATTATAAACGAGCCAACACGAATGGCTCTTGGTTCGCTCTTGTTCGGCTCGTTTTAGCTCGAAAAAAAAAAAAAAACTATATATCTATTTATATAATAATATATTAGATATATCATTTATATAATAATATATTATATAGACTTTATATCTCAATTTAAATGGTAACGTAATGCGGTTATGTGTTTTTTTTTTTTCATACATTTGGTCCATGTTCGAATCCAACATTTTACATCTATTTTTTTCAATGTAATTTTAATAAGCCAATTTGGAGCCGAACACGAACACACTGTTCACGAGCTGATTTGGAACACGAGCAGTTTCAAACGAGCCGACATGAGCCCAGCTTGAGTTCGCTCAAGCTCGACTCGTTTAATTTATATAAAAACCACCGCACCTAGTCAGAAGTGGTGGAAAAACACAAATTTCAATATCAATTTTTTGAAAAAGTTATCAAAACACAGCTTATCAAAACAGACAAAGATGTAGTGTCGTGTCATACCGCTACGACGCCGCCGCCCTCAAACATACCCTAAATGACCTATTTTCTCTCATATCTTATATATATATTTGGCCTAACTCGTATTATTGAACTTTTTTTTTTTTTGATTGTGTGAACTTAGAGGTCAATCACGGCGCAACAACGAGAAATACTCATAAAAATACATCAAATCTATGTGTTGGATCTAATTGGGTCGCATCAATCATGACTCGCCCGCATGACGTATCAAATCATTCAACAATCCCGCATTAATGAAGCGACAATAATAGCTCATGGAAATTGACCATTCCGCCGGACTCCTGTGCCGCTAACGAATATCTAGCTGAAATTGCTTGCCAACCATCCAAAATACTTCTATTTAAGAAAAATATTAAATACTACCAAAAGTTATTAATTAAAATGTTTCCCGTCTTTATTGATTTTTCCCTTCTCGTACGAACAGGACTGCTGGATGACTGGTTATATGTCTAAGCTCCCCTACTTTTGCGAGGTTAGTATTTTTTTTTTATGATTCATTCCATCCTATTATTATTATTATTGATGATTGTTAGAAAATTTATGGCGGTAGATTAATAAATTATCGTCTTAGTGTTGCACGAAAATTCAACACATAGATAAAAGAAAAGAAGTAAGCAGAAGGATACACATTGGCTTTTTACGTGGAAAATCCTTAAAAGGGGAAAAACCATACAGTTGAAATAATTTACTATGAATGACAAGTACACATGTCTATTCTTTTCCTAAATTAGGAAAGATGAAATTAAAAAGTTACATAACTATAATCTGACTGCAGTTCTTAGTGACAACAGGTTGCAAAGATCATAGTTGATTGTTGTGAAGAAAGCAATCCGTCGTGAGTGTTGTAGATGGTTGTTCCATAAGCGTTGATTGGTTAGAGAAGTCATAGTAAGCAGTTGCAGAAACTGTGAACCACGTAGATTGTAGTTGGCGAGTATTAATAACGTCCGTAGGCCGCAGGGGCTGGAATCAGGAGTTGCATAAGCTGATGACCACTTAGGTCGTTGGGGCGAATATTGATCAGGTTCGTAGGCCACTGGGACTGAAGTCGGGAACAACATGAGCTAATGATTGTGAAGGTCGTTGTTGGCGTATGGACCGTATTGGTGAGCTTGTACCACAAATGGGAGAGGGTTGCTAGATTTTCCAAGTTACAACGTTGACTGATGACGTCTGGTCACTAATGGTTGACGACTATCAGTGGTTGACATGGTCAACCACGATCAACGGTGGTCGCGGCAGTCGGTGGTGTTCGAAGACGGTCGGTGGTGATGTTGGACTTCAGCTCTTTTTCAAAGCCTCAAGTTCTCTCCCAAGGCTTCCGCTCCATTTCATGAGATGGATGAGACTCTATTTATAGTGTTATGGGTGCAATTAATGTAGGAACATGAACTTTTTTGATCGAACGGTCCGGAGAGCTTCCCTCAATCATAGGGCGTTCAATGGACATTTGAGTATCTTAATGATATCAAAATTGAGTGATATTTGCCTCATTAGATTCGTCTTGTCGAGATGCCCGATTCGAGTATAAACTTAACATATTTGACAACTGTTTGACCTTCCAAATGTGTCCGAAAATCTTCTAATTGTGGTTCAATGACTTGATCTGGGTTTGATTTGACTCGGATTAGACTAACTTTGATATCATTAGGTTCATCTCATTGAGCTGGTCAGTTTGATTATAAGTTTGCTGAAATTGGGGCTCTGGATGAGTTTTTATCAAGAATTGAATGTTTCTTGTTCAAAATAACATCTCGAGATCTGTGTTATGCTTCGAAATTCACGACAGATGATAAACATTTGTTGGCGACGTATCAATTATTATTATTATTATTAGAAATTTATGTCAATGCCACACTTTTTTTATCATTATATATATCTAACACCTAAATTTTAATGCTTATTTAAGTTAATATCAAATTTTGATGTTGAATACAATATACAAAAATACAACTAAACGAAACTTTTTACGTCTCTTTTTGAATATTTGAATAGAGTGTGTCTGCCAAAGTGACTGAACCGAGCCCACTTATTAAAGTGATTGAATCGAGACTACATGTTGAAGTTGTTGATTAAGCCCAACAGCTCGTGCATCCCTTTGCCTTCCTGGATCCTTGTCAATCAAGTAAAAGAATTTTCGATCTCATCCAGGCGGCGAGCCAGCGATCCAAGAAATGTCTAACACCCGTTAGTTGCTTCCTTACGAGTCTCAGGAGGATCGTCTGGGCGTTCAACACCACCTTCTTTACTTGAGATTTGTACGTCCTCGCATGACACTTGTTTCGCTATAACCGACACCTCGACTAGATTCTCGTTGATGTCTGCAAGGGTTGCATCACTACCCCGACCTCTCAAAATTCAATCATCTATACCAAGAGACAACATAAAGCAAAAGGACTTTAAGAAAATTAAAATCCAACAAATAAGGTCTAGGCACCTTGTATCTAAAAGTTGATCCAACTAAGACACCATAATTGATACATCACTCTCATCGCGACGAGAGGGCAACAACATCCCTTTGTGTTGTCTATGTGGTCGGTGGGCCTTGTGCTACAGTAGGTTGACCAGTTAGATCAATGATCGAATCAGTCAACCAAGTATTCCTTCACTTATAATCGGGGAACGAATCAGACGACCCACCTAATTTGGCATTGAGATTGCAACCGCTTATCTCTTATTAATGATGAATTTCTTCTTTCTTTCACCTCATGGGCAGTCCTAACCTTTCGGTTTCCCAAAGGCAAAATAGATCAAATCTTTTTTAGGGATATCACCTAAGGGGTTTGATATGTTCTCCATCACAACACCCACAAGCAGACCGATTCATATGAGAAAAGTCATGGAGCAAATAAGGAATGGGAAGGACTCCCATCACACATTATTTATAAAAATCAAAGGCTCGTAAATCAATGGAGTTTGATTATTGAACAATTAGTTAAACAATAAATGAATTTTACTTTTGCATGTAATTATCATACTCTTATCCCAACTTGCTTTTAAGAAGTAGGAGATCAAATAACTAAAATATTACATAAAAAATGTGATGGTGTCGATTCTGAGAAAATCAAACGGTCTTGAAGCGAGGAGTAAGACAAAGGATGACTCACTAATAAAAGAACATGAGGCTTACTCGTTGAAAGCAACTGGAGGATACAAGAATGTTGGAGTTTGGAGCTCTTTATGTCTTACCGCTCCCGCTCTCGTCGCGACCCGATCCTGCTCATGCCTCTAGTTTGCAAATCGCTGCCTCCGCTTATTCTTGTTTCTCGAAGCGAAGCTTCGGTTTACCTCCCACCTCTTAGTCCTAAACCGTAGGTGCCAACTGCTCCCGCCTTCCTTTGTTGTGAAGCGATGCATCCCTTTGCTCCCTCCTCTTCATGATAAAAGGCATCACACACACGACTCTCCTTTAAGTTTTGAAGCATGGCCTTTTGTTCTTCTTCAGACTTCCACAGAACTGTGGAAGGACTTCCACAGGAGAGTAGAAGAGATGCACAAGAAGTAGTGTCTTGCGGCAGAAGGAAGAAGAAAGAAAATTGTTCTCCATTGGCTTCTTCTTGGTGGCTTGTGGCATAAGAGAAATTGAGTTTTTTTTCTCTTGTAAGTTTATCTTCTTCGATGTACCTCAGTGTAGAGTTTCTTTGGTGTATCTCGGTGTAGAGAGATAAGAAGATAGAGCAACGAAGTGAGAGATTCCTCTTGTAAGTCGAGATGATTGACGGGTGTAAATTCCTCAAGTAGTAAAATCCTCTACAACTCTGTGGACGTAAGAAACTTTTCGAACCACGTAAATCAGTGTGTTTTATTGTGTTACTGTTTTCTGATGTGAATTTTCTCGTTCTATTTTTCACTTCGTCAAAGATTGTTCTCCTATTTTATTTCTATATACCACAACAACTGGTATCTTATCTCACAACAACTGGTATCAGAGTTTTGTTTCGGATCTGAGAAAGACATTGATTGTAGATGAAGAGAATGTTTCAGGGATCGAGAAATTTGATGACACAAATTTTGGTTATTGAAGAATGCAGATAGAATACTACCTCTATGGGAAGAAACTTCATCTTTCATTATTGGGGAAAAGGCCTGAAAAGATGGATGAGGTTGAATGAAATTTGTTGGATCGACATGTTCTAAAGGTTATTCAATTGACCCTATCGAGGTAAGTTGCACACAATGTCGTCAAGGAGTGGATGACTGCAGATCTCATGGCATCCTTATCAGGTATGTATGAAAAGTCATTGGCAAATAATAAGGTGTACTTGATGAAGAAGTTATTCAATTTGAAGATGGCGGAATGTGTTTATGTTGCTTAACGTCTGAATGATTTCAATACTATAACAAAGCAATTGTCGTCTGTTGAAATTGATTTTGATGATTGGATACGTGTGATAATATTGTTTATTTCATTGCCAAATAGTTGGGAAGCCATAAGAATGACAGTTAACAGTTATGCAGGAAAATATAAACTGAAATGTGATGATATTCGTGATTAATTTTGACTGAGGAGGTGCCCATGTAAGATTCTGGCGAGATCTCATGTTCGAGTTCTACATTGAATGTTGATTTCAGAGGGAGATGACAGGACATGAACTCAAATAGAGGAAGATCAAAATCAAAGTCTGGTCAACAGGCAACCTACTAGAATTATGGCAAAGCTGGTCACATAAAGAGAAACTGCAGGAATCCCAAGAAGATGGAGAATGATAGCTCAAATGTGATATCAGAAGAAGTACATTATGCACTATTACTAGCAATTCATAGTTCTGTTGATGTTCGAGAACCACAAAGCTTTGAAAAAATCTTGCAAGATGAAAGCTCGAGCAAGTGGAAGCTGGCAGAACTTCCACCATGGAATAAGACATTAAACAATAATAGGGTGTACCGGGTGAAGACTGAGCTTGATGGCAGTAAGAGGTACAAGGTCAGACTTATTAGAATAGGCTTTCAGTAGAGGCAGGATATTGCCCATGCAATGAGAGTTGTAAGCAGAGATAAGAGTAATCTAGGAAATGGCTTGAAGGTGCAAAACTATGTTGACCCTGCTGATATGTTGACTGAGGCTGTTACTCTTGAGACCCTGAAGTTGTGCACTGTTTCAATTGGTCTTCTGGTGTGAATACAATGCTTTGAATTGTAGAGGTAGAGGATTAATGTTTGAAGAAAAGGGCGACGCCGCCAGTGAAGGAAGTTAGTTTGAGGAAGGAGATGTTGTTGCATGTGTACCTGTCTTCAAGTGAGAGATTTGTTGGTGTTTGGAGCCCGGTCTGACTTACCGCTCCCGCTCCCATCGCGACCCTAACCTGCTCCCACCTTCAGTTCACCTCTGCTTGTTCCTGTTTCGCGAAGCGAAGCTTCGGTTCGCCTCTCGCCTCTTCAGTTGCGAACCGTAGGTGCTAACCACTCCCACCTTCCTCTGCTGTGAAGCAAAGCATCCCTTCGTTCCCTCCTCTTCACGATAAAAGGCATCGTACACACGACTCTTTTTTAAGTTTTGAAGCACGACCTTTTGTTCTTTGGACTTCCATGAGACAATGAAACTTCCACAGGAGAGTAGAAGAGAAGTGCAATAAGTAGTTCCTTGAAGCAAAAGGAAGAAGAAAGAAGAAGAAGAAAATTGTTCTCCCTTTGCTTCTTCTTGGTGGCTTGCGGCAGAAGATAAATTGGGTTTATTTCTCTTGTAAGTTTATCTTCTTTAGTGTATCTCCGTTTAAAGTTTCTTCGGTATATCTTGGTGTAGAGAGAGAAGAAAAAAGAGAGAAGAAGAGAAAGCAACGAAGTAAGAGATTCCTCTTGTAAGTCAAGACGATCGACTGGTGTAAATTTCTCAAGTAGTTAATCCTCTGCAACTCTGTGGACATAGACAATTTGTCGAACCACGTAAATATGTGTTTTCCTTTGTGTTACTATTTTCTAGTGTGAATTTTCTCGTTCTATTTTTTCGCTTCATCAAATATCGTTCTCCTATTTTATTTCTATATATATACCACNAATTGACCATTCCGCCGGACTCCTGTGCCGCTAACGAATATCTAGCTGAAATTGCTTGCCAACCATCCAAAACAGTTCTATTTAAGAAAAATATTAAATACTACCAAAAATTATTAATTAAAATGTTGGGACGTCTTTATTGATTTTTCCCTTCTAGTACGAACAGGACTGCTGGATGGCCGGTTATATGTTTAAGCTCCGCTACTTTTGCGAGGTCATTATTTTTTATTTTTTGCTTCATTCCAGTACTATTATTATTATTGATGATTTTAAGAAAATTCATAGTGGTAGAGTAATAGATTATCATCTTTGAGATAAAAAAAAAAGAAGTAAGCAGCAGAATATACTTTGACTTTTTATGTGGAAAACCATTGAAAGAAAAAAAAATAAGAGACTTAGCCCAGTTGAAATAATTCACTATGAATGATCAGTACACATGTCTATTATTCCCCTAAATTAAGGAAGAAGAAATTTAAAAGTTGCATGACTATAATCTGGCTGCAGTTCTTAGTGACAACAGGTTACAATGATCATTGTTGATTGTTGTGGGGGTAGTAATCCGTCGTAGTGTTGTAGATGGTTGCTCCAGAAGCGTTGATTGGTTAGAGAAGTCATAGTAAGCAGTTGCGGGAACAATGAATCACGTAGTTTGCGAGTATTAATGACGTCCGTAGGCCGCGGGGGCTGGAGTCGGGAGTTGCATAAGTTGATGGCGATGTAGGTCGTTGGGGCGAATATTGATCAGGTTCGTAGGCCACTAAGGCTGAAGTCGGGAACAACATGAGCTGATGATCGTTTAGGTTGTTGTTGGCATGTGGACTGTACTGGTGAGCTCCTGTCCCACATACGGGAAATGGTTGCTGGATTTTCCAAATTACGGCGTCTGGTCACTAGTGGTTGAAAAACGATCGGTGGTGGTCGAAAATGATCGGTGGTGGTCGACGACGGTCATAGATGCTCAACGGCGATCAGCTGTGGTCGTGGTGGTCGCGGCGGTCGGCGGTGTTCGACAACGGTTGGTGGTGATTTTGAACTTCAGCTCTTTCTCAAAGCCTCAAGTTCTCTCCCAAGGCTTCCCCTCCATTTTATGAGATGGATTAGGCTCTATTTATAGTGTTCTGGGTGCAATTAATGCAAGAATATGAACCGTTTTAATCGAACTGTCCGGAGAGCTTCCTTCGATCATACGACATTCAATGGACATTTGAGCATCTTAATGATATCAAAATTGAGTGATATTGGCCTCGTTAGATTCGTCTTGTCAAGACGCTCGATTCGAGTATAAACTTAACATATTTAACAACTGTTTAACCTTCCAACTATGTACCACAATCTTCTAATTGTGGTTTAATGACTTGATTTGGGTTTGATTTGACTCGGATTAGACTAATTTGATATCATTATGTTCATCTCATTGAGCTGGTCAGTTTGATTATAATTTTGTTGAAATCGAGGCTCTGGATGAGTTTTTATCAAGAATTGAATGTTTCTTGTTCAAAATATTATCTCGAGATCCGTGTTATGCTTCGAGATTCATGTCGGATGATGAATACACGAAAACTTTTTACTTCTCTTTTTGAATATTTGAATAGAGTGTGTCTGCCAAAGTGAATGAACTAAGCCCACTTATTAAAGTGATTGAATCGAGCCTACATGTTGAAGTTGTTGATTCAAGCCCAACAGCTCGTGCACCCCTTTGCCTTCCTGGATCCTTGTCGATCAAGTAAAAGAATTGTCGATCTCATATAGGCGGCGAGCCAGCGATCCAGGAAATGTTTGACACCCGTTAGTTGCTTCCTTACGAGTCTCGGAAGGATCGTATGGGCGTTCAACCCCACCTTCTTTACTTGAGAGTTGTACGTCCTCGCATGACGCTTGTTTCGCTATAATCGACACCTCGACCAGATTCTCGTTGATGTCTGCAAGGGTTGCATCACTACCTCGACCTCTCAAAATTCAGTCATCTATACCAAGAGACAACATAAAGCAAAAAGACTTTAAAAAAATTAAAACCCAACAAATAAGGTCGAGGCACCTTGTATCTAAAAGTTGATCCAACTAACCATAATTGATACATCACTCTCATCATGCGACGAGAGGGCAACAACATCCCTTTGTGTTGTCTGTGTGGTTAGTGGGTCTTGTGCTACAATAGAAGGTTGACAAGTTAGATCAATGATCGAATCAGTCAACCAAGTATTCCTTCACTTATAATCGGGGAACGAATCAGACGACCCACCTGATTTGGCATTGAGATTGCAACTGCTTATCTCTTATTAATGATGAATTTCTTCTTTCTTTCACCTCATGGGCAGTTCTAACTTTTTGGTTTCCCAAAGGCAAAATAGATCAAATCTTTTTTAGGGATATCACTTAAGGGGTTTGATACGTTATCCATCACAACACCCACAAGTAGACCAATTCATATGAGAAAAGTCATGGAGCAAATAAGGAATGGGAAGGAGTCCCATCACATATTATGTACAAAAATCAAAGGCTCGTAAATCAATGGAGTTTGATTATTGAACAATTAATTAAACAATAAATGAATTTTATTTTTGCATTTAATTATCCTACTCTTATCCCAACGTTGCTTTTAAGAAGTAGGAGATCAAAGAACTAAAATATTACATAAAAAATGTGATGGCGCCTATTCTGAGAAGATCAAACGGTCTTGAAGCGAAGAGTATGACAAAGGATGACTCGCTAATAAAAGAACATCACTTATTGAAAGCAACTGGAGGATACAAGAATGTTGGAGTTTGGAGCCCGGTTTGAATTACCGCTCCCGCTCCCGTCGCGACCCCATTCTGCTTCCGCCTCCAGTTTGTGAATCCCCGCCTCCACTTGTTCCTGTTTCTCGAAGCAAAGCTTTGGTTCGCCTCCCACCTCTTCAGTCGTAAACCGTAGGCGCCGACCGCTCCCGCCTTCTTCTATTGTGAAGCGAAGCATCCCTTTTCTCCCTACTCTTCATGATAAAAGGCATCACACGCACAGTTCTCCTTTAAGTTTTGAAGCACTGCCTTTTCTTCTTCTTCGGACTTCCACGGGAGAGTAGAAGAGATGCACAAGTAGTTTCTTGCAGCAAAAGGAAGAATAAAGAAGAAGGACAAGATTGTTCTCCCTTGGTTTCTTCTTGGTGGCTTGTGGCAGAAGAGAAATTGAGTTTATTTCTCTTGTAAGTTTATTTTCTTCGGTGCACCTCAGCCTAGAGTGTCTTTAGTGTACCTCGATGTAAAGAGAGAAGAACAAAGAGGGAAGAAGAGAGATCAATGAAATGAGAGATTCCTCTTGTAAGTTGAGACGATCGACTGGTGTAAATTCCTCAAGTAATAAAATCCTCTACAACTTCGTGGACATAGGAAATTTGTCGAACCACATAAATTTGTGTGTTCCACTATGTTATTGTTTTTTTATGTGAATTTTCTCGTTCTATTTTTTGTTTCATCAAAGATCGTTCTCCTATTTTATTTCTATATACCACAACAACTGGTATCAGAGCTTTATTTCAGATCTGGGAAAGCTGATGGCTGCAGATGAAGTGAAGGTTTCAAGAATCGAGAAATTTGATGGAACAAATTTTGGTTATTGAAGAATGCAGATAGAGGACTACCTCTGTGAAGAAACTTCATCTTCCATTATTGGGGAAAAAGTTTAAAAATATGGATGAAGTTGAATGGAATTTGTTGGATCAACATGTTCTGAGGGTTATTCGATTGACCATATCGAGGTCTGTTGCACATAACGTCGTCAAGGAGAGGATGACTGCAGATCTCATGACAGCCTTATCAGGTATGTATGAAAAGTTATTGGAAAAAATAAGGTGTAATTGATGAAGAAGTTATTCAATTTGAAGATGGCGGAAGGTGTTTCTGTTGCTCAACACCTGAATGATTTCAATAATATCACAAATCAATTGTCGTCTGTTGAAATTGATTTTGATGATTAGATATGTGCACTGATATTATTGATTTCATTGTCAAATAGTTGGGAAGCCATAAAGAAGGAAGTTAACAGTTATGCGGGTAAATTTAAACTGAAATGTGATAATATTTGTGATTTGATTTTGGTTGAAGAGGTGCCCATATAAGATTCTGGTGAGATCTCATGTTCGAGTTCTACACTAAATGTTGATTTCATAGGGAGATGTTAGTACATAAACTCAAATAGAGGAAGATCAAAATCAAATTCTGGTCAACAGACACCTGCTAGAATAGTGGCAAAGTTGGTCACATAAAGAAAAACTACAAGAATCCCAAGAAGATGGAGAATAATAGCTCAAATGTGATATCAGAATAAGTACATGATGCACTATTATTGGCAATTCATAGTTCTGTTGATGATGGAGAACCACAAAGCTATGAAGAAATCTTACAAGATGAAAGTTCGAGCAAGTGGTAGCTGGCAGAACTTCCACCGATAAAAAATGCATTACAAAAAATGTGGGTGCACCGGGTGAAGACTGAGCTTGATGGCAGTAAGAGGTACAAGGCCAGGCTAGTTGGAAATGACTTTCAACAGAGGCAAGATATTTGCCCATGCTGTGGGAGTTGTAAGCAGAGACAAGAGTAGTCCAGGAATGACTTGGAGGTGCAAAGCTATGTTGACACTGCTGATATGTTGACTGTGGATGTTACTCTTAAGAAACTGAAGTTGTGCACTGCTTCAGTTGGTCTTATGGTGGGAATAGAACACTTTGAATTGCAGAGGTGGATGATTAATGTTTGAAGAAAAGGGTGACGCCGCCAGTGAAGAATGTTAGTTTGAGGAAGGAGATGTTGTTGCATGTGTACCGGTCTCCAAGTGGGAGATTTGTTGGTGTTTGGAGCTCGGTCTGACTTACCGCTCCCGCTCCCGTCACGACCCCGGCCTGCTCCAACCTCCAATTCGCCTCCACTTGTTTTTGTTTCGTGAAACAAAGCTTCAATTTGCCTCTCGCCTCTTCAGTCGGAACCATAAACGCTAACCACTCCCGCCTTCCTCTATTGTGAAGCGAAGCAGCCCTTCGCTCCCTCCTCTTCACGATAAAAGGCATCCCACGCACGACTCTTTTTTAAGTTTTGAAGCACGACCTTTTGTTCTCCTTTGGACTTCCACGGGATAGTGAAACTTCCACGGGAGAGTAGAAAAGAAGTGCAAGAAGTAGTTCCTTGCGACAGAAGGAAGAAGAAAGATGAAGAACAAGATTGTTCTCCCTTTACTTTTTCTTGGTGGCTTGTGGCAGAAAAGAAATTCGGTTTATTTCTCTTGTAAGTTTATCTTCTTCGGTGTATCTTGGTGTAGAATTTCTTCGGTGTATCTGAGTGTTTCTCTGTGTTACTGTTTTCTAATGTGAATTTTTTCATTCTATTTTTTTGCTTCATCAAAGATCTTTCTCCTTATTTATTTCTAGATATATACCACAACAGCTGGTATATATATATGTATGTATATATATATATATATATATATATATATATATATATAGTTCACAACAACTGTTATCTTATATCACAACAAAGAACAAGACGCGCGGTCGAAAACGAGATCAAAACCGACCAAACCACCATCTGGAAAAAAGACAACCGAATAATACAAGAACAAAACGCTTGGTTAAAATCGAGACAAAAGAGTATCCAATCTAACCATCATAGGAGAGTTGAAGAGAGGGAAGATCTGACTCTCTAGCATCTCCAACCATCCCAAGGACGACCAAAGACTCCTCATCAGTGGTCAAGAGTCGACAACTGGGCCATATCAGCCAGTTGATCCATACCGACTAAACTCAACAGATCGAGTTGCTCCATACAAACTATGCTCAATTGACTCTGCCAATCCACACAGACCAATGTTAGTCATTTAAGCTGATATAGCCAAACCGAACCCGATTAAGGTCAGCCAACCAAGTCAGAAAATAATCGGACGAGAGACTTGCTCATATAAAATACCAAAAATTCTCTAGTAAGAACCCCTTTAAAGCAGGGGCAAAAATTTAACACCATCATATTACAATCTCTTCTATAAATAGGGGAATCATTTTATGAATAAAACACGATTGAACTCAACGGATTACTATTCATTTCCTCTCTTTACTTCTCTTTTTCTCTCTCTCTCTTATTATTTACACTACATTTTTTGGGCAAGATTCATAAACAAACTAGGATTCAACATCTCTTAAACAACATGCATACAAAAATATTAACTTAATTTGAATATTTTACCATCATCATAAACAAAAATTCTCGAAAATTTTACTCTACTACCTGCAATCATTTTTTCTTAACTTCTATCATGCAATCCACCCATAATTAAGTTATCGTATAATTTTATTCAATACTTACTTAAATTATCTTAAAATTTCATGAAATTTGATATTCCATTATTCTATTAAATATACATAGAATATATTGTAGTACTTCTAATCACCAAACCTAATGTTGTATGCATGATTCATCCAATAAAATAAAATAATTGAAATCACATGACAATGTACCTTTTTCTAACACGATAAGTTGTTCATTTTTAAGCTATAATTTTAAACCAAAATGTGAACATAGATAAAAAAAATATATAAACTATTATTCCTACCTCAAAAACAATTCTTAAATTTATGACAATAAACTATAGATGCACATACTCAATTATAATACCACCCTTATCACATCCAAAATATCACCAATTTAAAAACAAAAAAACAAATAAAACACTCATTTTCATCCACATGAAATGTGACATATTTATAAACTTTAAACCTTAGGCATTAGATATGTAAGTACATAAAAATTAAGCGGTAAAAATGTAAGTCTTCTCAAGCCAAAAAAAAGTAAAAATATGTGCAGGACCACTGAATTGATTATAGGATTTTGAGGAACAGCCCTACACCCTGGATTGTACCAAACAGGCCCATCCCTACACTTTGCACATTGACAACAGTGCTTGTCCCCTCTTTAATTGGGCAGGCCGTGCCATGCTTTGTCCACCCCAATATGTTTCCCATGCATTTTATCAAAATGGATTTAATAATAATATAATAACATCCACCATAAATTTTTAATTATATAATTTTTTTTTAAACTTTGGTTAATCAATTATTAATACTAAGTTTAGTATTTTTATGATTATGCAATGAGTTGTATGAAGAGTAAAATGCTTAGAACATTTATTTTTTGAGGTGGGATTTACATACACACCACATAAAACATAATTATTTACATACCTAACCTCTAAAAGTATGTATTTACTAATTTACATAGCTAACTTCCTATAGAGGTTAATAAAATATATGTAAATACCAATTCCGGCCTCCTCCAATCACATATTTCACTATGACATATTAATGTTTAGAGCGGTACAGTGGCGGCGACAACGAGCAAGCTAATGTGGATTGACTGTCGACTTGCTATGGAGGTTAACAGTGGCGGCCAACGGTGGTAGTAAGTAAATAACCCCTAAGTTTTGTTTTCCTTCTTTCTCTATATATATTTTAGTGTTAATACACACATAATTTTGTGATTGTAAATCAGTAACATTTTTTTCGAGGGATAATTATATACACAGCATCCAAAATACTGATATTTAAAATTTAACCACATCAAACTACTGAGAATTTGATAAAAATGAAAAGAGGGTTGAGGTTTTACCGTGAATTTTGATATTTCTGCGAGAATTTGAAAAATGGATAAAAGAGAGTGGTAGATTAGTAAATAATAAGATTCATGTGGTTTGTATGTAATGGGCACTTTTTTCTTGTGAAAAATCAAATGAGAAAAATATGCTTTCCAAGCGCTACAAGGCAAAATGGAAGGATCCAACATGCACTCACGTGGCTTTCTTCCTTAGCTGGAGCAATCGACGGCCAACCACATTTCTCCACGTCGCAATCTTACGGCGAGCGAAGGCCCAGATGTCCATATTCTTTTGTCGCTGCTGGAGATCTCCGATGCATTCGTGTCATATATTCATCAAATACACATGAATATAATTAAACGGACAATTAATTTCCAGTTAGGTATTATTTTTTTGAGTATTTACATATATAACATCCAGCTTTTATGTATTTTTATATCCAAGACCTAAACATTACTTTTTTTTTTATATACAAACCAAATCTTTCATATAAGGTTCAAAACTATCACTATTCTAAACTTTTAAAAATCAAACACATGTTTTCATGCATATATATATATATATATATATATATATATATATATAAACTCTTTTTTTTTTATCTTCGTTTACCTTCGTGTGTTGAATTTTTGTATAAGATTAGTATGTTAAAATGTATTTCTAACTTTATGAATCTCTTAACCTAAAAAATTTAGTGTCATTAAAACCTGAAATTATATAAAAAAAATCCTTTGTGATCAAGAGGAATCAATTGAGGCTATTCGATCGGGTGGCTATGAGTGTTATTGGCCTAATAATAAAAATGGCCCCTTAGAGCCTATAAGTATACCATATTTCTTCACATGGGAACTAAAATGAGTCAAATTCTAGGGTTGTTTTCGGTTGAAGACCCAATCATAACTTTAAGCTTCCGTAACTGTCGATCATCGTCAACCACTACCCTCCTGCCACAATCGAACGTCGTCGTCAGCCTTCGACAACCCCTTGTTCACCGTTGTCACGAACTCTATCATGCAAACTCTATTGTACAACAATCTATTTCCGTTCATTATGCAACGAAGTATCCAAAATACAATATATTTTTTACTGCCACATTACCAACTCAATGATAACTTCCAATTACAACTATTTACAACTGTTGTACTTAGAATACAACGACTCTATTCAACGCTTAAAATATTTTGTATATTGTGCACAAATAAGAGTTAATTCTCATAAATTTTAATTCTGACATCTCCATACATAATTTAAAATTTTACCCTCAACTTGAAAGGACCTCATCACCTCACCCTAAACCCCTAAACGATCACGCTGGTCCTAACTATAGAGCTATATGGGCCCAATGAAATGGACTGATTGGGCCCCCAAATAATGAAGGAAGAGCCTGTTTCTGTCCTGAACGGATAAGCACTCACAAAGTTCCTTTCTAATAAGGCACCAGAATATTCAAACTAAATTGGAATAATATTTCAAAAATTAGATTTCTTTTAATCAGTCAAAGCACATTAAAAATTAAATCTAAATTGAATCTAATAGCATTTATATTCAATCATTATTGATCTTACAACTCTTTTGTTTAATTTTGTTAGAAATAATTTTTGGCTTAATAAAATGCTCATTGAATGCAACATTAGTTTATTTATTTCTTTATATATCTATACATATATATAATTTTAAAAAAATGATATTTGGATGACTTTAACATGTAAAATTTGCAAGATTTTTTGAATGTAATTCACTACACATTAAAGTTGATGGCTACTTATATTCACATATTTTTAAAAATATGCAAATCTAATATATTTAAAATTATAATTCTCTAAAAAGGTAGCACGATTATAATAGCAAAAAATAAAATTTTGTCGATCATTAAGATTAAAATTGAGTATGAAATAAATATTATAAACACGGTCGCTGAATTAGAATTTCATACAAAATATTAAGCAGCTTAATTTAAATAATCTTTTTAATTATTCTAAATATAATTTCAAAAGATTTTCCTTTAATTAAAAAAAAACAAAGAGTCATCCTTATTTTGGTAAAAAAAATTAAAATTTCAATGACAATTAAGTTAAAAATTAATGATTAGAGTCTGTTTAAACCTAAATTTTCTAAAGAAGATCATTTGACAACTCCTTTATTTTTCTCCTATCTCTAAAATCTATTACTTATTCCATAAGCGCCGTCTAAACGCATGTGTGCTCGTATGTCATGACAAACTGCATATTAAAAGTAAACAATCATTATGTCTCCAATGATAATTTCAGAAAATAGTATTTTATTTTCAAGGCTCTATATTAAATAATATTAAATAAATGGCTACAATGGCATATAACCAACTTAAATTCCAAGCAAATCAAAGCATCCAATGATTATTTTGTGAATCTTCTCTTTAGAGACCCAACTGAAAGCAGCCCCCACTTATAGCTTTAAAAGCAAATCTACTTTATTTCAGTCATCATATGTGAGAAGATGGAGTTAGCACGTCCATTCCTACTAGAAAATAAAGTAGGGGAGGACCACAAAGGGACCAGCTTGTGAAGGTGATGGGAAATCTGCCATTAATGCATGCATGAATGAATGAATCATCATCATCACCATCATCCTTAATGGCAATATTTATATGATCACATGGATTAATGGCTGTGGTAATTTTTTATGAATGTGAAGGGATGTGAAGCTAAAATGGTGATGATGGCATCATTATCATTTAGTCAAATCAGAATGTTGACATTGAAGGCTTGATGTATTTCTTTTTTTTTTTTTTTTT
>JXCR01039577.1:0-26735 GCA_002079205.1 Phalaenopsis hybrid cultivar | reverse complement strand
TATATATATATATATATATACTCTCAATCGGCCAAGAAAAATTATAACTAAATTTCATCAATCATATTAGATCTGCTCATCACAATGCAATTCATTTTGGAAGATTCAAAACATACTTGATGCACTTATATCTATCACGCTCAAATGTTTTGCATGCCATTGATTTGAAAATGATTCTCTTGAGTAAAGTACTTGATTCTCTTTTATGGAATGTCACTTAAATTTTTGATATCACATAAAAAAAATATCATCATTTAAACTTAAGAAATGAAATACTTCTGAAATATTTTATAAAATTTGTTGAATCTTGACGTCGCATAAATTATATCATTTTAATGTTAAAAAATATTTTTTAGAATGAAAATTTTATTTCAATTCATTGTATTTATAAAAAAAAATAATTCAAATTATTTGATGGGTTTAAAAAATATAAAGTAAATTAAAATCAAAGTTATTTTGCAAATATACCCAATACAATCATATTATATATTAAATTCGTCATTTAGCTACAAAACATTTTCTTAAAACTTCAAGCAATCAATAAAGATTGATGGTGTCACGGGCCACACGACCATGTTGAGGTCATTTATTAAGCTTGATGGTTTAATCAACATTAAATAGCTATGAAGATTATAATATGACAAAAAAGAGTTAATGAAGTAAGTTGGACAAATTATGAAGACATGACCAATTAAAGGTCTGTTTGAGACAGCTTTTTATCTGCTTTGCTTTTAAGATCACCATCACTATTTCGTTTGGGGACTATTTACTTGTTGTTTTTTCGAAATTTCTGTGATAGAAAGTTATTTTTTTTTCAAATTAAGCAGTTAAAACACGATGGCTGTCAGAAAACTACGATATGACATTTTGAAAATAGAATAAGTTTATAATAGTCATTACAGTTTTTTGAAAGATAATTTTTTTTCTGGAGCAGTTTAATAGTTGATTCTTCAAACAGCTGCAATTTCCCCAAACAGATCCTAAGCGGAAGCTTTTTCCTTTACAACATGGACATGGGCCACATGGTAGCACCTTAAGCTTTATACGCTAATTAGCCCAAATTAATTCGAGCTTTACAAAGCTAAATACGCTAGTTAGCTAAAATTAATACCTTTTTATGTAAGTTAAGTGTTGCTGGTCCGCGTTAAGCTCAGGGTATACAAAGCTTAACACGTTGATCATACCAAAAAAGGCAGAATGGACTACCTAACAGATCTAAGCCTACGTGATATATTTGAAATTAAGATATACATATTTGCATCGAGATTGCCCTAAATTCATTTGAGAATTGGCTTGATTTGGACAAATATAACCAGAGTCAACTCAAAACTTTAGCATATAATTAGAATAGATAACATTTATGTGGTGTTCGGCTACATCAGCGATTTCCATTAAATAGTATTTAGTAAATCCAGATTTATCAAATCCATTTTGATGGAGGGAAACTTCGAAGCCATTTTAACAAATCCATATTTACGTGACGAAGAAGACGGAACACGGGAGAAAAATCGGTTTAACAATGTTGGATTTAAGATTTAGTTTTTTGGTGTTTGGTTGGATTTAAGCTAAATCTGTTGTTAAATCTGTCTATTAATTGGCTATTACCAAACACCGCCTTAGCATATTAAGCTTTGTAAAGCTCAAATTAATTTGAGCTAATTAGCGTATTAAGCTTAAGGCGCTACCATGTGGTCCATGTCCATGTTGTGAAGGAAAAAGCTTTTACTTAGTTTGGCCATGTCTTCACAATTTGTCCAAACTTTTCTTCATTAATTCCATTTTGTCATATTATAACCTTCATAGCTATTAAATTTTAATTAAACCATCAAGCTTAATTAAAGCCCTCAAGATTACTTGAAGTTTCAAGAAAATGCTTCGGATTAATTTAATATATATTATTATTGCAATGGATAAATTGCAAAATAAATTTGATTTAAATTTAATATATACTCTTAAGTTTAACAAATATGTTATCTTCTTTTTCCATCAATAAAATGAATTGAAATAAAATTTTCATTTTTTTTAAATATTATTTACATAAAAATAATATAATTGATGTATGGTCAATAAATTTTATCATCTGACATGAATATCGTTGTTTTTTTGGACAAGAAAAATTTTAGAAACAAAATGTAATAAATTAACATAGAACTATAAAATAAATATTAAATAAATTAAAAAAAGCCCTAAAAATAGATAAAATAAAAGAAAATTATAATAAAATAATAATAAAACCAAGTTAGAAACATTTGTTCATTATAAATAAAATACAAATATAACAATCTCTTAAAAAGAACTTGATCTCAAAATTTAGCAAGCAATTTTTGAAATGAGTTGGTCAATAAAAAATTAAAATATAGGTTATTAGCAAACTTTCCCACTCATGTCCAATGATATTTCTTAGAAAATATACTATAAAAAATAATTGGCAAAAATTATACATTTATTTATTGCAGTCAAATTCTATTGATCCAGTTATCAATAGTTAGATGTTTTCTATAATGAAGTTTGAAATTATGTTCTTCTCTCATTAGTCAAAAATACAAATAATGGTGACTTCAAACAGATCATGGCCTTTGATTATCTGTTTGGGTTGACCTTAGCCAAGGAGTAAAATTATTCAATAACATTTTTGAAGATTTGAAAACAATGTGAATCATTTAATTCTAAGCTTTAGTTTAATAGATTCGAGTATGAATGTAGAAAATTGTGGAGCTCCAACCTCGATTTTGAACATTCAATTATTCATTTGTGTTCTTCATATTTGAACTTGTCATTTAGTTGGATGTTTTGTCATCTAGTCTTATTTACATGACAAAACAACTAACACATCAATTTTCATTCCAAATCTAGCTTTTTACACCCAATTTCTTATGTTAGTGGTTCACTCCCACTTTATTCAAACACTCAAGTTCTGATATAAATTATTATTTATTAAATGACTCTAATTTATAGTCATTTATGCTTATAATCTTTAAATACCCAATTTCTATAATTTCCATTACTATTTATCAGATGACGCAAATCATTAGCTAATACGCTTGCCATTCTCAATTGTCCAATCTTTAGCATCATTCAATACCTTTGCTAAACACCCACTCCATTAGGGTTTGTTGCCCTTCAATGAGAGGGTAAAGATGTTCCTCAAAGGATGCCAATAACTTCTTGTTATTAAACAATTCCTATCACCATTCATTAAATTGGCCACCCAAAAAACCATTAGCCACCACCTTAAGAGACAATCTAATCCGATAAGGACTTACATTGTAATTCAACATTCTTCAATTTAGTGAATTTTAGACTATTACAATTACCCATTCATATTAATGAAACTGTCCAAACTAGATTGACCTATAGTTTCCTTTCAGGGAATTTTGTAGATGAAAATTTAGATGCATTCAATGTATTGTATACCTTATTTATTTGTATTATCTATGCCTATGTTCAAAATTTTCATACAATTATAGAATATTAAAATCATTTTGTCTGTTAGAAAAATTACAATACATAATATTAGTTTCATTTAATTTGATCATGAAATTAATATTATATTATATACTCAAAATAAATTAAATTTGAAGATTTTATCTTTAAAATATTAAAACTATTCCAATAATAATATTTTACATTTTATATTATGTGATTTCTTATTATCACTCTATTAATTGCTAATTTCATTTGACATTTTATTATAATACTACCTTAAATTAATATTATTTTCTCTCTTTTATAGTGAACAAATCGATTCTTGAGCCGGATCAAACTCGTAGACTTAAGCTCAAACTTGAGCTTGAACTCATATAAAATTAATCAAGCGCAAGTTCAAGCCGATGGAAGCTCGAACTCGACTTGATTCGTAGAATCCGCATGAATAAGACAATGGGAATGCTCTCCAATGCAGTTAATAATTTACTTTTTAAAAATGGCTTAAATAGACCTAAATGGGCCATAATTAACATAAATAATTGCCAGATTATACATTAATCATGTCTGATGAAAATGTTAGAATTTTATCTAAAAATGAGTTCAATCAAATTTTTTCAATCATATAATTATCGTTGACATACATTTATTAAATATGGCGTTTGAATTCTAAGCCTTAATAAATCATTTAATTTAATCAAATGAAATAACTCAAACCTAAAGTACAATTATGCTTAATATTTGAGCAAAAGCTGAAGATTGATGCTTCATTTTAAGTACCAGCTTACATTTTTTAGGGGAATAAATTTATTATAAAAACAAATTAATTTATAAATAAAATAAAATGAATAATCTGTAATTAAATAAAAGTAAAGCACTAAATAAGAGTTAGCTATAAATTTTAGCTAAAAAGATAATTTAATTAAAAATAATTAAAAATTAATTTAAATTTTTAATTATTTATATTATTAATTTAAAATAACAAATAACTAAAAAATTAATTTAATCTAAATAAAATAAGATTAAACAAAAAATTAAAATAAAACTAGTTTTAATACTAATAACTTAAAAGTAATTAAGTTCGCTAAAATTTCTCAAAAAATTGTGTTTTATTTAATACACATATAATTTGGAGATAGAAAACATAAAATAATAAAAAAATAACAAATTTTAGGATAATTTACATACATACCACTCAATTCTTATATATTTACATATCTAACACCTAGACTTCAATTTTAGCATATATGCCACTTATCTATGTATTAAAATGTGATTTTCACTTTTTAAAATTTCAAATAGTGGAATTTTTATTGTTTGAGTTTTTTTTATTGTGATATGGAATATTTGGGTGATATAAATATAGGAAAATAATTTGTCACGATCACAATTTCCGCCTAAAAGTATTTCCATATTCACGTATGAGAAGCCATTAAACAAAAACATATTTAACAAAGCCTTGAGCTATATGTCACCTCCCAAAAAAACTCTTATGGGTGGTGAGCAGCCCAGGACTTAAATACTGTTTTTCGGCCATACACCTAGTCAATGTGAGACTATTTGTCTGTGACATTCTACTCCATTCAATCACGTGACGCCCTCGTCATGGATCGACTCCACCGAGGGTCTCACTGGACCATGAAGAGTCCACATACCTGGCAGGCAGTAATCTGCTCTGATACCACTTGTCACCTCCCAAAAAAGCCCTTGTGCATGGTGGGCAGCCCAAGACTAAAATACTATTTTTCGGCCCTACACCTAGCCAATATGGGACTTTTTGTCCGTGACATATAGGTATCTTGAGCCAATCAAAACAACAATCTTTAATGATAATGAAGATATGAAAGATTTGCATACATGTCATTCAATTCTTATGTATTTATACATCTAAGACCTAAACTTCAATTTTTTCATAGTTACCACCTTACCTATGCATGAAAAAGAAAAATATATATTACACTATTTAAAAGTTAAAATAGAGGCATTTTCGAAGTGATGTGAAAGATTTGGGTGGTATAAATGAAAAAAAAAATAAAGTTTACGTGTTAGATATGTTAATATCTCTAAACATAAGGTTACGGTCTATTTGGGGCAGCTACAGCTTATTATATAATATGCTGATAAACTGATTAAAAATAATCTGCTGATAAGCTATGTATGGTGGCTATTACAAATTTGTATTTTTTTAAAAAAAGTCAGACTTCTGCCAGAAAACTGTCACCGTACCTCAATAGGTGTGTTGTGAAAACACTATTTTCAGCGTTTTCAAGGCGCATAAACTGCCACCTAAACAGTCCAGGTGCATTTTCAAAACGCCACCGCACCAAATAAACTGCCCCAAACAGACCCTAAATATGTTGCTCCACTCAGAAATTCTTCTACACAATCCCATAAAATTGGCTAATCATATTACCAAATTAAACTAAAAAACTATAAATTTTGAACCAACATCTCTAGAATAATTACTAGAGTGGGGGCAAAACCGCGTCCGTCGAACTGTAGGAGGCCAGTTGTGATCTGAAACGACGAAAATTTAAAGTTTCCCAGACAAAAAATTCGTCTCGACTTTCGCATTCACTACAACAAAGCAGAACTTTACGGTCTAATCTGAAAAAATATTACCTCAGGAGTACTGATGCATCAGTACTCCAATGAGGGGGTGCCACGTAGGCATCACGGTGGGACCATTGCCATCAGTACTCCTGAGGTAATATTTTTTCAATCAAAATAATCTGTACTTCAAAAGAATCACTCCTTCAAGACTGAAGACCCAAAACCTTCAAAAATTTTATTTCAGCCCTCTGATGTCATGCTCTTCTTAGCGTGTGATGAGGAAATTTCATTTTCCAGAAATGGTGTGCAAAGTCTAGCGTATTAACTTTAGTCAGCCATTTTGATTTTTCATAAAAAAAGAAATGTTTTGTCTTAGGAAGTTCTATATACATACCACGAAATTCCCATTTATTTACATATGCATGAATATATTTCATTTCTTAGATATGTAAATACATAGCACGAAATTCTTATGTATTTACATATCTAACACTTAAGCTCTGCCATTTTACATTGATACCACCCAAATTTATTATATCACCTTTTTAACATAAGAAAATGAAATGCTGTTTTTTCATGCATAGGCAGTCACATACATGAAAAAAACTGAAGTTTAGGCATTAGACATAAGGATTGAGTGGTATATATGTAAATCTTTCTTGGTTAAGTGATTTGGGTGGTATAAATGTAAAAACTAACGTTCAGAATTGCTCCCTTGAATTTCATATTTAACGTCAGATTCTTTCACTGCAGCACAATTTAACGCAGAATTCACAATCCATGTTTGACAGAAAAAAATAAAGCGATATTAATGTTGTATATCAAGAACAATGAATGGTTCTACAAAAAATGATAATTCTCTGTACATTAAAAAAAAAAAAAAGAATGTTTTCAAAATTATAAGAAAAACATATGATAAGTATGATAATACTTATCATATATTCTCTAACTAATAATTTTGAAATTTTATTTTCAACTCTGAATTAGTTGACGAATCATCTTCTTATGAATTGAACGGTTAGATAAATGTCAAAGTCGGCTCGGCGAATCCTACATGCCTGTTAATGACGCAAAGCGAAGAAGTCTCAATTCCCAATTTCCCGAGCAAATATTGAACTGATGGTGATATTCGAATGATATTGGGATGATATTGTACCTACAATATCATGCCAATACTATCATTCTGTACCAAATTCATAGCTATCTCATTCACATGTAATATTTTTTCCAATTTCCAACTAAGTGGTGAGGAATAATCGCGGCTTCTTAATTGAAATCGGACTTTGCACTTCATCTTCTTGCTCCGAAATCCAATTACATCTTCCTCCAATTTCGAACCCAAATTCCGGCACCGGTGGCAGATTCAAATCGAATCCACGGTGGCCGGAGCCGGCGGCGCTGCCAATCGTGCCGTCGTAGTGGCACCGCTTGTGTCCGCCGAGCGCCTGGCCGGTGGGAAAGGTTTTATGGCAAATTGAGCATTGGTGAATCCGCGCGCTGCCGGAGACTGCGGAGGCGACAGGGGAGCCGGCGGATAGGCGGTCTTCGGCGGCGGCGGCGGTGGATGCGGATTTGCGGTGGCTAGTTTTGTGGCCGCCGAGGGCTTGGTACGACGGGAAAGCTTTGCCGCAGAGGGAACATTTGTGGGTGAGATTTGGGGGTGGGGATTGGGAGTCGGAGAGCATGAGGAGGCAGAGTGCTAGGTTTTCTTCTTCGGTGGGGGATCGGTGGTGGGGATCTGAACGCTTTTTTTGGCGTTTGATTTGGTGTTTGGGTTCGTCGGAGCTGGAATTTGATGAAGACGGCGACGGCGACGGCGACGGCGGGAGGAGAGAAAGCTTTGTTTCAGGGGATTTCATGGCTTCTGTGACCATAGATGTTTTGAAGGGAGGGGGGGAGAGAGAAAGCGTGAGAAGTGATTAGTTTCGTGTTAGAGACCTGGATGAAGGAGGCTGAAGAAGAAAGGAGAGGAGGCGTTTGGGCTTTTATAAACGCAGATTCGCCGAAGAGAAGTGGAGTGTTGGAGAACTGACGTTTTCGCTGACGTGGTCCAACTATGAAAAAGTTTTGAGCTTGCGCGCGTCATCAGAAGCGGCCGCAAACGGGAAGGATAATTTCACCGCCCGCGTTTGATGCACTGAATTTTCTTAGAAGTGAGAAGAATTTTGATAACTATGTGCCACGTGTCAATTAATTGTAGTGAGAGTGCGGGTGCGGAATAGTGGGAGTAGAACAGCTCATCGAAAAAAATTAAAAAATAATGAAAGACATGGTTGGTGACCTTCCACAGGGTCAAAAAACAGCAGAAGCAAGTCTGTGAACTTTCAATACTGCATGCATAGTCAACACGCGCACACCTCACGCCACGTGGCAGTTTGTTCCTCGTCAACCCCACGCGGCGTACGCTGCGGTTGTTATTATTTGCTCTGTTGAAAATATGGGTGCAGTCCCCTGGGTATTTTTCACAAAGGGAATTTGGAAATTTTTTAGGGGCAATTACACAGAAAGCATCCGAAATATTGCTATTTACAAATTTAACACCATCTTTCAACCTTTTTTTTCAACTTCTTAATCAAATATCAAAGTTCATGATAAAATCTCATCATATATTTTTCATTTTTATCGAATTCATGGGATTTGATTGTGACACACGTAAATACATCCGTTTGACAATAAAAATATATTTCCTAAGTGGGAGTATAATTTTGCAAATTTAGAAATACTTTATTAGTTGGATTATATAGTTATTGTTCATTTGGATTGATGTTGTTTTGTTTTAATTACTTAGGTGAACTTTGGCTTGTCTTATTTGTGTTGTTATTGTTTTGTTTATCTGTGCAGTTCACTGTCATCTTCTTCCTCATTTGTTGTTAATATTTTTAAGAGAGGTTTTTTCTTCTTTTAGAGTTTATGGTAGTCTTGATTTATTGTTTTAGAGATCTTTTTTCTTCATTTGGACTTTGTTAAGTGATTTGAAATTCCTGATTTTATATATTTTTTGGAGATTTTTTTTTCTATTGTCGTGTGATTCTTCTTGATTTGGGCGTTCTCGAGTTTTAGTTGTTGCTATTTGTTTGGAATAAATGCTTCACCTAAAGCTCTCATTTATCCCAAAAAAAATTTGGCATTTTATTGTACAAAATTTAAATTTATTTAAATTTAATGAAAAAAAATAAGTGCAACGATATAAATTTGAAGACTGGTGATTTAATTTCAAGAGTTTAAGAACTCGAATGAGTAAGCATTTTAGTAGAAAAATATAATAAAAATTCCCAATGTTTTTGATTTAAACTTAAAAAATCAATATCTAAATAAAATCAGAGTTAACATAAATTTCACTTATTTTTATGTATTTATTTTTCTAACAACTAAATTTTAATTTTTAACATCTTGTTTATACATAAAAAAGTATTTTTCACTTTTTAAAAATAAAAATAAAAATAATTTTATGCCATTTGAAAGATTTGAGTGATATAATTGTAAGAAAAGAAAATTTAAATATTGGTTATGTAAATACAAAAAAAAGCTGTGATGTGTATGTAAATTTGCGTCATATCTTTCGATGAATAAATAACTGGTAAAGCAGAACAGTTGGCTTCGCATTTACTGTTGACAGGAAATTAGAGGTTTGATTCAGCCCGATTTATATATATGAATACATATATGTATGACATCAGCAGTACGTTGGCCGGCTGAGTTCCTACAACCGCCACGTGGCTTTTAGGGACGGAGAGGCTGGAGAGGTTAGAGTGAAGAAGTGTGCAGCAGCAACAGCTACTACTTCAGAGCCACATGCTTAGGTATTTTACCTGGCAAATTTAAATAACATATCCTACTGTAATTTATGTTAAAATAGTAAAATAAGATGTTGAATTTTAAAATACATTTAATTATTTAAGCATATTAATGAAATTTTCTTACGAGGGAGTGAATGATTTATCTTTAACGTTGAATAAAATTTTAAAACAATGAATAAAAAATGTTTTAGAAAATATAATAATTTTTACTCTAAAAAATATATCAAGAGAAATGATACGCCTCCAACAAATTAACATTAAAGCGACATTAATCTCAAGATAAGACTCAGATCTCAAGATAAACTTATGAGCAGGAAACATTCGAATTTAATTTAAAAATTATTCAGAGTTTGATTTCAGTAAACTTATAGTCAAACTGACCAGCTTGATAAAACGAACTAAATGGTACCAATATTGATTCAATATGAGCCTCAATCAAACCATTACACTGCTTTTGGAAGCTTTCTAGACATATTTGAAAGGTCAAACAAATGTCAAATTTGACATGTTCACAATCAAATCGCGTGCCTCAATAAGAAGAATCTAGTGAGCCCAAGATTGATCAATTATGATATCGTTAAGACACACAAATGTACATCAAACATTATTAGATCAATGGGAACCCTTTGAGTCGCCTGATGAAAGTGATTTTTATTCCTTCTTTAGTTGCACTTTGTACTCTATTTAGGGTATGTTTGTGGCAGCTTGTGCATTTCAGGATAAGCAGCTTATCCTAAAACACAGCCCGCAGGTCAACCGCGGGAGTCGACACGGGTCTGCGTCTAGTGTAAAAATGGAACCGCGTTTCCGAATAAGCAAACAAAAAGCGATCCAAACGGTACCGCAGCATTTTCAAAAACGCACCCACACGTATAAGCTGCCCCAAACGGGACCTTAGTTTCACCCCTTTCAAGAGGAGGGAGGATAGCTTAAGGCTTGCGGAAGAGCTTGAAGCTTTGATAAAGAGCGAAAGTCCAACATCGCGCCTACCGTCGTCGATCATCGTCGACAGCCTCTCATCTTCTTTAACCACCACCGAACATCATTAACCACTGCTGACCGTCGTCGAGCACCCCAACCGCCGCCGACTGTCGTCAACCATCATTGGTCGTAGTTAACCACCACTTGTCGGTCGTTGTTGATCGCTATTAATCGTCGCTCGTTCCTTGTTACAAGTTCATCCGCACAACAATGTTGTAACTTGGAAGAACTTATAATAATTTCAAGTCTGTGGAACAAGTGCTTGCAATTGTAATAAACAAATTCATAGTAAATTTTTGCAACTCGGTCAGACAACATGGTTTTTCCCTTTACAGATTTTCCATATAAAAACTTCTGGTGTTGTTATCGGTCATTTTCTCTTTTCTGAGTGTGTGTTGAATTCTCATGCAACACTAAGATGATAATCTTCAACTTTACTGCCCAAATATTCTAGCTCACATCAAGGAAAATAATGACGATTTTGAAATAATCACATATGGTGGAGATTATAAAAACTGGCATTCACATTGAGTAGAGAAGAGCAAAGTTTCAAAGTTTAAACTATCAGTTTGATCGTATGCTAGAAAAATGAAAAATAATGAAAAAAAAAAAGTGATGGTTGCCAAAATTAATTGATAATTGGTGAAGTTGACAGATGATGAAAGTATTTAATGTCATTCGACAATGTGAAACGAAAATTAGATGCCAACGAACATTAATATTGATTAACGAAAGATAATTGTGATTCAACAATAATTAGGTGATGAGAAATATCAACATGCTAATTTTTGTTGTTGGTTGAAGCAAGGGAGAAATTCCTAACATTAATACTAAATTTAAAGATTCTTCAAACTCAACTATTCTCCCAACTCTAATTTCCTATCTTAGGTCCCGTTGGAAAGAGCTTTGTTGAACAAGGAGCTTCGTTGTTCCTTCAAAAAGTCACGCTCTGTAAAGAGACTTCTCCGCTCCGTCCTGAAATGACAAAATTTTTCGCATTTTCACTCTTCCGTGTCCGGAGACATTCCCAAAATATTTGGTAACTAAAGATCTCCTTCTCCAGTGATGGTGTTGAGTGTGGTAGAATGGAAGGCGAATGCAATCTCAAACGAAGCCTTAAATGGATGAGACCAACTTATATTTTTTTGGTAGGACAATTATTTTTTATTTCTCCTAAATCCCAAACATTTCTATGGGAAACCCATAATTAGTTATGTTGACGATTTGAAAGTTCTAAATATTTAAACAAAATAGTTGATGCACTAAAATAATATGTTATTTTAAGTATATATTTTATGTTTAATTTTGATGATATTGCACTTTAAAGAAAGGTATTTTCATGTTTTTATTACAGATATATCAATTTTAGGCATTTAGAGCAAAAGTAGTAAAAATGACAAAATTTGGAGTCACAATTGTAAAGTTTTGAATTCTAGCGCATGATGCGCAAGATTGGCGCTAGATGCACCAAAGCCAAGAACAACACGGTCTTCAGCAAACTGACGCATGATGCGTCAGATTGGGGTCAGATGCGTCATTTGACAGAGAGTTTGTGCATGATGCGCCAGATGCATCAGAGACGACTTTTTGAGAATTAAGGCGGTTCGAGACAAATTTTATACGAATTTTCAAAGAGACTTGTTTTAAACATCATTTGGAGTAATTCAATACATCTATACATTTGAAAGGTGCTTTTATGAAGGGATATGTCTCTTAAATCAATAGATATGTCATTTGAGTTCAAAAGAGTTGACTTTTATATAGAATTTTGGGGATAAATTTTGAACTATTTTTGGAGGGAGGCAGCCTTTGATAAAAGAGAGGGAAGTCTAGGGCTTGAAAGTGAGTTTAGAGGGAGGCGAGTAGAGGTGTGTGGTGTGAGTTAGAGAGAGAGAGAGAGAAAGTCAAGGGCTTGAAGATTTTCTTCAAAGATTGTAAGAGGAGGAGAATGTGAGAGATTTCTTTTTCATTACACTTTTAAGAGAGAAATGAGAGTGCTTGTAAAGAGAGAAAAGCTTGGAGAGAACTTCTAAGAGTTTGTTTGGGAAGGATTGTGAGATAAGTTGTGTCATTTATTTCTTTTATGTTGTAAACTTATTTTTATTAATGAAGTTCGTGTTTTGTCGTATCTTTTTCATGAATTCTGAGTAGTCTTCTTTATTCTTCTCCCTACTTTCAGATATGGATTTGTAAAAAATTGATTTTGTTTTATATGATTTTAAATGTCAATAATTTGTGATGATTTGAACTCCGACCTTCATTTACTTTTCGATCTGGTCAATTGAAATGTTAAAATGTGTTGAGAAGCATATGTTCCGAAAGAGCTATGATTTCTACAACATGGGGGGAATCATATTTGATTTTATGCGAGAGAATTTCATCTATGAAATTGGGTGCAAATAAATATAGAAATATACTTTGTTGAATACAGAATTCAAGATTTTAAGGTAACAAATTAAAATGCTCAATTTGGTCTAGTTGAATGGAAACTGTTGCGAGATTGTTAGCCTTCAGGGGAGGGAGTAGTGGGAGCCCTGGAGTGACAGCCAATATCTTCCCAGCCTAACCACAGAATTAAATACAAAACTCTCGATTACTCAATGTTCTTTATATACTCGAAAGAGGATAAAGAATAAAATTGCTCATATTTTGCACAAAAAAGTTATATATATATTTTTTCAAATGATTTTAATTTCTTCACAAAACATATACTCATTGTAAAGGGAAAGATGTTTTCTTAAATTTAAACTTTCTGTCACATCTTAGATTTAATTTTTATAAATTTATTTTTGAAAGTTTAGCATTTAGTTTATTTAACTTTGTCTTTAAACTGCATTTTATTTAGCATTCACTTATTACTTAATATTCAAACTTCACACTTTACTTTTTGTAGTTTGAAAATAGTAGTTTACATTATAATTTTAGGAACTTATTTACAGGCATTTCCAACTTCCCTGTGGGATCGATATCTATGACTCCATTAGAGTCATGTATTACTTGAGTGATATGTATACTTGCGTTATTATTAAAGAGGATTTGACAGTTTAAAGATTATTAAAAAATAAAAATTTTTCCATTGAAGTTATTTTGTTGAAACTAATTGCATATTTTGCTACTATACATGTCGTGTGTATTTTGTAATATTGAAAAATATTTACAAAATTAACACACTAAATTCACCAGCATCAATAATGACACAAAAATCGAACAATCTCAAGTTCAGGCTCATTAAATGCAATAATTTGAAGTTGATTTAAAACAGAAATCAAATGGGTATAAATTTTATGTTTTCATATTGATTTGAAAATGAGAGTTGAGATACCCGAGATAGAGAGTTTCACACTCATTTGTTAATAAAAATATAGAGCCAAGAATTTCCCCCTTATTGAATTCATGGGGTTTGCTTCTCTAGAGAAGTTGTTGAGGGTTAGATTCTCAAAAGATATAACCAAATTAATCAAGATGAAACAAACTCTTGAGTTAGGTCAATAAAATAGATGGCACTATTGGATAAGAGCTCAATGATCAAGGATTTACTAGAATGAGTCATCATGATGAGGAAATTTTTGAGATGATTATATGATAAGAGGGTTTCTTGGGGCGAGGCATCAACTATGAACTAAAAAGATAAAGTACTTCAAAGAAGCCATCAAAAGAAGGATGTATTGGGGAACACCATTGTCAACACCCTAGGGAAAGACAAGCTCCTTAAGAAAGTCACTAAAAAGATGGATTCTTAGAACAAGGATTCAATAATGTGCTCAAGAGAATAAAAATCCGAATGATCCATTAATTAGGTTTAAGTGGTTAAAAGAAAATTAAGCTATAAAATAAATTCTATTAAACCCTTTAAAAGTCACATAAGGAGATTTATAATTCTGCCAAAATAGTTAATTTAAATTGTAGTGATTGGATGTTGAATCATAAGTCAAAGAGAACACATTATACTAAAAGATATGTTAATTAATGGGCCCCCAACTAGTACGATAAGTAAATTTAGCTAGACGTACATGTTGGCAGTAATAAAATCAAAATAAATAGTGTGTAGATTGGGGCATAGCCAAGGCCGGACAATGATTTATAAATACATCTGACGACATCTCAGATGATGTGGCTGTAAGGATGGAATATGCTCAAGGTAGGTGTCAAGTAACTAAAACTTTTTCTAGTGACACCAAGTAACTCAAACCTCAATAGGCTGAATGAAAATATGTATCAAGAAACTCATACTTTTCCAGAGGTATCAAGCAATATAAACCTCTCTAAATAACTCATGTGGAGCTACTTTGAGATTCCATAAATGAATTTGCTAAAAGAGAGTCCTTAAGTAGAGATTGTTAAGAAAGGCAAAGCTCTTAGGAATTACTAAGATGGGTAATGTCTAACTATGCTTAGCCAATTGGGAATTAGGCTTGGTTAACTTTAAAATGAAAAAAAAAATCAAATAAAGTTTGAATTTTATTAGAGATTTAAGATTTTTCGTCCAAAGTATTGTTTAGTTTAATATCACTCTACTAATAATGAACTAAGCTAAGGGATTAATAAGCAATAATTTGTTGGGGGAATGGAGTAACCTTGAAACATACTGAAAGTGAGTGGTGGTTCACTAATAATAGATTTCATTTATATAAACTACAATGTACCCATAACTAGGTTAAGTTGTACTCTTAAGGGTGAATGAACGAGTAGACAAAGTTCTCCTGAATGAGTTTTAATGAATGTCATGCTCTCTTGAAGAAATTGAGTCAAGAAGGTCCATTTCTCAAGAGAGCGCCCATCGAGAAGGTCAAGCTACTATTTTTAATGACCCTTAATTTGTTAGTTGACATCAACTCATACATTTGTGTTTTTTTATGGATGATCGGTTACTTTCGTACATAGTAGATGAATATTTGAATTTCTATGAAACATGTTGGTATTATTTCAAGTATTCTCTATTGATAGGTAGCATAGCAAAGAACACCTTTATGACATCATTGATAGCCTCCACCCTTGTAGATGCTTTTGTAGAGATTGGAGCCCACTTGGTGGTTTTAGAGTTTAAATTGAGTGGAAATCTCACAAAAAAATAAAATAAAATAAAATCTTCATACAATCTATTAACTTTTGGCTAGTTTTGCAGCATGAATGAAGCTAACATAACATTTCTTTTTTAAGTGAAATTCACATGCATACCATACAATTCTTATATATGTTTTCGTATCTAACACCAAATTTGATATTTATATTTATAACAATTTGGTGCTAAAACTTATGTATGAGAATGTGCATCTCACTTCTAGAAAGTTAACAATTGAGAGATTTTAATTCGAGCCGCATGTATGTGAATATGAAAGTTCAAGTGTTGATATGTAAATCCATAAGAATTCCAAGGTTATGTAAGTAAATGCATTGTTTTTAAGGGATATTTACATACATAACACGAAATTCTTATGTATTTACCAATCTCACCCCAAAGTTTTAATATTTTTTCTCCATATCATTTTACCTATGCATTAAAAGGTGGCTTTGAGTTGCGAAGAATAATAATTAGTGATATTTTTTATGTGATACGAAAGAATTGAGTGGTACACACGTAAATATCAAGAATTGAGTGTGAGATACGTAAATACAGAAGAATCACTTGTGATTTATGTAAATGCCCCTTTTTCTCAAGTATTAAAGTTATTAGGATTCAGTATATTATTTTTATGTAAAAATACATTTATTTTTTAAAAGAAAATTTTATTTCAACTCATTTTATTCATTAAAAAAAGGACTCAACACACTTAATAGATTTAAAAATATAAATTAAATTTAAATCAAATTTATTTTGAAATATATTCATTACAACAATAATATATATTAAATTCATCCTTTAATAACAAATCATTTCCTTAGAACTCCGAGCCATCAATAAATGTTGATGCCACGGGATCGTGTTTACTTCTCCGGAAGTTGAAAGCTTGCCCAATAGACGACAAATAGAAGCTAATTGTTTAGCTTCCTCATAGTAAATGGCATGTCCATTTGGCTCAATGGCATGAGAAAATGCAAACTTAATGTTAACTAATTCATGAATAAGAATAACTAAGAACTAAGACTTTGTACAAAGCCTTCCGATTGGTTGCCATGTTGAATTATGAAAGGAACTTGGCCTAATCACGCTTGGTAGTTTGTCATATTAAGTGAAGAAATGATGAGTGTGTTATTTTTCTATATTCTTATTTGCTTTCACCAAATAGTTGAAATAGTCTTAATCACCTAATTTTAGAACACTTGATACTATTCTAACCTATCAATTTGGCTAAATCCAAATGATTATTATTTTTTCTTTTTTTTTGTCTTAACGGTGTTCAAGTGCTCTCTTTATAGGAATGACAATGGGATGGGCGGATAAAACTCTTAATTGGAATTTAGCATTTGGCTTGTTCGTTAATTTTATTTATATAGTGATTAATAAAGCGGATGTTTAGCTCAAATTTTGGTGAATTAGATTCTATGGTTTTGTTATAGTAACTCATTTTTTTTGTTAATCAAGATGTTGGTTGGTTTGACCTGAGAGATCTCATGATTTTATCATTGTGATCGTACTTCCTAGAAGAACTTCAAACCTAAGAAAACTTTAGTACTAAAAATTATGTGAATTTTTTATCATTATAATAAAGCCATCTTAATATTTTGAAAATTAAGTAAGACACATTCACATCAGTGATCTTACACTACATCGATGGATGCAGGATTCTAATAATGGTTCTTGAAGGTTCGGGCAATGACTCCTATTATATGGAACCTTTTTTTATGAATGAGTTCAAGAGAAAGTTTCAATAATGCATTATTTTATCTTGTTTAATATTTAACGCCCATCAACTAACATGTGGATGACTCTTTATCATTTATTAATTTTTGAACTCATATATCTAGTTACTATCCACTTTACCTTAACAATGCTCATGACTACTTTTAATCAATACAATAAATTTTCTTAAGATATTAAAGACCATAAGACTCTTCCAACTTAACAAAAGTTTGGCTTCAAGGTTTTCAATAAATCTACATATATTATGCTAAAAAAATACATTAATTACTCATAAATTCAACTTCACTGTACTTAAAAGTCAAAGCTCTTATACGTAAAACTATATACATATAATTATTTTGCCCTAATTTTATTTGCTAAGTTGAACACATATACCCACTAACTTGATTTTATTATAATTATAAAGTAGTAGCACTAGGATTAATAAAATAGATGGATAAGGATTCCCAAGTGATAGAGGTTGCTACCAGCGTAATAAAACCCTCATGATTGACCACTCCTAGTAGGTTACAGCTAGACCTGAGAATAAAATTTTACACTAACTCGATGAATAACACACTAATTTACAGTACATCAATTTAAGCAAAAAAAAAAAAAAGCCTTGTTTTTTTTCACCAAATGGCAAACAACCAAAAAAGCTTAATTGATGACCACAACATGGTTTAATTAACATTAAACAGCTATGAAGGTGATAATATGACAAAAGGAATTAATGAAGAAAGATGGGACAAATTGTCAAGACATGGCCAAACTAAGAGCAAGCTTTTTTCCTTCACAACATGGACATGGAGTCACGGACCACATGGTAGCGTGCCGGCTAATTAACAAAGTAATGTGGATTAAATAATTGGAGATTTACAAAGCTCAACACGCTAATTAGGCAAAATTAATAGCTTTTTATGAAAGTTAAGTGTTGCCGGCCCGCCTTAAGTTCGGGCTTTACGAAGCATAACACGCCAATTAGAACAAAGAAGGCAGCATGGAGAGCATAACAGAACTATAAAAAGCAACCGTGTGATGTATCGGAAATTAAAATGTGAAGTGCAACTTCCCCTTTCTTTTGAAATAATGTTATGTTTGCGTTTGACTTGTCTCAAGCGCAATGGCATGCACCGTATTTTTTCTTATTATTATTATAATTATTATTTATACGTAATAAAAAATTTTATTATCTGATATAAATCTTGAGACATTTTTAAATAGAAAAATTTCATATTCAAATTCAAAATCATCTATAACCCCAATTCAGCAAGTATAATCAAGACGGCTGTCTCAACATGACAAACTCGATGATGTCAAAATTGGTTCGATTCGAGTTAAATAAAGTATAGATGAAATCATTAAGGCACTTTTAGAGGTTTGGATCATCGATTGAATGCTCAAATGAACTCCAAATTTGATATATTTATATTCCAATTGAGTGTCTTGTTGATAGAAATCTAAAGAGTCTATGCTCGCTTAATTTTGAGATATTGAAACCCTTAAATCATTTGAAAACTCATATGATCAAGGGAGATCAATGTGGTTCGTCTAATCAGATTGTTGGGAAAGTTATTCTTTAAGGAAAAAAAAATATTGTTCCCCTAAAGAATATAAAGTGATCCATTCTCTACACTTGAGGGGGGAGAAGAAAAGTAATTATAAAGTGTGTTCCAGACTTATGACCTAACAATAACTTCAGACCTCGTAGACATCAACCATTGTCGACCACCACACATCTGCAATCATCGACCACCGTCGACGCTCCTACTCACAGATGTTGATGACCCCTTCTTGATAACATCTTATATTGAAAACAATCGTAATGTATAATGTCATTTTGAAGGCACGACAACAACTTCAAGTTTTTGTAGCCGCCAACCTTCGTCAACCACCACCGATGATCTTTACTTGCAAATATTGTATATCAAATATGATTGTAACAAACGAAACTTGTATTGAAGATCCAATGTTAACTTTTGACCTTCATAGTTGCTGACCCCGCCAGCTGCCGCTGGTTGTCATTGCACACCAGCCACTAACGACCACTGTTGATGGTTGTCGTAGCCAAAATGCTACAGTTGTTCCTAACACATATATCTTTCTTTACGTAGTATATCGATATATGTATAGTGTAAAAATATAACCATGTTCTGAAAGAAGGAGTACAGTCACGAACTACGACCTAGATGACCAATTATAACAGCTACAACTTTTAATGACAACCCCTTGTAACTAATCAACGATTTTGCAGTCACCGACTACGGTCTGTGTATTCAAATACTGCTGTTACATCTTACAACTACGAGCTATGTGATAAACTGACGCTCTTACAACCACCAAATACAAATCTTTATGACAAACTATTACTTTTGTAGCAACTAACTGCGGCTTTTGTGGTCAATTACCACTATTGTAATTTTCAACTACGACTTTTCTGACTAACTAATTTTATTATAGGTGAGAACTATATATGTATTAGGCCAATTATGGTGATTATCAATGAAATGCTATTGTACATCTATAATCATCAACGTTGTAATGTCATCTTCTTTAATTCAAGAAAAGAGTGGACTATTCTACGTACAATTACATAGTCCATTAATTTGATTGGGCTGGACACTAAGTTTTTTTTCCATTTATAAGACTTTTACAAGTAAAAATCTTCGTGTCTCCTCCTACTTTAAATTATTTGTGTGTGTTTTGGATCTTTTTTCAACATACAATAACCATCATCATCAAGAGCATTCGTTAATAAATATTATTTTTAATTAATGATATTTAATATTTTGTTTTAATTATAATTATATGAAAATATCATATCATTATGCAATATTAAATAATAAAATAAAATAAGCGAAATTTTCATACAGAATTACAGTTCTCTCTTTGATAGACTGCGGGTCTACATTGTAAGGCTTTCTCGCGGCAATATTTTTAGGACAACAATCACAGCTATATTTATCTATTACTATTTTTGTTTCTTTTTAAAAGTATTTATGGCGGGGAAGTTTATTTGGTGAAAAGTTTATTCTTACAACTAAATTTTCTACAATGTTATACAAAAATTATTTTGTGTTTTTTTCTTAAACAAATATTTATGAAATACCAAATAACCTTTGAAAATCATTTTTCTCATAACAATTTAATAACTTGCTTTACAAAAATATGGCTATCACATTTCAAAGAATTTGTTGCAATAAAATGATGGATTAATAACTTAATTATATGAAAAATCAGTACACACGAAGATAAAAAGGGCTAGTAGAAGTGATGCTAGGAGTTTTTATATGAAAATTTTGAGTGGAAAAAATTAGAAGGTCTGGCCCAGTTAAAATGATTTAATTATTGATATGTGTGTTACAAGTTTTATTTGCCCTTAATCAACGAAAGATAATATTTCTTGGGTAAGAGTTATTGATTTGATTTTCACTAGAGAAGAAACAAAAAATATTGATGAGGTGATAGAGACCTGGCTATGACAATAGAAGACCGACGATAGGGGTTATGTTCCAATGATCATGGTGATTAGACAACATCGGTCCAATGCCCTTTGTGGCAATAATATGTGATGGTGACCCAATAATGGTAGTTTAGCAATAGAGGTATTGGATGTCAGTAACATCATGCAAACAATGGTGGTCTAAAAACAATTATGAATGCAATTGAGCAAAGGTGGTGACACTCACGACATCAATAGTGTGACTATGGTCCTATGGCAGATATGTGACAGTGTTTTGATGATAAAAAGGGTTAGAAGTTAATGATTTGGTGATGAAAACAATGGTCTAGCGATGGTAATGTTGGTTGTTGCGTTAGTGGGGGCAAGGATAGTCCATCAGCATTGGTTGTGGCTCAATTCATCGGTTATGCGGTGGTGATTTGGCAGTAGTAGCAGCCAAAAGGTGGTGATCCGACAACATCCACAGTGGTGGCAAAACATTGTTGACTAGGAGACTGTAATACAAGCCTTGAGGCAGTAGTAGTCCTCCAACAATAGTGTACCATGAAGGCAGCTATGGTGTCCACATGATGATGATTAAAAAATAATGACAGTGGCTGAGTGATAATTTCTAGAGACGATGGCAGCATCGGTCTAGCGAAGGTCGTACGTCAGGGACGGTGACACTATGAAGTTAGTATGACATAATGACAATTAGACAATAGTGATCTGATGCAGCAAACGGTGTTCCAACAACAACAATGATGGTCTGAAATCAGTTGAAGTATGGTGTTCCTATAAAGATTGTAGTGCTCGGACGTCAGTGATTGTGGTTATGTTGGTAGCGAAACGGTGGTCCTGGGACCTCGATAGTGACAGCTGCTTAAAATTGTCGTACTTAGAATATGATAAATTTCTTCGAACTCACGAAGTCTCCTGCTTAGGTCGTATACTGATTTGTGATATCTATGATGCAATAGTAAATCAAGGAAAAAGGTTGCCTCCACCAACTGGTGTAGCTCCAAATACATTCTTTGTGGCCAATTAACCCTATTGCAAAATATGACCAACTACTGTCTTCATAGCTCTCCACTAAGCCCCTTATGGCCAACTAGCAGTATTGCAGTCCCCACTATGGCCCACGTGCTCAATTATTGTCATCACAACACTCCATTATGGTCTTTGTGGCCAACTGGCACTATTATAGCTCTCCACTATGTCTTACGTGGCCAGTTGTTGAGATTATTATCCTCCTCTAAGGTCTTCGTGGCTAATTAACACTGTTGCAGCTTTCCACTATAACATATGTGGCCAACTGTTGCTATCACAACCCTTCACTATGTCCTTTGTAGCCAACTAACGTTCTTACAACTATTCATTATGGCATATGCGGCCAATTACTGTTGTAGCTACCCACTGTGGTTTATGTAGGCAACTACTATCATTACAACCTCATACTATAACCTTTGTGGCCAACTGAAGCTCCTGAAGCTACCAACTACGACATAAGTGACCAACTATTGTTACGAATTTCAACAAGGAGAAGCAAATGCTATTAAAACTATCATCTAAAATATTTGTGGTGGACTACTACCTTTGTAGCAATAAACTACGACCTTTGGAACCCATTATCGCTATTATCGCAAAGAATGGCATTTGCTACGACCTTATTGCGGCTATTATCGTATATCTATGATTACGGCTTTGTAATTTCATCTTCCTTAATTCAAGAGAAGAGTGGACATATGTACTTACAATATTGTATGGATTATTTTGACTATGCTAGACCCAAAGATTTTTTCTCTTCTCGATGGTTTTTCACATAAGAACTTGTGATGCCTTCTCTTGTTATTTTTTGTATATATGTGAGTGATAGATCATCACATAAAGTCGAGAAGCTAAATTAGCACTTACCAATATGAATTTTTAAGCATGCAACAAATATAATTTTTAATTAGAGACATATCAATAGCAACCTTAAACTAACCCTAACTCTTATAAATCACTTGCTCTTTCCTCTTATTCATATTTATTGAATATGGAAAGAGATACAATGAATCGATTATAATCATACCCATAGATGAGCAGATGTAAAGATTTGTTTTGAAAATACCGAAGAAAAAATCAACAAAATATCCGAATTACATGGCAAACTTATAATAATAACATAAATTGGGTACTTTTTGCAAATATGTGGGATAATTTTTTACTTCTGACTTTTTAAATAATTTTGAAAATTTATTTTTTAGTTGTTAATTTTTTTTTATTTTTTAAATTTTGCTGTTAAATAAAGTTGCTTCGAAAACACTTAAAATTATTTAAAAGTTCTGGCAATTTTAAAAACAACTTTCATAGAAAGTGTCTCCATCATCATGGTTGGCTTTCCCTAATAGGGGTATAAGGGTGTTGAGCCAAACTCGAGTCATGCTTAACTCGGCATCAACTTATCTATCAAATGCAAGCTTGAGCTTGAGCTCAAGCTAGGCTTACATTGATGAGACACAACATGCGAGCTCGAGACAAAAATAAAATTATCATAGGACCTCAAGGAAGAAAGAATCGATGGCTAGAGGAGGAAAAAGAGTGTCACGGCAGCTTGCTGGGGAAGGCATCAGCATGACCACCAATCAGCTAACTGAGTCGGCTCGCGAATCGATGAGCTGAGATTAAAATAGCTTGAAATCGGACCCACATAACAAAGAAGCTTGAGTTTGCAAGTTCCTGGCTCGATAAACTCGACTCATGAGCTCAAACTTGCTCGGCTCACTCACAGCCCGAGTTCCGACCACTCTTCCCTAACGATCACCATCACTACCATCACCTCATCCCATGTTGCTGCCGCCCCCTCCGATGACCACAGTTGCCGCATAAATAAATAAGAATTGATGCGTGCTAGAAAATTCGCGACGGTAGAGTTATGGATTATCTTCTTAGTGTTGCACGAGAATTCAACAAACACTCGGGTAAAATAAAATAACCTGTAATGGCACTATAAGTTTTTACGTGAAAAACCCGTAAAATGGGAAAACCATGGGGTCTGACCCAGTTGTAAAAATTCATTATTGATTGATGATTACAGTAACCTTTTATCCCACAAACAGGAAAATGTTACCAAATTTTTCAAGTTACAATGTCGGCTGATGATTTTAGGTCGGTGGTGGTCGACAGTGATTGGTGGTGATCGACGGGGGTCTGCGGTGGCCGACGACGATCGGTTGTGGTTGACGACGACAATAGTGCTCGACGGTGATCAGTGGTTTTCAACTGCAGTCAGCGATGGTCGACGACAATCAGAGGCTATTAGCGGTAATCGACGGCAATTGACGAGTGTCGATGATGGTTGGCGGGGGTGATCGACGGCGGTCAGAGGTGAATGACAATAATCGACAGTGGTCGACGATGACCGGCGACGATCTACAGTGACAGGGGTGGTGTTGGACTTCAATTCCTTCCAAATCTTTAAGTTCTATCTCAAACCTTCAGCATCTTCCCATGAGAAGAGTGTGTCTCTATTTATAATGTTTTAGATGCAATGAATGCAGGATTATGAACCACTTTGATCGGACGATCCAAATGACTTTCTTTGATCAGATGACATTTGATGAACTTTTGAGTGTCTGAACGGTGTCTGAAATCTGAATTGAATAATCTTGGGCTCGTTGGGTTCGTCTTGTCGAGTCGCTCGATTGGATTATAGGCTTGCTAGATTCGACATTCGTTTAACCTTCTAAATATGTCTGGAAAAATTCCAAGAGTTATTTAATGACTTGATCTAAGCTTGATTTAACTCAGATTGAACTAATTTTGGTAACATTGGGTTACTCTTGTCGAGCCGGTCAAGTCGACCATATGCTTGTTGAAATCGAAGTTCTCGATAAGTTTTTTTCAATGTTTGAATATTTCTTGTTCAGAAAATTGTCTCGAAATTTATGTCATGCCTCTAAATTTCTGATATGGATTGGTGATATATCAAAAATATAGTTTTCAATGTTAAAAAAGAATTAAAATAAATCATAAATAAAAATAAAAATAATCCCCAATCTTTTTTCTTTTTTTTTTGTGTGTTCTTAATGAGAAAAATAAAACCGGTGGCCACTATGGCTCTAAATGTAGAGAGGCGGTCAAGAAAATAAGAAGAAACAGTTGTGCAAAAAGCAATAATAAGCGCGGAAAACTCTCGCATAAAAATTTCCAATGAAATAACTAAGAAAACAAATACAAAAACAAAAAAATATCACGTGCCATCTGTTTTGTCAGAACAGCTAACAACACATTAGACCTTTGATCAAGCGCTTAATTTTCTAATTGGATATAAGACTAATTAGAAAATGTAAATATTATATGAAGTTATTGTTAAGAATTATAATAAGAAATAATTTATTTCTATAAGAAGTTATGAGTAATAAATTATTTTCTTAATATAAGTAGATATTTTTTTCCTAATTTATATTTATTTTTTTGGACTAGGAATCATTTGTTTCACTATTTTATATTATTTTCTATATCTCATAATAATTAATATAAATTAATTATTGCAAATATCAGATAATATATCTTTCATTTCATATCGTTTCTTTTTTATTATTTTTCCTATTACAGAATTCTTGTAAATGTTATTTATTCTCTCGTTCATATCAATGAAACAATATGAAGCATTCCACTTTATTTCACATTATTTTGAATTTCAATATGATATCAGAGCAAGATTTCGTACTCTAGCCACTGACATTCATTTGAGAATTGGCGGGAAGGGAGGGGTACTCATCTTGGTGTTTAAAACAACTATTTTTTCTCATCTTCTCCTTGAAGCTTTGTTTGCTGGTCGGCCTTCTTGAACTGGACGTCACGTGATATACCCGTCTTGTTCTGCTCCTCCTCAACCCCGCCTTACCAAGTAGGGATCGAACACAGATCTCACACGTGTGACAGGATGCACTCTTATCGCTAGGACGTGGTTGGGGTCGCTCATTGAGGAAGAGCACTTTGGCGTTGTTGATTACATACGTCTGAACTCCCCCGATCTCAAGAACCTTCTGGATCTCCACCACATGAACCACATTGTGGTAAGACAACTGTTGTATCTAAATCACGCGATGCCCGACATGTCGCTTCGAGCGATAATAGAGGCAAAATGCACTAAAGTTGGCGTACCTGCAGTCGAGACAAAACATGTTGCGTTCATTGCGTGTGACGTCCGCATGAGCCGAATAAATCGAGAAGGAGGTCGTGAGCAAGGGCTCCACCAGTGATGCCACCACCCGCCTCGTCGTCATCTCGCCGGAGATATCGTTGTTGTCGATCGGACAATGCTAGCAAAATCCATCATCGACCCTTTCTCCTGCAATATTTTTTTCTTCCATGGCCCAAGCTTCAGGGGGAGATGTATTTTCAGCCGCCCTTTCTCGTGTTGCTTTCTCTGTCAGTAGAATTATTGGGTGTAATTTACATATTTTTTTTTTGCAGCTAACGACAACCACAATTAACTAAAAGTCAATTTTTGTGTAAGTTGTCTCTTTCCCTGAAAAACTCAAAATTCGGCCAAGCTTGAATCCAGCAAATTCAGCCAAGTCTGAATCTCTCTTCTACGCCAAAACATATGGCAGACAAAACTCAAAATTCAGCTAAGCCTGAATCTAGCAAATTTGATAATCAAAACGACTCATTTTTCTTCACTACTCAACAAATTACGAATTATTAACATACATTTCAAACTTGAGGGGGAGTGTTAAGAATTATAATAGGAAATAATTTATTCCTATAA
>JXCR01039561.1:14657-111656 GCA_002079205.1 Phalaenopsis hybrid cultivar | reverse complement strand
TGACTTTGTATGATTATCTTTTTGTCCCTCTGGGGTCTTGTGAATATAATGATTGTGATTTCGGCTACGTTTTGACTATTTATGGTAATAACGTAACTGATTATGACCGATCTAGCTGCGATCTCGACCTCCAAAATGATCCTCAAATTGTACTTGAGTCTGATGAACTCGATGTCAAGGCCGAAGAAGAACTCAATGATATTGCTTACGACAACACCGATAACGAAGAGCCAACTCTCGAGTGCCATGGTGCACTGTTTGCCATCATCTTAGATCTTTTTGACAAGGAGGAAAAGACACCAGAAGATTCAACAATGATATCTCAAGAAGAACAAGTCACAGAAGTTAACTTAAGGAGCAAAAAAGTGTTACCACCAAGAATAGCTCCGACAGACAAAGGAAAATATATAATGACTCGAGAAGAGATACCCCCACCTCCGCCAGTGGAAGAACCACATAATCAAGATAGAATTGGAGGACCCTGCAAAGTAGACTACAATGTTCTAGCTCATCTTAGGAAGTTGCCTGCCCGACTAAGCATCTATGACGCTCTGATCCTGTCAAAGGATATGAGAGAATCTCTGGTTACAGCTTTGCTTGATCCAGAAATTTGCTTAGCTTAGTTGGCTAGCACATCCTCAGATGAATTTTGCTTGTTGAGACAACTGTCAGGGGTAACCTTCACAGATGAAGACTTGTGCTCGGTACTACCGACCACAACCGTCCGCTCTACATCTCCGTCAACATCAACAGATTTGTGTTATCCAGAGTTTTAGTGGATCCTGGGGCATCTNTGACTCGAGAAGAGATACCCCCACCTCCGCCAGTGGAAGAACCACATAATCAAGATAGAATTGGAGGACCCTGCAAAGTAGACTACAATGTTCTAGCTCATCTTAGGAAGTTGCCTGCCCGACTAAGCATCTATGACGCTCTGATCCTGTCAAAGGATATGAGAGAATCTCTGGTTACAGCTTTGCTTGATCCAGAAATTTGCTTAGCTTAGTTGGCTAGCACATCCTCAGATGAATTTTGCTTGTTGAGACAACTGTCAGGGGTAACCTTCACAGATGAAGACTTGTGCTCGGTACTACCGACCACAACCGTCCGCTCTACATCTCCGTCAACATCAACAGATTTGTGTTATCCAGAGTTTTAGTGGATCCTGGGGCATCTCTTAACTTGATGAGCCTACGGACATTAGCCTATTTGGATATTGAAGCTTAAGAGCTTACGGCCGATAAGATGATGTTAAGAGGATTCAACCAAAAGGGAGAAAGAGCCCTTGGATCAATTACATTACTTATGAAGGTTGGAGAACTCGTAACAACCGTTAAATTTCATATCATCAACGCCGAGACCTCTTTTAATGCTCTATTGGGTCGACCGTGGATTCATTATCATAATATGGTTCCATCATCCCTACATCAGTGCATTAAATACCATAAAGATGGTCAAGAAAATTGCATCAAGGGAGATCTACAACCATTTTCAGTGCACGAAGTTGGTATTCATGAAGATGCTTCCTACTACGCGCCTCCAAAGAGGATTGTATTCTCTAGTGAGGTTATCACAAACAAAGATGAAGATTCAGGAGAATCACAAAAAGGAGGCCATACAAATCCGCTTCAAAAACCTTCTACCACTCCCCTACGACGTGTTGGTGGAGGTTCTTCTAGTTCACGCACCCGAGGTCGAGGCCGGGGATGCAGACGAGGAAAGATCAATTTAATTATTGAATGGACTGGGCCAACTATCAACATTGGTGATGAAGGGAGTTCTGAAGATGAGGTAATGATGACAAAGCAGAAGAAACCTCAGTACGAGATATCCCTAGAAGATATAAAGAGGAATGAATATGAAATAATGTATGATAGGATAAACCACTATGTGAATACTATGACCCTTACTCTGATTCTCCCTCAAAAGGTTGATAAACCACTATGTGAATGTTATGACCCTTACTCCGATTCTCCCTCAAAAGGTCGAGAGTTTAGGGGTCAAGGAAGTCCGTAGTGTTGGTTCAAAGCCGATCAAATTTTACCATGCTTCTACCTCTATTGTAAGTCCCATATCAAAGCCGATCAAATTTTACCATGCTTCTACCTCTACTGAGCTTGAAAAACATGTAAATTTAGATGTTGATTCCAATAAATTTATGGAATTGCCTTTTGGTTACTTCTCCCCTTGTGTTCAAAAGTTAATTCAACAGGGACACTTACCAAAAAAAATGCTAAAAGATAAATTTCAACTCTTTGAAAAATTGTGGAATACTAAAAGTCAAACTCCCAATTCAAAAGAAGGCCTCAGATTTGGTACAGTTGGACCAGTCGATGATTTTGAATTTTGCATGGTTGTTACTGGCGGGTCAGAAGAGGATTGCCTCGATGTGGAGGATGACTCTACTGACCAACCAATAGAAGATGATCCCCCAGAATTTGAGGAAGAAATTAAATCCACCGTGGATGAATTGAAAGAGATTAACCTCGGGACTGAAGAACGACCCTGACCTACATTTATAAGTTCTCTACTTGTTGACGAAGAATCTGCAGAATTGGTCAAACTATTAACAGAACTCAAAGATTGCTTTGCATGGAGCTACGATGAAATGCCAGGGCTGTCAGCAGAGGTTGCAGTCAATAAACTTGAGGTAGCAAGAATATAACCCCAGTAAAACAAGCTCTAAGGAGAATGCGCCTTGAAATAGAACAACAAGTCATCGTCGAGGTAAAGAAATTGGTAGACGCCAATTTTGTTAAAGAAGAGCAATACCCCACATGGTTAGCCAATATTGTACCTGTTAAAAAGAAAAATGGACAGATCCGCATTTGTGTCAACTTCAGAGATTTGAACAAGGCATGTTCGAAAGACGAGTTTCCACTACCTATACTAGAAATGATGGTGGACATCGCTTCGTCACATGAAATTTTCTCCTTCATGGAGGGATCGTCGGGATACAACCAAATTAAGATGGCTCCCGAGGATGCAGTACTTACAACGTTCATAATAGCGATTGGAATATTCTGCTACACAGTGATGCCATTAGGCCTAAAGAAAGTTGGAGCAACATATCAGTGCGCAATGATGAAGATTTTTGACGACCTCATCCATAATCAAGTAGAATGCTACGTGGATGATTTGGTCATCAAAAGTAAACAGAGAATAGACCATTTGTATGATTTAAGGATCGTGTTTGAAGGGTTACAATGATATGACCTTAAAATGAATCCCTTCAAGTGTGCCTTTGGCATTACCTCCGGGAAATTTCTAGGATTCGTTGTCCGTCATCGGGGAATCAAGATCGACCCGGATAAGATTAAAGCTATCTTGGAAATGCCTCCCCTAAAACTTTGAAGCAACTACGTTCCTTCCATGGGAAGTTGGCATATATGAGACACTTTATTTCTAATCTCTCAGGTAGGTGTCAGCTTTTCTCGGCATTAATTAAAAAGGATGCCAAATTTATTTGGGAAGAGAAGTGCCAGCGGGCCTTTGAGGGCGTTAAACAATATTTAATGACACCTTCTGTTTTGATAGCCCCTATCCTAGGGAAACCATTGATACTTTATACCGCGGCTTTAGATGACTCTCCTGGAGCCCTCTTAGCCCAAGTCAATGAGGGGGGAAAAGAAAATGCGTCTACTACTTGAGTTGTCGTCTAATACCGACGGAGATAAGGTATCCACCTATTGAGAAGCATGTTTGACATTAATTTTCGCCGCTCAAAATCTTAGATATTACATGATTTTTCATAAGATCACCCAAATTTGAAAGTTAATCCATTGCAATATTTGATGACCCGACCAACACTCTCCAGACATTTTGCAAGATGGTCAATGATCTTATTGCAATTTGATATAACTTTTGTTCCCATTCGTGCTATCAAGGGACAGATACTAGCAGACTTTCTTGCTGCACATCCACTGCCAGCTCGGTCCTCTCTCAATGACGAGTTACCAGATGAGCACATATTGTAAATGGAATTTTCTAGTGCGCATCGCTGGGAAATGTACTTTGATGGTGCTTCGTTAGCCAGGAAAGACAAACGATCAGGCACAGTTGTACCAGAAAAAGCAGGGATTGGTTTGATTTTTATTACGCCAGATAAGTATATGTTGAGGTTCTCATACCACCTGACAGAGCTGTGCACCAACAATGAAGCAAAATACGAAGCTTTAATCACCGATTGGAGTTGGCAATTTCAATGGATATAACAAACATTGCCATCTATGGTGACTCTCAACTTGTCATCCAACAGGTAGCCGAACAATATAGAATTCTGAAACCAAGACTAGAAGAGTACCATCAGTACACAATGAAGCTCCTGGACCAAATCTCTTATGTGACTTTCTACCGAATTCCTTGAGGAGATAATACCCATGTCGACACTCTAGCAAAACTCGCTAAGGAAATGACATGTTCCCCGGAGGATTCTATCGAAGTCACGGTGCAAGGAAGACGAGTCTTATCTCGAAATGACTTCAAAACTCCACACAAACTTGGAAAAGAAGAAACAATAAATACAGTTGTGGACATCAAAGAAGATTGGCGCAAGCCGTTAATAGAATATTTGCATACTGGGAAGCTGTCGGAGGACAAGTATAAGGCGCACCACATCACAAGAAGGACTATGTCTTACGCTCTAGTGAGAAATGTTCTCTATAGAAGATCGTTCGACCAAATGTGGCTACGGTGTTTGAGCAGAGCTGAGGCACATAATATTGTCAAAGAGGTACATGCTAGATTGTGTGGCGCTCACCAGTCGAGACCAAAAATGAAAATGAAGATCAAAAGTCCCGAATATTATTGGTCAACAATGATGTTCGATTGCATGGATACAGCAGAAGATGTCACGAATGCCAAGTGCATGGGGTGGTCTTACACCAGCCTCCGAATGTGCTACATCCAATTGTTGTCTCGTGGCCATTCGAGTGCTAGGGCACGGACATAACAGGTCTGATAGACCCTCCATATTCTAAAGGACACATGTTTATACTTGCCGCTACAGACTACTTCTCCAAATGGGCAGAGGCAGTACCATTACGCGAGGTTACAACACAACACGTCCTTCAAGTTTTCAAAGACCAAATTGTCTACTGTTTTGGAGTACCGCGAAGAATAATCTTTGGCAATGGGACAACTTTCAAAAGCACAAAGATCAACAATTTTGTCAGAAGACATGTGATAGATTGGAGATACTCTACAATTTACTATCCCATAGCAAATGGTCTGGCTGAAGCTTTCAACAAGACACTGGTACAGATTTTAAGGAAAGCACTGGATGAAAACAAGAGGGATTGACATAACAAACTATTAGAAGCCTTGTGGGCTTACCGGACGACTTTCAGAACTCCCACTCAGTGTACACCTTATATGCTCGTATATGGGTCTGAGGCCGTGCTACCGCTAGAAATCCAGACACGATCTCTCAGAGTCGTCGTTGCCAACCAACTCACAACAGAAAAAAGTGCATAACTCAGACTTGAAGAACTGGAGAGTCTCGAGGGAAAACGATTGGAGGCATAACAGCATTTGGAGCTCTACCAGGAAGAGGTGGTACAAGCCCATGACAAATTGGTCCGCCCAAGGACATTCAAGATTGGTGACCTCGTACTTGTGCTCAAAAGACCTATTCTTGCTCGCCGCAAAATAGGTGAGAAGTTTGAGCCAACTTTGGAGGGACCATTTGTCATTAACAAGGTCTATACAGGAGGAGTCTACCAGTTAGTGGACTTCTGGAGTGAAAGACCCATGTTACCAATAAATGGACGATACCTAAAAACTTATTATGCAATCTGATGCCGCCTACTTCCGCTTGCCTCGGCTTGCTTTGAAACTTTACAACTTTAATTGTTTTAGGGTTATCTATGTGGCCAAATGTCTATGACTGGGTCCAAATTTTGTAATTAACCTCAAAATAATGAAAATTTTGAGAAAGATTTTTGAACTTTACACGTTCTCTTTTCTACTTTTGAATTTAAATACCCTATTAAATTAAACGAAACTCACGTATAAAATGAATAATCCTTTTCACCAAAACAAACTAAAATTTACTTTAATAAATACTTTGTTTTGTTCTTGTTAATGCCAAGCTTTGGCCCACTGACATTTTTCCTGTCGTCTGCAGAAAAATGTCAGGACAGAGGCTGATCTTTGCCTTCCAGGACGGCTTGAACCTCAGACTGAATAAAGAGATGACGCCACAAAGAGCTGTCATAGATTTCAACGTGGATTACAACCAAGTTGATATGGACTACGAGGGTCCTTTAATGGACGTAGTCAACAATGAAGAAAAGGAGGGACTGCCTTAACTATTGAGGGTGACCACTTAAGGCAATGTGTCACGCAAAGGTAAAAATGTGATAGCGAAACAAGATCCGATGGAGGGGCCCAGTCGTTTACCCTTCATGGTGGCTACTCTGGCAGGGGACCTGATAGCCGCTCGTAGCGAACAACTACCAAATATTCAGCTCCGTAGGATGCAGCGCAGAAATGCCAGTCGAAAGAAACAGAGAGCCTTTCTACGAGAGGAACACAAATGCCAGAGAGACGTGAGCAGTTTTCTTACCCCCATTCATGAGGGACATATTTATGACCCAGATCTGAGAGAAACTTCTGCCAGCCTGCCCACTACAGATGAAGAGTTAGGATTTATGATAGAATCAGATATGCTCCTAGTTCCAGATATCTTATGCAGAGGTTGCCCAACATGTGACATTGAGGTACCAACTGGGACATCAGTCACGGGCGCATTTGTAGAACGCCTAGACTGTAACGTTCTGCATCTACAACATTTCAGTACATTAGAAGAATACACTTCAAGCACCAACGAGTCTCAGACTCAAGACTTTGCGACAAATAAACCATATGTCCCACTGGGGACGGATCGACGTGCACCATGGAGCCAGGATCATACATCCCACTAGAGGCTGAATCTCATATTCCGGATCGACCAACACCAGTTTGGGTTCCCGCCGAGGCCCGAAGGAAGGAACGCCCATGGTAGCTACTAACTACTGGTATGGTAGAATACTACAAGATAAGCAGAGTAAATAAAAGAGAATTTGAGTTCTATGAAGAGTTTCAGGGAAAGTTCATCAATATATTGGAAGGCCTGGAGCTATATAGCAGGGTTTTCTCTGAGACTGATGAAAAGAGTATTCTGGACTGCATCTTCGATTTAAGAGACAAAGGCCGAGCGGGCCTTCTCATGGAGAGAACATATTCTGAGTCGAAGAAATGGATGCGGGGAAAGACAAGAATCACCATCCAATGCGGCGGTTGCTACAATTTTACGAATGATAGACAGGGGAATCCGCCTGGGATCCTCAGATACAACCAAGTGGATCCGTTACCACCGGAGAATGGTTAAGTGGAATATTCTACCCGCTACTTGCATTCCTAACAGTTGCATCATCAACAATTATGAAGAAGGTGACTGCATTCCCCCACACATCGACTATCATGATTTTGTGAGGCCTTTCTGCACGGTCTCATTCATGAGTAAAAGAAATATTCTATTTGGAAAAGAAATCAATGTTTTCGACCCTGGTGAATTCAGAGGTTTTGTGGAGATTCCTCTTTCAGTCGGTTCAGTACTTGTTCTCAAGGGCAACGGTGCAGATGTTGCCAAGCATTGCATTCTACGAGTACGACACCGTAGGGTGTCTGTAACCTTCCACAGAATGGATGACAGTAATATATCATATGGATTCCAGCAAAACCCAAAATTAGAGGAGTTATTTTCATACGAGCTATGAGAAGGTTGTACCTCTAAGTACATGCGAAGGGAACTCTTATCCTGGAGCATGACTTAGAAGGTCTGCTTAATCAGGAGCTCAACATACCTGACACAAAGGGTTCACTTACTTTATTTTAACAACATGACATGTATCTGATGTATTCAGTGTATGATGTACTCATAGCGTGAGATAATTCTCAATTTATTTCTGCATAGGTTACATGATGTACCTTTTTGAGGCATTATCCTATGTTTGATCTGTAGCATCTTTATTGAAGCAGATTAATGAAAATTTATCTCAAATTGTGCCTTTTTGTCAATTGTCTGTTTGTGCGATGGATGAAAGCCGTGAACCATGCAATGGTTCAAAATTTCATTGAACACAGAACAAAACAACGAATCTTCAATAACAAACAAAACACTAATGAAAAAATAATCATAAATGAGTGAATAACAAATCAAATTTCTTTTTAAATCAACCTATTAAAATTAAAACTTTAAAAGAGTATTTTGAAAAATTAAATTGTGATAAAAACAACAAGAAAATAAAACAGACTTGTTGAGTAGATTCTTCCGTTTTTGGTATTTTCTACTCTTTGTGCGCGCAACACAACCATCTTTATCTATACTAACTCTCTGCACATCCTCCCAGAATTTCACATTTTGCACAAAAACTCACAAAGCCTTACAAATCTCCTTCAATAAGATCAACCTTTTTCACATGATACATTTCTATAAATTCAACGCTACTAACTCTCTTTTGAGAATTAACCTACATTTCAATTCTCACTTCTGAATCAGTCCCACATTTTTGATTCATTACATTCGAGGTCGGTCCTTACATTCCGACACTCTCTTTTGAGAATTGACCTACATTCCAATTCTCGTTTCTGAATCAGTCCCACCTTTCTGATTCATTACATTCAAGGTCGGTCCTTACATTTCGACAGTCTCTTTTGAGAATTTACGTACATTTTAATTTTCACTTCTGAATCAGTCCCACATTTCTGATTCATTACATTCGAGGTCAGTCCTTACATTACGACACTCTTTTTTGATAATTGACCTATATTTCAATTTTCACTTCTGAATCAGTCCCACATTTCTGATTCATTACATTCGAGATCGGTCCTTACATTCCGACACTCTATTTTGAGAATTGACCTACATTTCAATTCTCACTTCTGAATCAGTCCCACATTTCTGATTCATTACATTCGAGGTCGGTCCTTCCATTCCGACACTCTCTTTTGAGAATTGACCTACATTTCAATTCTCACTTCTGAATCAGTCCCACATTTTTGATTCATTACATTCAAGGTCGGTCCTTACATTCTGACACTCTCTTTTGAGAATTGAACTACATTTCAATTCTCACTTCTGAATCAGTCCCACATTTTCGATTCATTACATTCAAGGTTAGTCCTTACATTCCGACACTCTCTTTTGGGAATTGACCTACATTTCAATTCTCACTTCTAAATTAGTCCCACATTTCTGATTCATTACATTTGAGTTCGGTCCTTACATTCCGACACCTTCTTTTGAGAATTGACCTACATTTCAATTCTCACTTCTGAATCAGTCCTACATTTCTGATTCGTTACATTTGAGGTTTTTCCTTACATTCCGACACTCTCTTTTGAGAATTGACCTACATTTCAATTCTCACTCCTGAATCAGTCCCACATTTCTGATTCATTATATTCGAGGTCAGTCCTTACATTCCGACACTCTCTTTTGAGAATTGACCTACATTCCAATTCTCACTTCTGAATCAGTCCCACATTTCTGATTCATTACATTTAAGGTCGGTCCTTACATTCCGACACCATCTTTTGAGAATTGACATACATTTCAATTCTCATTTCCAAATTAGTCCTACATTTTTGATTCATTACATTCGAGGTCGGTCTTTACACTCCAACTCTCTCTCTCTCTCTCTCTCTTTTAATTGATATCTGAATTTCAATTCCCACCTCGGGGTCAACACTTACATTATGACTCCCATCCTTCGGAAATCTTTAAAATTTCATAACCCGAGATCCGCTCTCATGTTCCCAGCGAGAGTCTCTACTTCTTGACTTGATCAAACACACACTTGCTAATTCTCCAGCGGAAACAAATCACACACACAACTCTACACATACTTCCGGGTCTTTTGACTTAGAAGTTTGTATTGGTTTTTGTTGATCTCGTCGGTCAACGCCAATACGCGCGGTGTGCTTGCCCAACACACCACTCCTATTGGGGGTCCATTTGTTGACCTCACCTTTGGTTGAGGTTTAGTTTTTTCCTCTTTAGTAGATATTGGGGGTCCATTTGTTGACCTCACTTTTGGTTGAGGTTTATTTTTTCCTCTTTAGTAGCCTAATGGGGGTCCATTTGTTGACCTCACTTTTGGTTGAGGTTTAGTTCTTCCTTTTTAGTAGCCTAAGGCCATAGGACTCTCCTATTGACTATTCTTAGAAAACTAGAAAAGGCACCCTCACCACTAGAAAATCCAAACTTTTCTCTACTCCACTTGAAGTTCCACATGTTGGTTTCAACCTCTAAATACTTAGTAGGTGGGGTCACTATGGAGGAAACTCAAGATGAGTCACCCTCAGGACTGCTTGACCTTAAGGTTGACCCTGGGTGTTGGTTTAGGGCTAAGGCACTCACTACACTCACTACACTTATCTGCACCCAGAATCACTCACAACCCTGAACTCAAATTTCTAGCCTAGATCCCTTGATCCTTTGGGATAATCGTGTATATGGTCCCCTAAACCTACTAGCCCTAGAGCTATGGTTTAGCAAAGACCACTATGTAGAGGACCCAAAATGGGGTTTCCATTGGTCCATGGCTTGTTGGTGATGATTGGTACCTCAACTCTACCAAAATACCCATCTTGGCCACATGGCTTATTGGTGATGATTGGTACCTCAACTCTACCAAAATACCCATCTTGGCCTTTTACTCATAAAACACCCCCAAATTATCAAAATACCCCTCCATAGCTCAAAGTCCCAAAAAATTCCCAAAAAATCCCAATAAATTCCAAATATTCCCAATTTCATTTCTCTCAACTACCACATGACCCAATTTGGCCAATTTGACCAGCTGTAACCAAAACCCCAAATTTGCCTTTAAAGACCCAAATTTCCCAAAATCTAACTCAAATTTCCATCAATTTGATCTCAATTGACCCCAATTCCAACCCAAAACTCAAATTCACTTTTGATATGACCAAACTAAACCAAATCTAAGCTCAATTGGTCCATGATTTGAGCCCAATTTTGATTTGGGTCAAAACCCCAATTTTGACCATATGACCTAATCTCACGTAATTGAACCCATAGCCTAGTTTATTGGCCTCAATTAATGTTACAAAATCTTTATAACATTCCTATACATCAAAATCAACCATCAATTGGCCTTGGTGATGTCTCAAACCCATTTGATTTTGGCCTAAATCTAAAATTCCCAAACTTAGCCCCAAATTAGCTAAGTCCCCAAATTTCACCCAATTGATTGCCTTAACCTCCAAATTGGCTTCCAATTCATGTTGAAAACTCTTCATGAGGTCCCTATTGACCATTTACAACAATCAATTTGGACTTAGCCCAAGGCTAACCCAAGCTAGACCCAAGCCTAGCCCAACATGACCAAATTGATTAAAGTTCAAAATTCCCTCAAATTGACCCTTCAATTGAACTCAAATCCACTTCCATCCTTCACCAAAGTTGTTCCTTAGGATCCTCCAAACTAAATGCAATAATTTATTTGAGCCAATTGGCATGGCTAACCTAGCCCAAACCCAAGTTTTGGTCATTTGCACCTACTTGGACCCATGTACTAAATGTGACCTAACCACCCTAAAGCCACCAAATTAACTCCACCACAACCATTAGTTGGACTTAGTGACCAGTCCAAACACCATGAAACCACCTAAAATAAGCCATGGACCAAAGGCCCCCCAAATTAAGGGATCTCATTTCCAAAAATGCACATGCTTAAGATATCTTTTCCAAATCAAAACACATTTGCATTAAATTGTTGTGATGGATTCCTCTTGGTTCCGTGAGCTCCTAGCCACCTCCCCCTGGCCGGGCGGCCAGCCTAGTGGCCAGAAAAGCCCAAAACCAAGAGCCACTCCAATGGCACTTCACCCAAATCAAACCTAGAGGCCAGCTCATCCAAATCAAATTGAAGAGCTCCTCTGCCCTCCACCTAAGCACCACAATGCACCCAAACTTATGCCCTAAGAGCCACCCTGTGGCCATTTTTATAAAAACTCACCTCCCACAGCCATGGGAGGTGTGCTGAAATTTTCCTAGAGAGGTCTCTCCAAACTTCACACAAAGCTTCCCTAAGATCCCCTCAGTGCATTCCGACAATTTTTCCTCACCCATTCCCATTACCAAAGCTCATCCAATTTTGAACCAAGAAAGAACCCAACACACCTCCAGACTCCACAAAACATCAATTGCATGTCCCCACACCTTCACAACAGCAAGACAAGAAAAATACCTATCAAATTACCCTTTGAAATAGCCTCCACCATAGCTCTAGACCAACACCTGAAATCGAGCTTGTTCGAATTCATACCTAGGCTTTACACCAAGATCAGGGACTCAATCCCTAGCCTCCTTGGACCCCAACGAACGTGCTGAGCATCGCTGATTGAAGCTTCCCTTCTCAGAGCAAAGGTATAAAACTTCTCCTCCTCCTGAGCTTATTTTGATTCTCCATCTACTTAGGCTTGATTTTGTGGTACGTTAACCGTATGGATGTGTTCGTCTCACTTAGACGAGTCCATAGGATTAAAACAGAAGTGATTTGGTTGAATATAGGCTGAGATCTTAGGGTTTTAGTGTGGATGGTCACGGGATCATTCTATCGGGGATGATGACGGGGAGCCGTTCGATCGCGCGTGTATCACATGGATGGCCAAGATCGAGCTGAACAACGGTTTGGAACATAAACCGCAGGCTGAGTCAGCAAGCTACGTGGATGGTGGCATTGAACTAGAGCACGCCACGCATTCCTTCAAAGCCGTCGTAGGATGAGGTGGCACGCACAGTTTAAATAGATAAATACTGCTTCTCTTATTTATTTAAATACCCTTAACTTAGAAAATCCATAACTTTGTGTAGAAAAATCACAAAAATAAAATAAAAATACTCTTTTGCTTAGTGAACAGAGGAGAACAATGTGAAATAAATTTCAAGACCATGTTATGCATATGTTATTTTTAATTAATTAAACAATTTTTTGAATCATTTGATTCTCCATGCATATTGATAAATCATCTTGGCTTGAAACTTTAACATGTTGAAACCTCCACATCATTTCTTTAAAATAATCATGAAAATTAGCATATTGATTAGAAAATCCTAAGAGAATTTTGGAAGGTGCACCATAACTAGAGAAACCTCTGGAAATAATTCATGGGTCACATTCAAAATTAGAAAATCTTAAGAAAATTTTGCAAGGTCCACCATGACTAGAGAAACCTTTGAAAATAATTTCATGGTTCAAGTCATTTAAAATGCAATTTTGGAAGGTCCACTATAACTAGAGGAGCTTTTGGAAATAATTCCATGGGTTAAGTCATTTAAAATGCACTTAAATTTTGCAAACACTAAATCACTAAGATAATTAATTTTGGAAAATATAAACATTTAAATTATTTGATTTTTGATGTCCACTGTGGTTTATGATCTAGAGAACTCATCATAAAAATTTCAGAATATTTTGAGTTCATTTGACAACTTAAATTGATTTTTAAGGATAAATATCACTCTTGGCATTTAAATGATTTTTAAAAATCAAAATATAACTAAAAAAATTATGAAACTTAATTTTTTGAATATTCTGTGATCAGGGATATTTTCTAAAAGTAAAATTACATTTAAAATAAAAACTTGATTTTTAGCCTATGTTAAATATTTGAATAATTAAAAGTCCATAAAAATCACAAAAATAATAAAACTCTTGGAAATGTTCTAAATTACTTCCTAATCACTTAGAAAAAATTAAAATATTTTTCCTGAATTTTGTAAATAAAGATATTGAATTTCAAAGCTTAAAAATATTTAAAAAAAAAAGCTAAAAATGAGTTTTCATAATTCCAATAAATCAAGAAAAAAAATCAGAAAAATATGAAATTTGGTCCTTTGAGTTCTCTAATCTCAGAGAGATTTTTCAAAAATAGAAAACTTAATTTTCATCACCTAAAATATTTTATTTTTATTAAATAGCCCAAAAATTAAAATAATTCTAATAAATCACAGAGAATTCAAAAAATAATGAAATTTTATCCAAAGGCTTGTCTAGTTTAGGTCTACCTCCAGTAAAATTTTTAAGGGATTAGAATTTACCTTGGTCAAGTTAGGAATTTTCTTTGAAAAATCTTATTTTTGCATGAAAATAATTATATAAATTAAATTAAATTTTGAAAAATCATATTTTTCCTCTGATGTCTTAATGGACCCATGAATGAGGTAGGATAAAAATTTCAAATTACACATTTTCTCCTCTGATGTCTCAATTGACCCATGAATGAAATAGGATAAAAATTTCAAAGTCATTGAAATTGAGTTTGTCTTAATTGACCCATGAATGAGGTAGGATAAAAATTTCAAAGTCATTTGAATTTAATTTTACTAAATTTATGAAGTGTTAAAGAGCCTTAGGGGCAAATGTGTAATTTTGGAAATTTTGCCTTAATTAACATTTAGGATTAATTCAAGGCTTAGGGGCAAATGTGTAATTTTGGAAATTTTGCCTTAATTAACATTTAGGCTTAATTCAAGTAGGGAAAATGGGTAACATCTAATTTTAATCAATTTATTTGATGTTTGAAACATAAAGGGGTTAATTGGTAGAAACCAATCTCACTTTCTTAATTAAGATTAATAAATTTCTAAATTATTAAAATTTGGAAGTTCATTAAAATTAAATGATCCTGGACTTAGGGGTATGACTTTTGAAGCCAATACTTAATCAATTTATTAATTAAATGATCCTGGACTTAGGGGTATGACTTTGGAAACCAATAATTAATCAATTTAATACCCCTATTTTGGATTTTCAAATAGAATCCAAATCATGAATCATGACCACTTAAAGCTTAACCCTTTTCAAAACAAATTAGGACACTCACCTAGATCTTAAGGGCTTAGTGGTGACTTAAGCTAAATAAAAATTGATTAAATAAGGATTAGAGAAATAAACATAATTAAATCAAATATACTTGAAACACCACTAAGCCCAATTAGGATTAAAAATTTGGCTGAGTTTTCAAATACATTAACTTGCCTCTTTAAGGGTCTTCACCCACATAATTTCAAATTAAATGATAAGTGACAATTAACCTATTCTTAGGAATAATTGAGACAAGTTCACCGAGTAATAAGGGTATTTACAGGATGAACCATTAAGCAACATAATAAGTTTAAATGAGACTCGAGGCTTTTCACTAGTTGGTGAGAGGGAGGCATGGACCTGCTTCCTCCTCCTAACTTGTTGGATACCTCAATAATCTATTAAACTGAGGGAGGCATGGGACCTACTTCCTCCTCCTAACTTGTTGGATACCTCAGAGGTCTATTAAACTTAATATACTTTGCTCCTGCTTCCTCCTCCTAACTTGTTGGATACCTCAGAGGTCTATTAAACTTAATATACTTTGCTTAACAAAATCATTCTTAATTAAAATTTTAAGGACTCAGCAAGATATGACATAGGTTCTTCGCTCAATGAAATCATCCTTAATTAAACTTTTAAGGACTCACCAAGATATGACAGAGAGTTAGGAAAATTACCAAAAATTTTACCTTTCCTGCTCTTCATAAACTGCCTTAACATGCATTTTAAGTTTCAAGTGGTGAAACGAGATGCCTCGCTAGGTACACTTTTACAGTTTTCAGCGTTATCTTTCTTATACTTTCATACTGTACTTTTATACCTATAAATTTGCATGCTAAACAAAAATGTCACCCTGCATGAAAACTAAAACCATCAGGATAGCCACATAACCATAACCCAAAACCAAAACTAAAATCAACCAAGATAAAATTCACTGCTACGAGATTTAAAATATAAAACAACTCAAAATTTAATCAGAAACATCACATAAGACTACAACTTCAACTAAATTAAGACAAATTTATCGGATGATCGGGAATCCCTCGGAGGAGGTAACCTAAGCTTGCTAACGAGGTTTTCCACGATTTAAATGAAATTATGGAACTCATTAAGGTAGGTTTAGTAAGTTCATTTGGACTAAGTGAATCTAATAGAAAATAGTGATGCCGGAACGAGGGAACCGTAGGATCCTAACCGGTGTCACTATAATCAACTTTAATATGCCCTCATAAAATTTAAAGAACTTCAACCATAGGGCCACCTGATTTGATATTATAACTTGACACACTAGATAACTTAAAGTTGTCGCGGCAAGGAGCTTTGAACTAGCATGGTGGGCAGCACGGCCATCTTCAACAGCAAAACCTATTTTCCTCAGCTAAACCAATCTTCCTTCCTTAGACTTAAATAATAAAGTCATAGGATTTCAAGGTTGCTTGCTTATGCAACGTAAATCCTCACCTTATCTTTAAGCCTTTGCATAGCTCTGCTATACAATATAAGCCCTAACTCGTCTTAAGATTCCGAGGTTTTCGTTTGTCACGGCCTAAATCCTCTTATCTTCCAGGCTATTTGTGTGATCATTTCACATGAATGTAAGCCTAACTAATAAAATTGGCAGGATGAAACACCTAAATATTTCTCCTCAAAATTGAAGCCAAACATTATGATAGCTAATAAAATTGGTAGGATGAAACACCTAAATATTTCTCCTCAAAACTGAAGCCAAACATTAGAATAAATTGGCAGGATGAAACACCTAAATATTTCTCCTCAAAACTGAAGCCAAACATTAGGATAGCTCGGGAAGTCACCGGTGGCAGGATGAAACACCTAAATACTTCTCCTCAAAACTGAAGCCAAACATTAGGATAGCTTGAGAAGTCACTGAGGTTCTCCTCTGGATCCATGACATCCCCTAGTTCTTCTTCCTTTGGATTCTACAATAAAAATGTTCCAAATTTGAACCAGTCCCCTTTCACACCTCTACGCCCGATTTCATTGAAGAGTCCTACCCTTTGAAATTCCTTGAAGATAATTTTTCTTATTTTATCGAGAGTTTTCTTAGGTGACTTTGGTCATTTAAGATGTAATTAACTATAGGGGCTTACCCTTTATAGAGAGTCTTCTTAGGTGGCTTTGGTCATTTAAGATGTAATTAACTATAGGGGCTTGTCTTTAAAGGAAGCATGCCCAAACCCAACTTAATATAAACCCTATTTAATCCTTCATATTAAATAGGGGAACTTGTCGGCAAATACAAAGTTTTCGTAGACCAAACGAACGTCATACTTTCCTTAGTTTATTTGATCAAGCCTCATCCTCAAGTCTTGTGTTCATCCTCTAGGATAGATATAAGATTTGAGGTACAGTGCTCTTTCATGTTAAACTATGAAAAATATGGGGTCAATTTGATTTCATACTTTAACGTCCTTACGAGGCGGGGGACGGGATTTTGATTCCGATGACCGGCAGCTTCTTACGTGCAATTCCCCTCCAATCCTTGAAATATCGCCTACACCAACAAAATGAAATCAATTGGGAAGACAAACTTATCCACCTTAACTAATACATCTTCTATAACCCCTTTTTGATAAGTAATGGATTGATGAGCTTGTTGAAGGGTTGCAATTGTAGGAGACACCTCTTTTAATCTTAACCTTCTGAAGATACACAATGACATAAGGTTTATACTTGCTCCAAGTTCACAAAATGTTTTTCCAAAAAATCTTTTTCCTATTGCACAAGGGATAATAAAGCTCCAAGTATCCTTAATGTTATGAGGAGGCTTCTTTCTAATGATAGCGCTGCACTCTTCACTAATCGCAAATGTATCATAATCTCTAAACTCCCTCTTATTGTTAATAATGCCTATCATGAACTTTACATAAATGGTTGTTTGCTCTAGAGTCTTAAAACTTTAAAAATTAGAGAACAAAATTTTGTTGTTGGCGTCTCTAAAGAAATGGAGGTGTTGATTTTCCTATGTAAATCATAGTTAGGGAAAATGGTTTCTCTAAGTCTTTAGAAACAATCTCCAAAAGTTTTTCAGGTTCTACATCCTCTTTTTCACTTTCAAAATATTTACAAACTACATCCTCCAACTCTCTTCCACTTCATAATTGGACAGCTTTTACATCCTCACTATTCTTCTACTTAGGATTAATCTCAGTGTTGCTAGGAAGAGTTCATTGGGGTCTATTGCTCAGTGAATTAACAATCTGTCCCAACTAGTTTTCTATGTTCCTTATAGTTGCTCCTTGAATTTGTAGTTGATTCCTTATATTAATTATAGACTCTACCCATGACAGCTTATTTTCCTTGAATTATGGTTTAGATTTAAATACTAGAGCATAAGAAGGACTATAGTCGGTACTACATTGATTATTCCAATTTATTAAAGGATTTGCTTGATTATTTCCTCATTGTTGGTTCCCCCACCAAAAGTTTTATTCCAGTTAAAGTTAAGATGATTCTTCCAACCTGGTTTATAAAAATTGGAATAAGGGTTGATAGGTACATTGTTAATCACATTTAAGGTCTTAAATGATGAGATACTAGAATCAACTATTTGTCTAAATGAATTTTTCTCAATTGCTGGAGGTACATGAGGTTGGTTAATTATAAATTGGTCTAGCTTCCTCGATATGACTGCTACCTAAGAAGTTGGAATCGAAAACACATATGTGTCATGTACACTAGCTATCTTCCTAGGATTTACTTTTTTATAGGGCCACGGAAAAATGTTAATGGCCATCTCCTCAATTAGAGAATATGCCTCATCAAATGGCTTTGACATAAGAGAACAACCAGCGACAACTCTTATAGTAGATCTTACAAATCCCACTAAACCATTGTAAGAGTTTGAATAATTAGCCAATCAGACAGTGTATGATGTGGGAACTTCCAAAGATGTTCTTTAAATCATTCCCAAGCCTCATGTATAGAATCACCTTCTAATTGACAAAATGAACATCATTTCTACGTTTAATAGTTTTTGAAGGCTGGAAATACTTACATAGAATTCTTGGGTTAATTCAACCCATGTCCTAATTGATCCATATGCTAATGAGTTTAACCATATTTTGGCCTTATCCCTTAAGAAAAAATGAAAAATCATAAGCTTAACAATGTCATTTGACACACCATTATAGAAAAATGTAGAGTAAAGTTTGATTCATCTAAATTATATAGTATTTTTAGATAAATTTTTATACCTATTTTTGAGATATTAAGCTTTAATGGAAGATATTTATGTGTTTTTCTTTCAGTACAAGTAAAATGGTGAAAAATGCTAAAAGGAGTAAAAAGGATCAAATTTGTAGTAACAATGCAAAAATGGTGCAAAAGTATTTTGGCGCCTAAGTGCCAGAACCGGCGCTTACGTGCCGGTGAAACAAAGAAGGTCGTGCCTAAGTGACAGTGACCCCATACTTAGGCGTCAGTGAAAGTTACTTAACGGGTTAATTCATTTTGACGAATTTTGAAGAGAAATTTAAGGCACCTATTGGCAAAAATGGGTGGTTATAACTACCAATGATGAAAAAATAATTAAAGGACTTGTGGAAGGAGGCATCCCTTGGTAAATACATTGAATTAGGACATATTTTAAAGAGATACCAATTATCTCTTGGAAAATTATAAAAGAAGGAAGTTGAGACTTTTAAAAGGGGGGAGTCCTGAAAAATCTTAAGAAGTTCTGAAAAGTTCTTGAAGATGTTTGTAAAGAAGCTTTTCGAGAAAATTTCAGGCACCACCAATTTTTTTTTCTTTTGTTTATAGATTTAATTTAAGAGTTAAGAGTGTTGTTAGAGAGAAGAGATTCAAATAAACTTTAATAATTTTGTGGAAGATTTGAGATCAGTTTTTATCTTTTCCTTAAATTATTTTTGGTTTTAATTGAAACTTCTTGTTGGTTTGACAATGATTTCTACTTTTGAACTAAGGTGTGGTTTTGTTTTCTCCATGGATTATGAGTAGTTTTCTTTATCTTTCTTCTTGAAATGATAAGTACTTAAAGTTTTGGATAGAAGTTGTGGAGAGTATTAATCTTTAATGTTTGAAAAAGTTATGATGTTTTAATTCCATGCACTTCATTGATCTGACCCATCTAGATGCTAAAATTTGTTGTGAGAACATGTAAGAACCAGGATGGTATTGTCTCATTCAACAATTGAAAAGAATCACATGAGATTGCATGAATGAGTTCATATGATTGAGTGCAAATAAATAGGAAAATAGTCTTTGAAGGGTGTAGAGTTAGAGGAATTTAGATTAACAGGCTAAAGCCCCAAACTTGGTTTATTATTTTAGGTTTTGATACGAGATGTTAGCCCCCAGGTGGAGGGAACCAAAGGAACTCTAGAGTGAGAGCTAGTATCTTTCCTGCCTCATCGGTTTTCAGAACTACTCAAACTTTAAATTAGCCAACGTTCTTTATAACATCTCTAGTAAGTGTGAAGAAAAATATTGCTCCTATCTGACACAACATAATTTGAATACTTCCACAACATAATTCATATACTTACTGTTGATTTATGATAAGGAGAAAGATATTTCTTATTTAGTGCTTTTCATTTACATAAACTAAAGTTATCTTTATTAAGTTTTTATGTCATTTTCAAACATTAAAAATACCAAAAAGAGTTTAAATTGTATTCCTGTGATAAAAACTATAGTTTAAGTATTTGTCTTTTTAAAGTAAAAAGTTTGTTACTTTAATTATCGCATACTGTGAACAATCTCTGTGGGTTTGATATTCAGAGCTTAATAAAAAATTCCTATATTACTTGATAATGATACGTATACATGCATAGTATCCCAATATATATTAAGTTAAAAAAGTTGAATTCTTATTCTCTCCAGGATCAAGTTTTTGGTACTGGTGCAAAGTAAAGAAAGATAAGTGAAAAATATAATCAAATACATTGTTATACTGTTACATATAAACAGTCGGGATCAAGTTTTTGGCATCGTTATTGGGGATTGATTGAAAGCAAATTTCTATTTTAGGAAGTCTTATTGGAGCTTTAAGAGTTATTGTAGGAATATTTTATTATAGTAATTTATTTATAAAGTATTTTTGTGTATTTTATTTTATTTTATTTTATTGTTAGTGTATGCATAGTTCAGGTTCTGATAGATTAGTGCCCTACGATTCTGAATTAGAAAGAACTGTTAAGAAAATTCGAAAAAACCAAAAAAATTAAAAATTTTGAAAAATCTAAAAAAAATTATAGAATTGGCAGATCAAAATAATCAAAATGCTAAAATTCATCAATAATTTAGACCATTAAGAGATTATGCCAACCCTATGGTAGATGAGCTTCATTGTTGTATTCAAAAGCCTACTGTAGTGGCTAATTCATTTGAGCTTAAACACACTATCATCCAAATGATATCAAAAAATCAGTTTCAGGGATCACCAATTGAAGATCCAAATTTACATCTAGCTAATTTTCTAGAATTGTGCGCTACATTTAAATACGATGGTGTATCAGATGATGCTATAAGACTTAGGTTATTTCCTTTCTCACTGAGGGATAAAGCTAAGATGTGGTAGCATTTATTAGCACCTGGATCTATCAGAACTTGTGGTGATTTAACACAAAAATTTCTTGCTAAATGTCGGCATTATTTTTGCTTAAGGAGTTGCCCGTTAGAAGCTGTCCCGTCGCTCGCTTCGAAGGAAGTTTAATTTATATATATATATATATATATATATATAGTTTAGAAAAATATGAAATCAAACTGACCCCATATTTTTTATGGTTTAAATGAAAGAGCACTATACCTTAAACTTTGTATCTATTCCAAAAGATAAACACAAGACTTGAGGATGAGGCTGGATCAAGTAAACTAAGAAATATATGACATCCATTTGGTCTGCAAAACCATTTTATTTGCCGAAAAATTCCTCTATTTAATATGAAAAATTAAATAGAGTTTATATTAAGCTGAATTCGAAAAAAATTCCTATAAGGGCAAACCCCTATAGTTAAGTACATCTTAAATGACCAAGGTCACTTAAGAAAACTCTCGATAAAAATCAGGAAATATTATCTCTGAAAAGGGCAAAAGGATAGGAGTTTTCAACGAGATCGAACAGAGGTGTGAAAGGGGAATGGTTCAAATTTAAAACATTTTGTTGTAGAGTCCAAAGGAGGAAGAACTAGGGAATGTCATAGATCTAAAGTAGAACCTCGATGACTTCCCAAGCTATCCTAATGTTTGGCTTTAATTTAAATGAGAAATTATTTAAATGTATCATCTTGTAAATTTTATTATTTAGAGCTTACATTTGTGTGAAACAATCACACAAATAGCCTGGAAGAAGTGAGGATTTAGGTCGCGATGGACGACAACCTTGTAATCCTAAGATGAGTTAGGGCTTATATTGTATAGCAAAGCCACACAAAAAGCCTAAACAAAAGGTTTAGGATTTATGACGCACTAGACAAACAACCTCAAAATCCTGTGGCTTGGTTGTTTAATTCTAAGGAAGGAAAATGATTTAGCTGATGTAGACGTGTTTTGCTGTTGAAGACTGCCATGCTGCCCACCATGCTAGCTTCAAGCTCCTTGCCGTGAAGAGTTTAAGTTTTCTAGTGTGTCAGGTTATGATGTTAAATCAAATGTCCCTATGGTTAAAGTTCTTCAAATGTTATGGAGCATATTAAAGTTGATTAGAGTGGCACCGGTTAGGATCCTACGGTTCCCTCGTTCCGGTACCACTATTTTCTATCGGATTCACTTAGTTCAAATGAATTTACTAAACTTAAATTAATGAATTTCGTACTTTCATTTAGATCGTGGGAAGTCTCATTAGCATCTGTAGGTTACCTCCTCCGAGGGATTTCCAATCACCCGATAGAGACGTCTTAATTTAGTTGCGATTGTGGTTTCGTGATGTTTGTGATTAAATTTTGAGTTTTCTTATATTTTAATTATTGTGGAGGTGATTTTTATGTTGTTTTATTTTAGTTTTGGTTTTGGTTTTGTGGCTATCCTAGTATTTTTATGTTTTCATGCAGGGTGACATGCAAGTTTGAAATAGAAAGTACAAGAAGGTAAATATATTAATTTAAAAGCATACCTGTAAAGTCTTCTCGCTCGACCACCTGAAAGGATAGTACTTGCAAGTATTGCAAGAAGGTTTAAGTTGTTAGAGTAGATGAAGGTTTAGCTACCAAACCCTAAGTTATGATTTTGTTGATTCTCGGAAGATCCTAGTGAATAATTTTAGAACAAAATATGACAAGTTCACATTGCCTTTAAGAATATCTAATAAATTTCAAAATGTTTAAGGTGTGGCCCTAGACCATTTTGAATATCTCTTAAAATATCCCGAGTTCATTTTGATCTTATCATAATGTTTGAATAATCATCTGAGGCTAGAGTGTTGCTACCCCGTTGCTCATTGAAGCTTAACAATTTAAGTATCCCAAGGATATGATACTCGATTAGTCAATTGATGTTTCATTTAAAAGTTATGTGAATAGGTGCCCTTAAAACCTTTTTGAGTCATTTAAGATTATGGTGCTCGGAGTTAAAGTGAAGCTTGTAGTGCTTAAAGATGCTAATCACCAATCATATCATTTTCTAAATCCAATCAACTTGAGATTAGACATCGAAACTATGTCACTTCCAAGCCTTTAACAATCATAATGAGTGAGATGGTGGTTTTGTTTTGATTTAAGTTTCATATATCCTTATTAAATGATCACATCATCCTCAACTTTAGGCTTAAGAAAAGTAAATTATCATCTTTCCGGCTTAAGCCCATCACTTAAGACTCATTTGATCTTTAATAAACTTCCAAGTCATGAAGATTAGGAGAATTATGCTTTTAGTTGATGTTGTGCAAGGGTGTTGAAGGGGTTTCTACCTTATAGCCCCATTGAATTTCAATCATCCAAACATGTCTATTTAGATCAAAATTACCCATTTTCCCTTTGATAATCCTAAATTTTGATTAAGGCACCAAGTCTAAAATTACCACTTTGTTCTTGGGGTACTTCACCTCATAACTCATTAAACACAACTCAAATGATTTTTGAGGGTTTAGAGTATCATATCCATGAGGTAATTAGGATATCAAAGGAGGATATGTGGACCTCTCAAACTTTGATTTGATTTAGAAAATTATTTAAATCCAAAAAATAAGATTTTCAAAAGATGATTTATTTAACTTCCCAAAAAAAAGTTTTTATTTATGAGAAATTTATCATAGGATTATTTAGGTCAGAGAAATATTTAGGTAAAATTTCATGATTTTTTTGAATTAAATTATTATTAATATTATTTTAGTTTAGATCAATTTTCATGATTTATTTTAAATAGAAAATAGTTTTTTAATTACAAATTTTTTTTTATATTTTTATTAGACTTCTCTAAGTTTAGAAAACTCAGAGAATTAAATTTTATATTTTTGTGATTTTTAATTTATTTATTATAATTATTTTAGTGAGAGAATAAAGAAAATTCACTTTTAAGCCTTTAAAAAAATTATTTTTAAATTAGGAAAATTAGGAAAAGTATTTTATTGAGTCCCAAATGACCAGAGAATTGTTAGGGATATTTTGAATTTTTTTTTTGTATTTTTAGAATTTTTATTTATTCTTATTTATTTTAAATTCAAACTGAGGCTGAAAATCAAGTAATTTACTAAAAATAAATTGAATTTTTCCTGAGTGCCACTGATCACGAAGAACACAAAAAACCACTTTTCATAATTTTTTTTAAGTGTCTTTAAGTTATTATAATTATATTTGTACTATAATACAAGCTTTCGTAAAAAATCCACTTTATTGCTTAAACTAAGCTAAATAATTTTCAAAATTTTTCAGTGGGTGGATATGATTTTTATAAACAATTTGGAGTTGAGTTTGTTAATTTTTTATATGTATTTAATTTATACAAATTAATATAAGGTATTCACATTTAACTAAGTATAGAAATTCACAAAACGATTCAAAGCATCACAATATTTTTCTTAGATTTCTTTGACCACATAAAACCTACTAAATTTGTTCTCTTAAATTTTCAAGTTATGTTGTGATTTATATAAATAAAATAAGCTAAAATGGTCACCTTAGCTTGAAAATAGGGTTAGAAGCATAGAGATGCCCTCTGACCTTAGAAAAATCAGAGAACATCTCCTTTGTGATGAGGAATAAACCCTAAAAATCTCAAGCCATGGTGAGCACTCCTTAGTCATAGAGAGTTAAAATACTACAGAGGGTATTTAATTTATTTAAAATCATGTGTTTGAAAAATAATTTTTATTTATGGTCCACATCATTCTCCTCTATTCACTGAGTAAGAGGGTATTTTTCTTTTATTTTTATGATTTTTCTAGAGGAAGATATGGATTTTTTAAGTTTAGGCATTTAAAGTAATTCAAAATTCCATATTTTTGTACTTATCCACTCGACGCCAACTCATCCTCATACGCTCCGAAGGCTCCACGCATCACTCCGCCATTTGGAACCGCCAGCCACGTAGCCTCCACGCGGACTTCGCTTTACATACCATGGATCTGTCATACTGGATCTCCTCCGTCCGTTGAATACACGCTCGATCGGATGACTCTTCATTATCATCTCCAAGTGACCTAACCCATGAGCCATTCACACTAAAACCTTAAGATCTTGGCCTAGACTTAACCAAATCACATGGGGTTTGTTTCTAAACCTTCATCTACTCAAGAAAAACCTATCTATATGGATTATACAGTATGAAAGGCAGTAAATACATATGGAGAGTTAAAATAAGCCCAGATTAAGGTTAGGGTTCAATACCTTTGTATGAGAGGGGAGGACTCAATCAGATGGTTGTGGTAGCTTTGATTGGTCCCAATGAACCTCCGGATGAAGTCCCAAGCCTTGGTGAATGGTCTAGGTATGAATTCAATCAAGGCGGTTTTCAGGTGTTGGTCTAGAGCTAGGTTAGAGGTTATTTCAGAGGGGGCTTTTGTGGAAAAACAACTTCTCTCAATTTGGGGATGGTGTGTGCACAAGTAATTAGAGTTTGTTGAGCTGTGGAGCTGTGGAGAGTTCTGTCCTAGTTTTGGCAGAAATTTAAGCTCAAAATTGAGCTTCCACAGAGGGGATCATCGGGGGAAAATGGTGGGCTCGAACTGAGGAGGTCTTAGGGAGCTCTGAGAGCAATTTGGCAGAGTTTCCTTAAGAAAATTTTAGCTCTCCTTTTTTTTGCCATGGAGGTGAGGTTTAAATAAAATGGCCTAGGGTGGCTGTCATGACCAATTGAGGGGTGCAAAATGGTGCTTAGGTGGAGGGTTTTGAGGTGCTAAAGCCAATTGGAATTTGACCAACTTAGATGGGTAAGTTTGGGTTTGAATTTTGGCTTGGGGCTCTCAATTTTTGTGTTTTCCAGCCACTAGGCTGGCCGACAGGGCTAGGGGAGGGCTAGGAGGTCAGGTGAGCCAGTGGGAATGTTAATTATGGTTAACCCTCATTGACAAGAGATGATGCGGGAGATTTTTTGGTTAAGGCCCATAAATGGGCATAAATCCTTTAATTTAGGGATCCAATGTTCCATAGCTCACCATGGTTGGTCCAAGGGGGTTTAGCTTGGTCAATAGAGTGTACTTAGTGGCTGTGGAGTCATCAATTTGGTGGCTTTGAGATGGCTAAGTTAAATTTGGTGCATGGGTCCAATTTGGGTTCAAATGGCTAAGAGTTGGGTTTGGGTTAGGCTAGCCATGACTTTGAGACCAATTTATTGATCAACATTGTATGTATGATGGTCATGAAGTTTTTTGGTGAAATATTAAAATGATTTTGAGTCCAATTGAAAGCTCAATTTGAAGGATGTTGGGATTTTGGTCAATTTGGGTATGTTGGACTAGACTTGGGTCCAAGTTGGGCTAAGGTTGGGTCATGTTCAAATTAATTGTTGAAAATGGTCTATATGAATGTCACGAAGAGTTTTCAACATAAATTGGGTGCCAATTTTGAAGTTAAGACATTCAATTTTGTGGAATTTGTAGCCATAGCCAATTTGGGGATTTTTAGACTTGGGTTGGAACTAAATAAAATTGAGGCTTCACAAAGGCCAAATGAAGGTCAAGTTTGGTGTATAGGAGTGTTATAAGAGAATTAGGATCTAAATTGGGGCAAATTAAGTAGGCTATTGGGTTCAATTTGGTGGGATTAAGTCATTGGGCCAAAGTTGGGTGTTTGACTTAGATCAAGATTGAGCTCAAATTGGACAATTAGGTATATATTTGGTTTATATTGGTCATATAAAAAGTTAATTTGAGTTTAAAATTAAAATTGAGGGAAATTGGGACCAAATTGATGGACATTTAAGGTAAATTTGGGGAAATTGGGCCTTTAAAGGCAATTTGGGAGGGTTTAGGAGAAAATGGTCAAATTGGTCAAATTGGGTTCCATTGAAGGGTTCAAATTTATTTTGGAGACATTTGTAGTGATTTTGGGGGTTTTGGGAAAGTTTGGTGTGCCAAGGGTATTTTTGTAATTTTGGCAATTTTGGGGGTATTTTGATAATTTTGGAATTTTTGGGTGATTTTGGATATTTTGAAAGGGTTTGGAATGATTTTTGAAAAAAAAAATTGAGTATTTTGAGTGAATTTGGAAATTTTTGGCCAAATTTAAGCTTTTAAGGGCATTTAGGTAATTTGGGTAGATTTATGGGCAAAAGGCCAAGTTGGGTATTTTTGGTAGAATTGGGAAGCCAACCACCATATGTGAACTATGGACCAACGGAATCCCCATTTGGATCCTCTATGTACTGGTCTTAGCTAAACCCTAGCCTAGAGTTAGTGGTTTTAGGGGACCATCTACATGAGTCTCCCAAGAGAATCAAGGGATCAAAGTCAACACATTTGGGTTTAGGGTTGTGAGTGATTGTGGGTGAGAGTGAGTGTAAGTGAGTGAACTAGCTCCAGACCAACACCCAGGGCTAAACCTAAGGTTAGACAGTCCTATGGGGGCTCATCTTGAGTTCCCTCATACTGACCCCACCTACTAAGTGCAAGAGGTTAGAACCAATATGTGGAACTTCAAGTTCAGCAAAGAGGAGTTTAGAATTTCTAATGGTGAGGGTTCCTTTTCTAGTTTTCTAAAAATATTCAATAGGAAAGTCTTATGGCTAGACCTTAGGAAACTAAAGAGGGAAAAATAAACCTCAACCAAAAGTGAGGGCAACAAATGAACCCTTAATAGGTTTGGTGTGCTAGACAATGCACACCGCGTGTATTGGCGTTGACCGACGAGATCAACAAGACCAACACAGACTTCTAATTCAATAGACATAGAAGGAGCTTAGAATTGTGTGTGCTATTTGTTTCCACCGGGGAATTAACAAGCGAATATTTAGTCAAAATCAGGAGGTAGAAACTCTCGCTGGGGATTGGAGAGTGGGTTTGAGTTATTAAATTTTAGGTGCTTATAGGGGATGAGACTCAGTGTGTAGGTGCTGTCCCCGAGGTGGGAATTAAAACTTAGGTCTCAATCCTAAAAGAAAGTCAGAATTTAGGTACCAACCTCGAAAGATAGGAATCATAACTTAGGTACTGATCTCGAAATGAGATTGAAATTTAGGTATCAATCTTAGAAAGCAAGTCGGAAGTTAGAGACCGACCTCGAAAGGAGGGAATCAGAAGTTAGAAAGTTGGAAGTTAGGGACCGACCTCAAAAGGAGGGAATCAAAATTTAGGGACTGATCTCAAAATGAGAATTAAAATTTAGGTATCAATCTCAGAAAGAGAGTTGAAAGTTAGGGAATGACTTCGAAAGGAAGGGATCAGAAGTTAGGGACTGATCCCAAAATGAGAATTGAAATTTAAGGATCAATCTCAAAGAGAGAATCAAAAGTTGGGGACCAAACTCGAAAGGAGGGAATCAGAAGTTAGGGACTAATCCCGAAATGAGAATTGAAATTTAGGTATCAATCTCAGAAAGAGAATTGGAAGTTAGGGACCAACCTCAAAAGGAGGGAATCAAAAGTTTGGGACTAATTCCAAAATGAGAATTAAAATTTAGATATCAATCTTAGAAAGAGAATTGAAAGTTAGGGACCAACCTCGAAAGGAGGGAATTAGAAGTTAGGGACTGATCCTGAAATGAGAATTGAAATTTAAGGATCAATCTCAAAAATAAATTTGGAAGTTAGGTACTTAACTCAAAAGGAGGGAATTAGAAGTTAGAGACTGATCCCGAAATGAGAATTGACATTTAGGTATCAATCTCAGAAAGAGAGTCGGAAGTTAGGGACCAACCTCGAAAGGAGGGAATCAGAAGTTAGAGGTTGATCCCAAAATGAGAATTGAAATTTATGTATCAATCTCAGAAAGAGAATCAAAAGTTAGGGACTGACCTAGAAAGGAGGAAATCAGAAGTTAGGGATTGATCCCGAAATGATAATTGAAATTTAGGTTTCAATCTCAGAAAGAGAGTCGGAAGTTAGGGACCGACCTTGAAAGAAGGGAATTAGATGTTAGGGACTGATCCAGAAATGAAAATTGAAATATAGGTATCAATCTCAAAATAAGAATCAAAAGTTAGGAACTGACCTAGAAAGGGGGGGAATCATAAGTTAGAGACTGATCTCCAAATGAGAATTGTAGTTTAGGTATCAATCTAAAAATGAGAATCGAAAGTTAGGGACTAACCTCAAAAGGAGGGAATCAGAAGTTCGGGACTAATCCCAAAATGAGAATTGAAATTTAAGGATCAATCTTAAAAAGAGAATCGAAAGTTAGGGACCGACCTCGAAAGGAGGGAATTAGAAGTTAGGGACTGATCCCAAAATGAGCAATAAAATTTACAAAGAGTTTGTGGTGTTGAACCCATAGATATGTGTCATGTGAAAATGTTGACATTGTTGAAGAAGATATGTGGAATTTTGTGAGGTTTTGTGTATAACATGAAATTTTGTGAGGATGTGAAGAGAATTAGTGCAGACAAAGATAGTCATGCTGCGTGAGTAAAGAGTAAGAGACCCCGAAATCGAGAGAATCAACTCAATAGATTTATTTTCTTTTCTTGTTGTTTTTATCACATTTGATTATTAAAATATGTTTTCCAAATTTCATTTTAGTTGGTTGATTTTTCAAAAGAGAGTTTTTTATTTATTTTATTTATATTTTATTTATTGAATTTTATTATCATCAAATTTTTGTTGTTTTGCTCTTTGTTCATTGTAGTCCCTAACCAACATATGGTTCCGTGGCTTTTATACATCTCATCAAAAAGGGCAAGTGAACGAAGAGACAAAATTATGAAAGAGATTTTATTAATCTGCTTCAACAGGTGTTACAAATTGAGTACAGGCCAAAGCCTCGAAAGGTATAATATGCTGAATGCATCAAAGTACATTTAAAAATGTCTCATGTTGGGTACATATCACAAGCTGAGCATATCTAATACATATATCATTATATCTACTGTGTCAAATTGCAGTAAAAAGGTGTCCTCTGAATGTCTGTCTCTGATGGGGCGAGCTCCTGATCCAGCTGACCTACTAAACCACACTCCAAGAGAAGAGTTCCCTTTGCATGTGCTTGAAGGTGCAACCCTCTCATAGCTCGTACGATAGTAGTTCTTCCAACTCAGGGTCCGGCCGGAATCCGTATGGCATTTTACTGTCATCCATCCTTTGAAAAGTTACAGACACGCTACGGCGCCGTACCTTGGAATGCAATGTTTAGCGATGTTTGCTTCGTTCCCTTTAAGAACCAGCACTAAACCCATGGGCAACAAAATCTCCACGGATCCTTTGAACTTGTCGAGGCCAATGACATATATTTCTTTTCCAAATAAAATGTTGCTTTTGCTCATGAAAGAGACCATGCAGAAAGGTCTCACGAAGTTGTGATGGTCATTATGAGGGGGTATGCAGTCACCTTCATCATATATATTGATGATACAGCTGTTGGGAATATAGTCGGTTGGAAGTACGCTTCATCAGACCATTAGCTTAATCATCCATTTTATCATGGGAGGTAGTGGATCCATCTGATCGTGTCTCAAAATCGCCGGTGGATTTCCTTGTCTGTCCTTGGTGAAGTTGTAACAACAACCACATCGTATGGTGATTCTGCCCTTCCAAGCATCCATTTATGTGGCTTAGAATAGGTTTTTTTGATCAGAAGGCCCGCTCGACCCCCACCTCTTAGATAAAAAATGCAGTCGAGAATACTTCTTTCATCACTTTCGGTGAAGACCCTGGTGTATAGCTCCAAGTCTTCAAGTATATTGATGAACCTTCCTTGAACTTCTTCATAGAATTCAATTCCCTTTTCTTCACTTTGATCAGTTTATCAAATTCTACCATGGTGATCAATGGCGGCTGTTGAGGGTGCTCCCTCATTTTAACATTGGAAGGAATCTAAGCTGGTGCTGACTCTATCTCTAGCGAAATATATGACTCTGTATCCAACGAGAAATGCGGCTCTGTATCCAATGAGATATACAGTTCCCTTATCTGGTGATCAGTGGTCTGAAATCCATTGTCAGTGGACACGTACTCCTCCAAAGTATTGTAGTGCTCCAGGTGGAGGATGTTGCAGTCTGTACATTCCACAAATGCCCCTGTAGCTGGTGTACGTGGAGGTATCTCGGCGTTGCATGTCGGGCAACCCGTACAGAGAACATCTAAAGCTTGTGGTATCTCCGGCTTTATAGCGAACTCAGACTCATTGTTTGTAGCAGATAGGCTAGAAGAGGTCTCTCTCATGCCTGGATTGTAGATATTCCCCTCAGGGATATGGGTGAGCAAGTTTTCCGCCTCCTTTTGGCGTCTTCTTTCTTGATGTAAGAAAGCCCTATGTTTTTCGGTGGTTGGCAATTCTACGCCGAGTTCTCTGCAGTGGTGCATCTGATGGTTTTTCATCATTGGAAGTGACCAAGCCCCCGTTTGGTGTAGTTATCATAGACGGCGGGCGACTAGTCCCCTCCATCGGGTGGCTGTACTATCACATTTTTCCCCTTCAGTGAGGAATTATCTCTGGTACTTAACCTTAGTAGCGATGGTAGCCCTTCTTTTTCTTGAAGGCTAACCACATCCATCAGAGGACCCTCTTAGTCCATGTTGACTTCACTGAAGTCCATGTAGAAGTCTATGGTGCCACCCTGCAACGCCCTTTCCTTGCTAAGTGCAAGGTTCCAGCCATCCTTGAAAGCAAAGATCAGCCTTTGGCCTGACTTTTTTTCTCTGCAGACGACAGGAAAAACATTAGTGAGCTAAAATTTAGCAGAAAAAATAACAAAACAAAGTGTTTATTAAAGAAAATTTTAATTTACATTGGTGACAAAATTATTTATTTATGTATGTATTTTGTTTAATTTAGCAGAATATCAAATTTAAAGATAGAGAAGAGAAAAATTAAAGTATGTAATTTCAAAAAAAAATCATTATATTGAGGTCAACTTTATTACAAAATTTGGACACAGTCACAGACATTTGACCAAATAAATAACCAAAGGACGATCAAAATTTTAAAATTTCATGGCAAGCAATGCTAAGTTGCGTAGTATGTCTTCAGGTATCATCCATTGATGACATCATGGATCTTTCACCCAGGAAATTTGCTAGTTGGTAGACTCCTTTTGTGTAGACCTTTTCTATGATAAATGGTCCCTCCTAAGTTGGAACAAATTTTTCACCTATCTTGGAGCGTGCAAGAATAGACCTTCTGAGCACAATTACGAGATCGTCAACTTTGAATGTCCTTAGGCGGACCAATTTATCATGAGCTTGTACCATTTTTGCTTGATAAAGCTCCAAATATTGTTGTGCATCTAGTCATTTTCCTTTGAGACTTTCCAATTCCTTAAGTCTGAGTTTTAGACTTTCTTCTGTGGTCAGTTGATTGGCGACAGCGACTCTGAAAGACGCCATATGGACTTCTAACGGTAGTATGGCCTCGGACCCGTACACGAGCATGTAGGGTGTGCACTGAGTGAGAGTCCTGAACATCGTCCGGTAGGCCCACAAGGCTTCTAGCAATTAATTATGCCAATCTCTTTTTTTTTTGCCCAATGTATTCTTCAAAATCTTTACCAGTGTCTTGTTGAAGGCCTCAACCAGGCCATTTTTCATGGGATAGTAAATTGTAGAGTATCTCCAGTCTATCACGTGTCGTTTGATGAAATTGTTGATTTTGGTGCTTTTGAAGGCTGTCCCATTATTGAAAATTATTCTATGCGGAACTCTAAAATGGTAGACGACTTGAGTTTTGAAGAATTGAAGGACGTGTTGTGCCGTAACCTCTTATAAAGGCACTGCCTCTGCCTATTTGGAAAAGTAATCTGTAACGATAAGTATAAATCTGTGTCCTTTGAAAGATGGAGGGTCTATCAGATCTATTATGTCCGTGCCCCAACACTTGAATGACCACGAGACAATGATTGGGTGTAGCACATTCGGTGGTTGGTGCAAGACCACCCCATGCACTTGACACTGGTGACATTTTTTAGCTATATCCATACAATCATAAATCATTGCCGGCCAATAATATCAGAGTCTTTTAATCTTTATTTTCATCTTTGGCCTTGACTGGTGAGTGCCGCACAATCCAGTGTGTACTTCTTTGACAATATTTTGTGCTTTGACACTGCTTAGGCATCGTATCCACATCTGATCGAATGATTTTCTGTAGACAACATCACCTATTAGAGCATATGACATAGCCCTTTTTGTGATGTGGTGTGCCTCAGACTTGTCCTCCTACAGCTTTCTAGTTTGCAAGTATTTCATCTATGACTTATGTCAATCTCCATTGATATCAGCAACTACAATCATTGTTTCTTCTTCTCTTTCGAGCTTGCGTAGATTTTTTAGGTTGATTCAAGATAGAACTTGTCTTCCTTATACTATGATATCAATAGAATCCTCCAGGGGACATGCCAGCTTTTTAGCAAGTTTTGCTAGAGCGCCAGCATGGACATTATCTCCCCTAGGAATTTGGTAGAAAGTTACATTGGGAATTTGCTCCAACAGCTTCATTACATATTGATGGTATTATGCTAATCTCAGCTTTAAAATGTAGTACTGTCCGATGTCTTGCTGAATGATGAGCTGAGAGTCACCATAGATGGCAATATCTATTATGTCCATCGAGATTGCCAACTCCAACCCGGTAATTAAGGCTTCTATTCAGCTTCGTTGTTGGTGCACGACTCTGTCAGGTGGTATGAGAACCTCAACATACGCTTATATGGCATGATAAAGATCAAACCAATCCCTTCTTTGTCTGGTGTAACCGTGCCTGATCCTTTGTCTTTTCTGGTTGATAAAGCTCCGTCAAAGTACATCTCCAAGCATTGCTCACCAAAGAAATCCATCTATAATACTTGTTCATCTGGTAACTCATCATTAAGAGGGGGCCCAGTTGGAAGTGGTTGTGCAGTGAGGAAGTTTACTAAAATTTATCCCTTGATAGCACGGAGGGGAACAAAAGTTATATCAAATTGCAATAAAATCATTGACCATCTTGCTAGATGTCTTAAAGGTGTTGGTCAGGTCATCAAATATTACAACAAATTAAATTTTGAAATTATTATAATCTTATGAGAAAGCGTGTAAAGTCTAAGCTTTTGGGCGGTGAAAATCAAAGTTAGACAATGCTTCTCGATAGGCAGATACCTTATCTCCATCGGTATTAGGTGACTACTCAAGTAGTAGAGTGCATTTTCCTTACCCTCGTCATTGACTTGGGCTAAGAGGGCTCCAAGAGAGTCATATAAGGCTGCAGTATAAGTTATTAAAGGTTTCCCTAAGAGAGGGGCTGCCAAAACAGAAGGCATCATTAAATATTATTTAACGTCCTCAAAGGCCCGCTGACATTTATCTTCCCAAATGAATTTGACGTCCTTTTTAATTAATGCCGAGAATGGCTGACACCTACCTTCGAGATTAGAAATAAAGCATCTCAGATATGCCAATTTTTCTTAAGGGAACGTAGTTGTTTCAAGGTCTTGAGAGGAGGCATTTTGAAGATAGCTTTAATCTTATTCGGGTCAATTTCGATTCCCCGATGACGGACAACAAATCCTAGAAATTTCTCTGAGGTAACACCTAAAGCGCACTTCAAGGGATTCATATTAATGTCTATTGTTGTAATCGTTCGAACACGATCCTCAAATTGTACAAATGGTCTATTTTTCATTTCCTTTTGATGACTAAATCACCCACGTAGCTTTCTACTTAGTTGTGAATGAGATCTTAAAAAATCTTTGGCATAGCTCGTTGGTATGTTTCTCTAGCGTTCTTTAACCCAAATGACATCACTGTGTAGCAAAAAATCCTGATAGGTGGTTTGAAGGCTGTAAGTGCTGCATCTTTTGGATCCATCTTAATTTGGTTGTACCTCAACGATCCATCCATAAAGGAGAAAATCTCATCATTTCAAGTAATGACACTGGAAATTCATTCTTTGGACATGCTTTATTCAAATCTCTAAAGTTGAAACATACACAAATTTGTCCATTTTTCTTCTTAACTGGAACAATGTTAGCTAAACATGTGGGGTATTGCTCTTCTAGCACAAAGTTAATGTCTATTAACTTCTTCACATTGGCAATAGCGTGTTGCTCTATTTTGAGGTGCATTCTTCTTGGTGCTTATTTTATCGGGGTCATATCTTTGTCCACCCTAAGTTTATGAACTGCAACTTGTGTTGGCAGTCCTGACATTTCATTGTAAGTCCATGCAAAGCAATCTTTGAATTCTATTAACAATTTGATCAATTCTAAAGACTCTTCATCGTTGAGTAGAGAACTTATAATTGTAGGTCAAAGCAGCTCTTTCGTCCCGAGGTTAATTTCCTTCAATTCATCAACAATTGACTTGATTTCTTCCTCAAATTCTGATGGAGCATCTTTTATTAGCTGATCAGTAGAGTCATCGTCTATATTGAGGAAATCCTCTTCCTACTTATTAGTAACAACCATGCAAAATTCTGAATCATCGATTGGTCCTACTGTACCAAATTCGAGACCCTATTTTGAGTTGGGATTTCAACTTTTAACATCCCATAATTTTTCAAAAAGTTGTAATTTATCTTTTGGCATTTATTTTGGCAAATGTCCCTGTTGAATTAACTTTTGTACACAGGGAAAAAAGTAACCAAAAGGCAATTCCATTAATTTATTAGGATCATCATCCAAATTTACATGATTTTCAAGATTAGTAGAAGTAGAAGCACAATAAAATTTGAACAGCTTTGAAACAACGCTATAAACTTTCTTGACCTCTAAACTCTCAACCATTTGAGGGAGAATTGGAGTAAGGGTCATGATGTTCACATAGTGATTTATTCGATCATACATTGTTTCATATTCACTTTTCTCTGTGTCTTCTAAGGATATATCATACTTAGGTTTCTTATGTTTTGTCATCATTATTTCATCTTCAAAATTGTCTTCATCACCAATGTAGATGGTCAGCCTAGCCCGCTCAAAAATTAAATTGGTTTTTGCTCGTCCGCGTCCCCAGCCTCAACCTCGGGTGCGCGAACTAAAAGAACCCCCACCAATTTGTTGTAAAAGAGTGGTGGAAGATTGCTGAAGCGGAGTTGAATGGCTTCTTCTTTGTGAGTATTTAGAATATTCACTTTTATTTATCACAATATGACGAGAGGACAGTTATCTTTGGAGGCACGTAGTAGGTAGCATCTTCATGAATGCCAACTTCATGAACTGAAAATGGTTGTAGATCTCCCTTGATACAATGCTCTTGTCCTTCCTTGTAGTACTTAATGCATAGGTGTAGAGACAACGAAACCATGTTGTGTTCATGAATTCATGTCGACCAAGTAGAGCATTAAAAGAGGTCTCGGTGTCGATGATATGGAACTAGTTCTCCAACCTTCATAAGTAATGTGATTGATCCAAGGGCTCTCTCTCCCTTTTGGTTAAATCCTCTTAACATTATTTTATTGGCAGTAAGCTCCTGGGCTTCAATGTCCAAGTTGGCCAATGTCAGTGCACTCATCAAGTTGAGTGATGCTCCAAGATCTACCAAGACTCTGAACAACAAAAAATCTGCCGACGTTAACGGAGATATAGAGTGGACGGTTGTCATCGGTGGTATCAAGCAGCAAATCTTCATCTGTGAAAGTTATGCTAGACTGCACTTTCAATGAGAAAACTTCATCTCAAGATGTGCTAGCCAACTGGGCTAAGAAAATTTGTTGGTCAAGCAAAGCTGTAACCAAAGACTCTCTCATCTCCTTTGATAGGATTAGAGCATCATAGATGCTTAATTTGGCTGGAAATTTCCTAAGATGACCTAGCACATTGTAATCCACTTTGTATGATCATCCAATTTTCTCTTGATTATGTGGTTCTTCCACTGGTGAAGGTGCAGGTAGCTCTTCTCGAGTTAATATTTGCTTTCCTTTATCCACTGGAGCTATTCTCAGGTGTAACACTCTCTCGCTCCTTAAGTTCACTTATGTAATTTATTTTTCTTGAAATACCATTATTGAATCTTCCGGTGTTTCTTCTTTGTCCGAAAGATCTGAGTTGATGTCATGCGGTGTGCCGTGGCACTAGAAGATTGGTTCTTCACTCCCGACACTGTCATAGTTGGTGTCATTGATGTCTTCTTCGGTCTTGTTAATGAGTTCATCAGACTCATGTACGATTTGAGGATCAGTTTGGGAATTAAGATCGATGCTTGATTGGTCAAAATCAGTTACGTTATCACCAGAAATAGTTAAAACTTAGCCGAAATCATAGTCATTATATTCATATGACCCCGAAGGGGTAAAATGATAATCATACAAAGTCAAGGGTTCAAGGATTTTCTTCCCTGAATCTGAGACAACTAATCTAGCAGAGGCAGCCCCTATCCCACCCTCCGTGTTATCAGTCTCCATGGTGGTATTCTTCTTCTTCTTAGTCTTTGACGATGATGGATCTTTTGGCAAAATCTTAATCTCGGGTTTAGCAGGTTGAAGACTTTGAGCAGAGGCATGTTTTGAAGCATTCTGAATTTGGTTTATTATTTTGTTGGATGAGTTGCTCCAAACTGTACTCCATCCATCTTTTCTAGTATATGGGTCAATCGAAAAGATTGGCTAAGCAAAAATCATGTTTATAGAACCTTTTTTAGGTTCTTTCAAATATTCTTTTGTAATCATTATATTTCCTTTTTAAATATTTTTCTCGAGCCAATCCTTGAAGACAAAACATCCTTCTATAGTGTGTCCATGCAATATGTGATACGAGCAATAATTTGGTTGATCTTTCTTGTTGACCTCTTCGGCTTTCTTTGGATCTGGTAGTCTGAACTCAGGCTTCTTCATCAAACTTCTGAACATCACGGCTTCATTTTTGAAGGAATACCCCACTCTCTATCATTCTACCAAAGATGTTATCTTATGATCCTCCATGAGGCGGTTGCTGGCTAGACTGGCCGTATTGTTGTGTCTGTTTTTTAGCATGTTATGACGATGATTGACGTGAATTTTCTGCATGTATCTTCATTGATTGTTTTCCTTTATTGTTAGTTACCACTGTGCCTAAATTCTTTTCAAATACTCTGTTTGCCTTGGATTTCTCATGAGAATCCATATGTTTAATTTCTTCTTGAAGATTGCTGGCTTTGCTGAGTAGTTTCTCGAAGGATTTAATGATGAGTCCCTTGAGCATGAAAGCTACGGACCCATGGATGCTCTTGAGTAAGATCTCAATTGCATGATGTTCCTGCAGCTGAGGTTCACATTTCATGCTAAGGTTTCTCCACCACAAGATATAGTCCACTAAAGTCTCATTGGGCTTCTTCTTTTCCATTACGAGATCTTAAATAGAGATGTGATGTTGCGCTCAGGTAAATCTTTTCACAAATAACTATTCTAACTCGGTGAACACTTTAACTAATCCATTGGGTAATTCAACATACCAATAAAAAATGATCTCTGACCGGTTGCTGACAAACATATGGAAAAGCAAGGCTTTGTTACCTCCAGTATTACCACAACTGGCTTGGAAATGTGCTATGTGTTGTCTGGGATTTCTAGTCCCATCAAATATCTTAAAGTTTAGCGACACAAAGACCTTAGGGTAAGGTACGACATCGAGGATAAGGTCTACCCTTTATACCAATGCACCACCCTTGGATTGGGCTAAGGCCTCCCGAACTTGCTCGACCATCTGCTTAAACTCCTTGTCTGGCATGATGCTTCCTGGAGAATCCTTCTTTTATTGCTCATCTCTATTTGTTGAGGCAACTTCCCTCCTTTCATTCGTGATATGTATAATCTCTGGTTGGTTGATTTTTGGAGAGGCTAACTGTGGGGGTTGAGACTATCTCTGAATTGTGGCCATGGCGGTCATGGCAGCAGCCATCTCTTCCATTCTTTTCTCCATTTGGCTGATTTGCTCATCCATTAGAAGACAACCCTACACAGCTCATCTACGACATTCTCTTCGACGAGAGGTTGAGCGTCACACGTAGATGCAGTGGCTCTGGTTTCAATGACATGGATATCTATGAAATCCTCCTCGAGGTACTCGTTAAAGTCAAAATCTTCATCATCATCATCAATGAAGACTCCATGTTCCCAGGCTAATTCAGAAATCTCGATCCTGGGATTTTCAACCAATTCTTCAATTATTGATTCTTGGATTGTCTTAAGGTTTGGAGGACCTTGCTAGACCTCTTCTACTTGCTCCTACATCTCGCTAGCAATTGCTGCAACAAAATCATATACTTTAGTCCCTTGCTTCATTCTATGATCTTGCCCTGCGGGCTTATTGGACTGCATTGACACAGCGACCTTGGGTATCCATACATTTTTCTTCTACAATGATGTCTTGAGACAGAGTGTCTCAGCATAAATATCAACATATAGAGGAAAGGTATGCTCCCCATGTTGCAGACCAGATACAATACTGGGCAATCTCTTCATCTTTTCATATAGAAATTTAGAAACATCTTTATAGTGGGTGATTGCTAGAATTCATGGACCCAGATGTGACTTGACTGGTCGATGACCTGCGAGTCTAGCAACGGTGGAATCAATAGTAAATATGGCAGTATTAACTCTGCTCCCCAAATGGAACCAAACAACAATGCTCGCATGCAAAGCTTTAGTTGATTTCTGAGATCGTCTGACAGTTCTGACATCCCTTAAAATTTATTTCTTCATGCGAGGGGATACTACACGTCCCATTCATTTCCGTAACTCGCCAACTGAACAACCTTCTTTAGCAGCTACTCTCAGAAAAACTAAACTGACTCGGGTGATAGTTGCAGGCTTCTTCCTCTCCTCACCATGTCCATGAAGTAACGGTAAAATAACGATGATCTTTTTGATACTTTCGTATCCATTGATATCCATTAAGGGATGGAACCTACTCCCTTGCAGAAGTGGATAGGTTTTCAGTAATCCCAACTCATTCTGGTGAGGATCTTCATCAACAAGTACTTCCTTAGGAGTTTGGGCTTTAGTAACCCTCCGAACCTTTCGACTGTGGTTTCTCCTTTGGTTTCGGGTTAACGGTGCAATCCTCAAACTTGATCTGATTTCAAACACTAATAGCAAGACAGTTAACCCCTCAGTTGGGTCTTCAATGATCATAACTTTTTTTCCCTTAGCAGAAGCGGGAATAGCAGGCTTGGTAGGTTCCGCGGTAGCAGTAGTCTTGAACTTCTTGTAAGAGGGGAAGTCCTAAGGGCAACTCAAGCTAAACTCAACATATGGTTGCTGAACTTCTGAAGCGGTGAATTTCATCACAAAGAATGGGGTTTTCCTAAGGACGACCTCAAGATCTTCAAATCCTGCTCCAAACTTGATGGTGGGAGCGACATTGCGGGCATTGCAGCTCGTCGGTAGGTTGCAGGAAAAAAGTTAGCGTTGGGAATGCCATTGCAGCAGCTGCAAAAGAGAAAGCTCTGAGGTTAGATAATTGGCCAGTACCTCGTAATCCTAGTGCGAGCACTAAAGTTAACAGAGACCAATCTGTAGACCGGGTAAGTCTTTATTTAATTTATGGAGGTTTTAAAATTTTTGTAAAAACAGTTTGAAAGTAGAAATATTTAATTAGTATAAGAAAAATTTAAAGAGCACGCACAACACGAAACAATCTGATTTAATTTGCAAAACAAGAAATCAAACTCAAAAGGGAAAAAGTGAAGTTCAGGACGCAGTACGGGACCCACTTATCAACGCACAGTTCCCAGATGGAATTAGTCCACCAACACACCTATTGGGGGTCCGACCCCACTTGAAGATTAAAAAGTCCTTAATGAACTATTGAATCTCCTTGTTTAAAGGTGATTGAACAGGCGGTTCTGAAGTTCAAAGAGTTGACCATACTTTCCCAAGATAATGGGTAAAGCATGTCAATAGAAGAAATGTAATTTGGTCCAAGAGGGACATGGACACATTACCGATGTATGAATATAGGGTTTAGGGTTTAGGGAATGCCATTGCAGCAGCTTCAAAAGAGAAAGTTATGGGGTTAGCTATTTGGCCAATACCTCGTAATCCTAGTGCGAGCACTAAAATTAGCAGAGACTAATCTGTAGACCGGATAAGTCTTTATTTAATTTATGGTGATTTTAAAATTTTAGTAAAAATAGTTTGAAGGTAGAAAGATTTAATTAGTATAAGGAAAATTTAAATAGCACGAGTAGCACGACACAATCCGATTTAATTTGCAAAATAACAAATCAAACTTGAAAGGGAAAAAGTGAAGTTCAGGACTCAGTACGGGACCAACTAAACAACGCACAGTGCCCATGTGGAATTAGTCCGCCAACAAACCTATTGGGGGTCCGACCTCACTTGAAGATTAAAAAGTCCTTAATGAACTCCTAAACCTCCGTGTTCGAAGGTGATTGAACAGGCGGTCCTGAAGTCTAAAGAGTTGACCATACTTTTCCAAGACAAAAATAGGTAAAGAATGCCAACAGAAGAAAGGTAATTTGGTCCAAGAGGGACATGGACACATTACCGATGTATGAATATAATATTCCCTGATTTAAAAAGAAAGAAAAGCTAGTCCCCAGTGGAGTGGCCAGAAGCTGTCGACACTATTTTTGGTTAAAGAGTTGCCGTTAGAAGCTGTCCGCCGTCGGAATTAAAATCCCGTTTCCCGCTTTAGAAGGACGNATCAACTGTTCGCTTTATTGGATCCCAACCAAGACCGGTAGAACCCTTTTTCAATTCCTTCCATATTTTCCATTCCTTCTTCATTTGGTCCCACTTGTTTTTCATTTGCAACCTATCATATTCCCTGCCTGTACATTCCTTGAAATTTTTTATAATGTTTTGCCACCCTACTTTATTGAAATGGGTCGTTGGTCTATTTCCTCGTTCAATCTCTTTAAGACAAAGATCGCAAAATATTATTTTCGTATCTTTTTCCCACAATGCTGGTGTAGCAACCTCTTTAGGCTTACTATCCATGTTATTACTATAACAAAACAAAGTCATGAAACACAACAGTAAAATCAATTAGAAAGAAGAATAAAGTAATGTTTAGGTATTAGATATTTAGGGAATATGCAATTAAATAAAAATTTAACTAATGAACAAAATATTAATGGAATGAAATGAAATNATAAACAAAATACTTGAGGATGAGGCTCGATCAAATAAACTAAGAAATATATGACATTTGTTTGGTCTGCGATACCATTTTGTTTGCCGACAAATTCCCCTATTTATTATAAAAAATTAAATAGGGTTTTTATTAAGCTGGGTTTGGAAAAGCTTCCTATAAGGGTACCCCTATAGTTAATTACATCTTAAATGACCAAAGTCACCTAAGAAGACTCTCGATAAAAATTCCCCTATAGTTAATTACATCTTAAATGACCAAAGTCACCTAAGAAGACTCTCGATAAAAATCTAGCCTATAGTTAATTACATCTTAAATGACCAAAGTCACTTAAGAAAACTCTCGATAAAAATCAAAAAAATATTATCTTCAAAGAGGTCAAAATGATAGGACTTTTCAACAAGATCGGACAAAGAGGTGTGAAGGGGGAATGAATCAAATTTAGAACATTTTGTTGTAAAGTCAAAAGGAAAAAGAACTAGGGGATGTCATAGATCCAGATGAGAACCTCGATGACTTCCCAAGCTATTCTAATGTTTGGATTCAGTTTAGAGGAGAAATTATTTACATGTTTCATCTTGTAAATTTTATTATTTAGGACTTACATTCGTGTGAAACGATCACACAAATAGCCTGAAAGATGTGAGGATTTAGGTCGCGAAGGAAGACAACCTCAGAATCCTAAGACGAGTCAGGGCTTATATTGTATAGTAGAGCCACACAAAGACCTAAAGAAAAGGTTGAGGATTTATGACGCACAAGGCGAATGACCTCAAAATCTTATGGCTTGGTTGTTTAATTCTAAGGAAGGAAAATGATTTAGCTGATGTAGACGTATTTTACTGTTGAAGATGGCTGTGCTGCCCACCATGCTAGCTCAAAGCTCCTTTCCGTGGCGAGTTTAAGTTTTCAAGTGTGTCAGGTTATGATGTTAAATCAAATGTCCTATGGTTAAAGTTCTTTAAATGTTATGGGGCATATTAAAGTTGATTAGAGTGACACCAATTTGGATCCTACGGTTCCGTCGTTCCGGTACCACTATTTTGTATCGGATTCACTTAGTCCAAATGAATTTACTAAACTCAACTTAATGAATTTCGTACTTTCATTTAGATAATGGGAAGTCTTGTTAGCAACCGTAGGTTATCTCCTACGAGGGATTCCCGATCACTTTTAGTTGCAATTGTGGTTTTGTGATGTTTGTGATTAAATTTTGAGTTGTCTTATATTTTGATTATCGTGGAGATGATTTTAATCTTGGTTTATTTTAGTTTTGGTTTTGGTTTTGTGGCTATCTTAACAGTTTTAGGTTTTCATGCAGGGTGACATGCAAGTTTGAAATAAGAAGTACAAGACGGTAAGTGCATTAATTTAAAAGTGTACCTGTCGAGTCTTCTCGCTCCACCATCTGAAAGGATAGTACTTGCAAGTAGTGCAAGAAGGTTTAAGTTGTAATATTAGATGAAGTTTTAGCTGCCAAACCCCAAGTTATGATTTTATTGAATCTCGGAAGTTCCTAGTTGATAATTTTAGAACAAAACATTGCAAGTCCAATTTGCCCTTCAGAATATCCAATAGATTTTAAAATGTTCAAGGTGTGGCCCTATATCATTTTGAATTTCTCTTGAAATATCCCAAGTTCATTTTGATCTTACCATAATGTTCCAATAATCATCTGATGGTAGAGTGTGGCTACCCCATTGCTCATTGAAGCTTAACAATTTAATTATCCCAAGGATAAAATACTCAATTAGTCAATTAATGTTTCATTTAAAAGTTATGTGAGTGGGTTCCCTTAAGGTGTGGTTGAGTCATTTAAGATTGTGGTACCTAGAGTTAAAGTCAAGCTTGTAGTGCTTAAAGATGTTAATCACCAATCATATCATTTTCTAAATCCAATCAACTTGAGTTTAGACATCGAACCTATGTCACTACCAAGCATTTAACAATCATAATGAGTGAAATGGTGGTTTTCAAAGTTTTGATTTAAGTTCCATATATCCTTATTAAATGATCACATCATCCTCAACTTTAGGCTTAAGAAAAGTAAATTATCATCTTTTTAGCTTAAGCCCATCACTTAAGAATCATTTGATATTTTATTGGCTTCCAAGTCATGAAGATTAAGAGAATTATGCTTTTAATTGATGTTGTGCTAGGGTGTTGAATGAGTTTCTACCTTTTAGCCCCATTGTATTTCAATCACCTAAACATGTTTATTAAGATCAAAATTACCCATTTTCCCTTCGATAATCCTAAATTTTGATTAAGGCACCAAAGTCTAAAATTACCACTTTGCTCTTGGGGTACTTCACCTCATAACTCATTAAACCCAACTCAAACGATTTTTTAGGGTTTAGAGTATCATATCCATGAGGTAATTAGGATATCAAAGGAGGATATGTGGACCTCTCAAACTTTAATTTAATTTAGATAATTATTTAAATAAAAAAAATAAGATTTTCAAAAGGTGATTTATTTAGCTTCAAAAAAAAGTTTTTATTTATGAGAAAATTATCATAAGATACTTTAGGTCAGAGAAATATTTAGATAAAATTTCAGGATTTTTTTGAATTAAATTTTTATTATTATCATTTTAGTTTAGATCAATTTTCATGATTTATTTTAAATAGAAAATAGTTTTTTAATTACAAAAATTATTTTTATATTTTTATTAGACTTCTCTGAGTTCAAAAAACTCAGAGAATCAAATTTTATATTTTTGTGATTTTTAATTTATTTATTATAATTATTTTAGTGAGAAAAAAAATTTACTTTTAAGCTTTTAAGAAAAATTATTTTAAACTTAGGAAAATTAGGAAAAATATTTCATTGAGTCTCAAGTGATCAGAGAATAGTTAGGGACATTTTGAAATATTTTTTGTTTTTTTTGGAATTTTTATTTATTCTTAGTTATTTTAAATTCAAAATGAGGCTGAAAATCAAGTAATTTACTAAAAATAAATTTTATTTTTCTTGAGTGCCTCTAATCACAAGGAACTTAGAAAACCACTTTTTAATAATTTTTCTAAGTGTATTTAATTTATTAAAAGTATTCACATTTAACTTGATATAGAAATTCAAAAAATGATTCAAAGCATCACAATATTTTTCCTTGATTTCTCTGACCACAGGAAACCTAATAAAATTGTTCTCATAATTTTTCAAGTGATTTATTGATTTATGTAATTAAATTAAGCCAAAATGGTCACCTTAGCTTAAAAATAAGGGTTAGAAGCATAGAGATGCCCTTTGACCTTAGAAAAATTTAAGAACATCCCCTTTGTGATGAGGAATAAACCTTAAAAATCTCAAGCCATGGTGAGCACTCCTTAGTCATGGAGAGTTAAAATACCACATAAAGTATTTAATTAATTTAAAATCATATGTTTGAAAAATAATTTTTATTTTTAGTCCACATCATTCTTCTCCGTTCACTAAGTAAGAGGGTATTTTTTTTTTATTTTTATAATTTTTCTAGAGAAAGATATGGATTTTTAAAGTTTAGGCATTTAAAATAATTCAAAAATTCCATATTTTTCCACTTATCCACGCGACGCCAACTCATCCTCGTCCACTCCGAAGGCTCCACGCGTCGCTCCACCATTTGACGCCACCAACCACATAGCCTCCATGTGGACTGCACTTTATGCACCATAGATCTGTCCGGCTTGATATCCTCCGTCCGTTGATTACACATGCGATCAGACGACTCTTTGTTATCTTCCACAAGTGACTTAACCCGTAAGTCGTTCACACTAAAACCTGAAGATCTTGGCCTAGACTCAACAAAATCACTTGGGGTTCATTTCTAAACCTTTATCTACTCAAGACGAACCTATCTATACGGATTATAAGGTATGAAATATAGTAAATACGTATGAAGAGTAAAAATAAGCTTAGATTAGGGTTAGGGTTCAATACCTTTGTCTGAGAGGGGAGGCCTCAATCAAATGACTATGGTAGCTTTGATTGGTCCCAACTATCCTTTGAATGAAGTCCCGAGCCTTGGAGAATGGTCTAGGTGTGAATTCAATCAAGGTGATTTTCAGGTGTTGGTCTAGTGCTATGTTAGAGGCTATTTCAAAGGGGAATTTTGTGGGAAATCAACTTCTCTCACTGTGGGGATGGTGTGTGCACAAGTAATTGGAGTTTGGTGAGTTGTGGAGAGTTATGTCTTGGTTTTTGCAGAAATTTGAGCTCAACATTGAACTTCCACAGTGAGGACACATTTTTATACACATTTTTAGTATATAGTATTTTTAAACACATTTTTATACCTATTTTTGAGATATTGCACTTTAATGGAAGGTATTTTTGTATTTTTCTTTCAAGTACAGGTAAAAAATTGAAAAATGTTTAAAAGAGTGAAAAAGGATCAAATTTGGAGGAAATAAATGAAAAATGTGCAATAGTGTTTTGGGGCCTAAAGTGTCAGATCCGGCGCTTAAGCGCCGGTTAAATAGAGAAGGCCGCTCTTAAGAGCCAGAGGCCCCGCGCTTAAGCGTTAATGGCAGTTATTGGATGATTAAATTAAGTTTTTACAAATTTTGAAGAGGTTTTTGAGGCACCTATTAGTGTAGTAGGTGGTTACAACCATCATGGACGAAAACTATTGTGAAAGGATGCATCTCTTGAGGAAATACATCAAATCAAGACATATTTAGAAGAGACACCAAGACACCTCTTGGAAAATTATAAAAGAAGGATGAGAAGACTTTGAGAGGAGCCCTGAAAAGGTCTGAAAAGTACTAGGAAAGTTTTGAATNAAGTCTACTATATATTTAGAAACACAAATATAGTTATCTAAAGTTAGCCTCTAATACTGAAGGTCATGTCAACTTAAAATTTGAAAATCGTTAATTGAGGACAAATAAAATTTAGTTTCTTTTTTTAAAAGAAATTTTTCTTCCCCTCAAACTTGAATTTTAAAATATTTTTGCAATTAATTCCATAAAATGTAGCAGGAAAAAAAAGAATATGTTGAATCTACTTACTACTACAACACTCCATCAAATTCATATACATTCATAATCAGGAAAGAATGACTGTAAGAGAAACCAAATCTAGCCTAAAACATGCTTGCAATAATATTAAACTAAAAAGGAAGTATACTCACTTTAAAATTTTAGTGTTCTTCCTATGAGTAGAAAGAAAAATATTTAGTACAGAAGATATAAGTAGGAAGAAAAATATTTTAGAAATTATATCTACCAAAAATGTCTATAAAAAACATATACAATTATTTATCAGGATAAAAACATTTAGGAGAAGGTAAATCTAAACTAATCATGCTTAATAAAATGGGAAGAAAGGTCTAACAAGTAGAACAGGTATCAACTTACTGATACACCTAAAATATTAGTATTTTTAGATACATTTTTATATCTATTTTTGAGATATTGTGCTTTAATGGAAAGTATTTTTGTATTTTTCTTACATATACAGGTAAAAAGGGTGAAAAATGCTTCAAGGAGTGAAAAAGGATCAAATTTGGAACAAAAAGTTGAAAGATGTGCAAAAGAGTTCTGGTGCCTAAGCGCTAGATTCGGCGCTGAAGCGCCGGTTAAACAGAGAAGGCCACACCTAAGCACCAGAGGCCCAGCGCTTAAGCGTCAGTGGTAGTTATTGGATGAGTAAATTTAGTTTCTGCAAATTTTGAAGAGGTTTTTGAGGCACCCATTGGCTCAATAGGTGGTTATAACCACCTAGGACAAAAATTATCACGAAAGGATGCATCTCTTGGGGAAATACATTGAATATAAACATATTTTGAAGAGAAATCAAGGCACCTTTTATAAATTATAAAAGAAAGAAGAGAGGACTTAGAAAAGAGTCCTGAAAGTATTGGAACGTTTTGAATGTTCTCATTTGAAGAGTTAGTTAAGAGAGATTTTCAGGCACCACTTTTACTTTTATTTTAACATTGTTGTTATTTTTTTGAGTGACTGTAAAGAGAAGAGAATCCAAAGAGACTTCAAGAGTTTGGTGGAGGACTTGAGATAAGTTTTTATCTTTTATTTTAGACTACTTTTGACTTCAAGAGTTTGGTGGAGGACTTGAGATAAGTTTTTATCTTTCTGTTTTGAGACTACTTTTAGTTTTAATTGAGACTAGTTGTTGGTTTGACAATGATTTCTTCTTTTAAACTAAAGTGTGGTTTTGTTTTTTCCATAGATTCTTAGANGGGGAGTTAGTTGGAGAGATTTTCAGGCACCACATATTTATCCTTTTTATTTTAGTTTTATATTGAGAGCGTCTTAAAAGAGAATAAATTCAAAGGAACTTCAAGATTTTGGTGGAGGACTTGAGTTGATTGTAAAAGAGAAGAGGTTCAATGGAACTTCAAGAGTTTGGTGGAGGACTTGAGATAAGTTTTTATCTTTTTGTTTTAGACTACTTTTGGTTTTTAATCGAGACTTGTTATTGGTTTGACAATGACAGACTACTTTTAGTTTTAATTGAGACTTGTTGTTGGTTTGACAATGATTTCTACTTTTAAACTAAAATTACTTTTGGTTTTAATTAAGACTTATTGTTGGTTTGACAATGATTTCTTCTTTTAAACTAAAGATTAAAGGAACTTTAAGAGTTTGGTGGAGAACTTGAGATAAGTTTTTATCTTTTTGTTTTGAGACTTTTTTGGTTTTTAATCGAGACTTCTTGTTGGTTTGACAATGATTTCTACTTTTAAACTAAAGTATGGTTTTGTTTTCTCCATGGACTTGTTATTTGAGATAAGTTTTATCTTTTATTTTAGACTACTTTTGGTTTTAATTGAGACTTATTGTTGAGAGACTTGTTATTGGTTTGACAATGACATCTTTTGTTTTAGACTACTTTTGGTTTTAATTGAGACTTGTTGTTGGTTTGACAATGATTTGTAAAAAGAGAAGAGATTCAAAGGAACTTCAAGAGTTTGGTGGAGGACTTGAGATAAGTTTTGATTTTTTTGAAGAGATTCAAAGGAACTTCAAGAGTTTGGTGGAGGACTTAAGATAAGTTTTTATCTTTTTTGTTCAAAGGAACTTCAAGAGTTTGGTGGAGGACTTGAGATAAGTTTTTATCTTTTTGTTTTAAACAGATTCAAAGGAAATTCAAGATTGGTGGAGGACTTGAGATAAGTTTTTATCTTTTGTTTTAGACTACTTTTGGTTTTAATTGAAATGGGAGAGGACTTGAGATAAGTTTTTATCTTTTTGTTTTAGACTACTTTTGGTTTTAATTGAGACTTAGGACTTGAGATAAGTTTTTATCTTTTGTTTTAGACTACTTTTGATTTTAATTGAGACTTGTTATTGTTGAGATAAGTTTTTATCTTTTATTTTAGACTACTTTTGGTTTTAATTGAGACTTATTGTTGATTGAGACTTCTTGTTGGTTTGACAATGATTTCTACTTTTAAACTAAAGTGTGGTTTTGTTTTTACTTCTTGTTGGTTTGACAATGATTTCTACTTTTAAACTAAAGTGTGGTTTTGTTTTCTCCAAGTGTTGGTTTGACAATGATTTCTTCTTTTAAACTAAAGTGTGGTTTTGTTTTCTCCATAGATTCTGTTTGGTGGAGGATTTGAGATAAGTTTTTATCTTTTTTTTTAAACTACTTTTGGTTTTAATTGTGACTTCGTTATTTGAGATAAGTTTTATCTTTTATTTTAGACTACTTTTGGTTTTAATTGAGACTTATTGTTGACAATGATTTCTACTTTTAAACTAAAGTGTGGTTTTGTTTTCTCCATGGATTCTGAGTAGTTTACTTTATCTTTCTTTTTAAAATGATAAGTAATTAAGTGTTGGATGGAAGTTGTGGAGAGTATTGATCATTAATGTTAGAAGAAGTTGTGATGATTCAAATCCATGCACTTCATTTTCTTCTTGATTTGACTAATCCAGATGTTAAAATTTGTTGTGAGAACATGTAAGAATCGGGCTGGTATTGTCTCATTCAACAATTAGAAAGAATCACATGAGGTTGTATGAATGAGACCATATGATTGAGTGCAAATAAATATGGAAATATTCATTGAAGGGTGTAGAGTTAGAGGACTTAAAGTGACAAGTTAAAACCCCCAACTTGGTTTATTATTTTAGGTTCTGATATAATATGTTAGCCCTCCGGTGGAGGGAATCAAGGGAACTCTAAAGTGAGAGCTAGTATCTTCCCTGCCTAGCCGGTCTTCAGAACTCCTAAAACTTTAAATTAGCCAATGTTCCTTAGAATATCTCTAATAAGGGTAAAGAATATTATTTCTCCTATTTGACACAACACAATAGGCATACTTCCACAATATAATTCTTATACTTATTACTGATTCATGATAAGGAGAAAAATATTTTCATATTTAGTGCTTTTCTTTTACAAAAACTCAAGTTATCTTTTTAAGTTTGTTCTGTTTTTGTCAAAATATTAAAATAACAAAAAATATTTAAACTTTCTCTTCTGTAAAAACATCTTTAGTTTAAATATTTGTCTTTTTAAAAATAGAAGGTTTTCTAAAAATCTTCCCTATGAGTTCGATATTCATGTCTTAATAAAAAAGTCCTATATTACTTGATAACGATACGTATACTTGCGTAGTTTCCCAAAATATATAAATTAAAATTTAAATTCTTATTTTTCTTGAGGATCAAGTTTTTGGTTTTATTGCAAAATAAGGAAATATAAGTAAAAAATATAATAAGAATTATTGTTATACTGTTGCATATAAGTAGTTTCAAGATCAAGTTTTTGGCATCATTGCCGGGGAAGTGAAGTGAAAGTTGTAATGAATCTATTGATTTAAAAGCAAATTTTTATTTTTAGAAAGTCTTATTTAAACTTTAAGTTATTGTTTTTTTTGTGTGTGTTTAGTGTTATTTTATTTTATGTTAGTGTATGTGTAGTTCAGGTTCTGAAGGGCTAGTGCCCTATAATTCTAAATTTGGGAGAACTGTAAGAAAAATCAGAAAAACCAAAAAAATTAAAAAACTTGAAAAATCCAAAAAAAATTACAGAAATGGAAAACTAAAATGATCAAAATGCTGAAATTCGTCAAGAGTTTAAACCTTTAAGAGATTATGATAACCCTACTGTAGATGAACTTCATTGTAGAATTCAAAAACCTACTATAGTCGTTATTATCCAAATAGTATCAAACAATCAATTTTGGAGATCACCAACTAAAGATCCAAATTTACATCTTGCCAATTTTCTAGACTTGTGCTTTACATTTAAATATGATGGTGTATCAGATGATGCTAAAGATTTAAGTTATTTCCTTTCTCACTAAGGGTTAAAACTAAGATGTGGTTGAATTTGTTAGCACCTGGATCTATCAGAACTTGAAATTTAGCTAAAGCTAAGATGTAGTTGAATTCGTTAGCACCTGGATCTATCAGAACTTGGGGTGATTTAGCACAAAAATTACTAGCTAAATATTTTCCACCATAAAAAACTGTGAAGCTTAGAAATGATATTACATCTTTTAATCAGTTTGAAGGAGAATCTATTTATGAGGCATGAAAAAGATTTAAAGAACTTTTAAGAAAGTGTCCACACAATGCTATACCAGATTGATTAATAATTCAAACTTTTTATAATAGATTAGTTGGATCTCTTAGATTAATTATCAATGCCGCTGCTGGTGGTTCATTGATGTCAAAACCATTTCATGACGCTTATGCTTTAACTGAAGAAATGGCTACCAAAAATTTTCAATGGCCTTCTGAGAGGGTGAATCCCAAGAGTAGCAAATATTCATGAAACTGATGCATTTACTATGTTAGCAAATCAAGTTGCTATAATTTCAAGGAAGTTAGACCAATTTGGAATGAATTTTCTAAAGCAATTTCCATGATTGAAGAGAATTCATTAGGCCAAATGGTAGATTCTTAAGCATCATTAAAAACTTTGAATGCCATAAATAATAAGCAAAATAATCCATATTCAAATTATTATAACCTAGGTTGAAAAAACCATACCAAGTTTAACTAAAATAACAATTCTGGTGGTAATAGTTAACAATGGGGGAACAACCAAGTAAACCCATTGGAAAACTAGAAAAATCAAGGGAATAATAATTATAGATCTACTTATCCTCTAGGTTTCAATAGTAATACACAATTTAAGGAGAAGAAGTTGTCTATAGAAGAAGTGGTGTTACAAATGAGAAATCAATTACAAAGTCAAGGAGCTACAATTAGAAATATTGAGAATCAACTTGGGCAAATAACATATTCATTAAGTAATAGATTCCAAGGAACACTTAAATACTGAATCAAATCCAAAAGACCAGAATAAAGAGCAAGTAAAAGCTGTTCAACTTAGAAGCAGAAGAGAGTTGGAAGGTAGGGTTCAAAAAGGAATTAAAGTAGAGAGAGAAGAAATTGAAGAATCAAAAGAGGAAACTCTAAAAGATTTCGAGAGACCTATTTCTCCGCTAAAAATTGATTTAAAAAAACCACCACCTCGATTTCCTCAGATACTTTGTCAGCAAAAGTTGGATAAACAATTTTCAAATTTTCTAGAAATATTTAAGAAGCTTACAATTAATACTTCATTTGTCGAAGCCTTAGAAAAAATGCCAAGCTATGTAAAGTTTATGAAGGATATTCTCAACAGGAAAATAGAGTTTGAAGATAATGAGACTGTTGCACTTAGTAAGGAGAGCGGTGCTATAATTCAGAAAAAGATTTTTGAAAAGCTAAAAGATCCTAGTAGCTTTACAATTCCATGTGCAATAGGAGACGAATTTTCTGGGAAAGCCTTATGTGATTTAGGTGCAAGCATTAACCTTATGCCATTATCAATATTCAAAAGATTGGGATTAGGAGAAATAACCCCTACTACTATAACTCTGCAGTTAGTAGATTGTTCGATAACATACCCTAAAGGAGTTATAAAAGATGTCCTAGTGAAAGTGGGTCAATTTATCTTTCATGTTGATTTCATTGTGCTAGATATGGTGGAAGATTAATAAATACCTATCATTTTAGGAGACCTTTCCTAGCCACAGCAAGAGCAATGATAGATGTGCATAAAGGGGAATTAACAATGCTCGCCAAAGATCAAACTGTTACTTTCAATATTTCAAGATCAATGAAATATCCTACAAAAGGTAAAGATGATGAATATTATAGGAGGGATGCTATAAGATATCTAAGTGAATGCCATTTCAAAAGAACTTATGAAGAAAAATCTAAAGAAAAAGATTTGGAACACGAGCAAGAAGAGGAATTAGATAGATGTGAAGAACTTTTTAAGGAAGATTCAAACAATGTTTGAGAAAGTTTTGAAATTTTGGACACGATAGACAAAGATAAATCATTTTGTCCATCAATTGAAAAACCTCTAAAACTTGAGTTGAAGTTACTTCATGAACATTTAAAATTTGCCTTTTTAGGAGATTCCTCTACTTTACCAGTTATAATTTTCTCAAAATTAACTATGGAAGAGGAAGAAAGGTTGATGAAAATTTTGAAAAATTTTAAGAAAGTCTTTGGATGGACAATTGTTGATATTAAAGGAATCAATCCTTCAATTTGTATGCATAAAATTAATATAAAAGAGAACTGCAAACCCAGAGTTGATCCTTAAAGGAGACTGAATCCTATTATTGAAATAATCTGTTAAGAAAGAAATTTTAAAGTGGTTAGATGCTGGAATTATCTACCCTATTTCAAATAGTGCATATGTTAGTCCAATTCACTGCGTTCCTAAGAAAGGAGGAAAAATTGTAACTGTGAATGAACATAATGAATTAATACCTGCTTGATAAGTTACAGGGTGGTGAATATGCATTGATTATAGAAAATTAAATCTTGTCACTAGGGAGGATTATTTTCCATTACCCTTTCGAGATCAAATGCTAGATAGACTAACTGAGCATAAATACTTTTAATTTCTTGATGGATATATTGGTTATCACCAAATACAAATATCTCCTAAGGATCAAGAGAAAATAACTTTTACGAGTCCATATGGTACTTTTGTTTTTATAAGGATGCCCTTTGGTTTATGTAATGCCTCTGCTACATTTGAAAGATGTATGATGATACTTTTGGTGATTTAATTCAAAAAGGGATTGAAGTATTCATGGATGATTTTTTAGTGTTTGGAACTTCATTTGACTCATTTTTAGAACATTTATATAAAGTTCTTAAGTGCAGTGAAGAAACAAATTTAGTTCTTAATTGGGAAAAAATGTCAATTTATGGTAGTAGGAGGAATGGTATTAGGTCATCAAATATTAGAAAATGGTATAGAAGTAGATCCTTGTAAAATTCAAGTGATCGCTAATTTGCCTTATTCAACAAATGTAAGGGAAATTATGAGTTTTTAGGACATGCTGGATTCTACAGGTGATATATTAAAAACTTTTCAAAAATTGCTAAGCCTTTATGCCATTTACTAGAGAAAGATGCAATTTTCAATTTTGATGAGGAATGCCTAAAAGCTTTTAATTTATTAAAAGAAAAATTAATCACTGCACCAATTATAGTTTCACAAAACTGGGTAAAACCTTTTGAATTAATGTGTGATGCTAGTGATTATACTATAGGAGCTATTTTTGGACAAATATATGATAAAATTTTCAAAGTAATTTACTATGCTTGTAAAACTCTCAATAAAACTCAAATCAATTATACAACAACTGAAAAAGAGTTATTAGCAATAGTATATGCTTCTGATAAATTTAGATCATATTTAATTGGAACTCATTGTGTAGTGCATACAGATCATTCTGCTATTAAGTACTTAATGAAAAAAGGGATGCTAAACCTAGCTTATAAGATGGATTCTTCTTTTATAAGAAATTGATTTTGAAATAGTAGATTGAAAGGGGACTGAAAATCAAATTGTTGATCATTTGTCCAAGCTTGAGTTAGAAAAACACTCTTTTTTGAAAAAGAAATTAATGAACATTTTCCAGATGAAAAATTATTCACTATTAATGAGTGGCGTGTTCTGTGGTATGCTGACATTGTGAACTTTAATGTTAGCGATATTATACCCTATGGAATGCCATACCAACAAAACAGGAAATTTATTTATGAAGCTAAGACTTATTTTTGAGATGACTCATTTTTATGTGCACAAGGAAAGGATCTAATTCTTCGAAGATGTGTAACATTAGAAGAAACTTATGAAATAATCCAAAAATGTCATAATTCTGATTTTGGGCAACATTTTGGTGTTGATAAAATAACATACAAAATTTTACAATTTTGATTCTATTGGCCTACTATTTTTAGAGATGTTAATGCTCATATCAGTACTTATGATAGATGTCAACGTGTAGACAATATTTCTAGATAACATGAGATGCCCCTCAATTATATGCTAGAGGTTGAAATGTATGATGTTTGGGGATTAGATTTCATGGGATCATTTATACCATCTATCAGAAATTTATATATTATGTTAGCAGTGGACTATGCATCTAAATGGATAGAAGTTGTTGCTTTACCTTGATGTGATGCTCAAAGTGTTACAAAATTTTTGAAATGAACATATTTTTTAGATTTAGGATGCCGAGAGTTATCATCACTGATGGGAGAAGTCATTTCAAAAATACCATAATGGAGAAGCTATTAAAGAAATATTATATAAATCATAGGATTGCTACTGCTTATCATCCTCAGACAAGTGGTTTGGCTGTATTATCAAATCGAAAAATTAAAAGAATTATGAAAAAATTGTGAATCCAACAAAAATGGATTGGTCAGTCAAACTTTACTATGCTTTATGGGCTTATAGAACTGCATACATAACCCCTATAGGAATGTCCCCATATAGGCTAATATTTGGGAAAGCTTGTCAATTACCAGGCTCATAAAACATATTGGGCGATTAAAGAGTTCAATTATAATTTGAAAGATGCTGGTGAGAAAATATTATTGCAGTTAAATGAGCTTGATGACATAAGGAATGAATCTTATGAGAGTGTCAAGATTTATAAAGAAAAGATGATGATGTGGCATGATCGAAGGATTCTTACTAAAAATATTTAGCCAGGGCAACAAGTTTTGCTATATAATGCAAGGTTAAGATTTTTTCAGGAAAACTTAAGTCCAGTTGAATGGGCCCATTTATTGTGATAAAAGTTTATCCTTATGGAGCTGTGGATATGAAAGATCTTAAGTCTAAGAAAATATTTAAAGTTAATGGACATAGATTGAAACCTTATTTTATAAAGGATCCACATAAATTTAATGATGAAATGATGTTGGGTCAACCAGAATAAGCACTGGTTACGTCGGGCTGACGACGTAAAACCAAACACTTTGTGGGAGACAACCCATAGTTATTACTATGTTTTCTTAAGGTTGTTTTGTGTGTGATTAAGAAAATTGGGGTAGTATTTTTGAAACTATTATGTGTTAGTACAGATTTTAAGACTTTATTTTGTGACCAAGACATGTTAGAATGAGAATTTGGATGCTAAGCTGACTAGTGCAATAATGTGCACTAGCGCTTAACCGCCAGATCTGGCGCTTAAGCGCAACAGTTTAAACACATGTGGAAAATTAATATTCTAGAAGGTTTAACCGCAAATTAGTTTATAAAAATGTGCCAAGGCAGTTTCTAAATGTGTCTAGGAGTTATTAGAAGGATATATACCTATAAATAGAAGGGTTTTGTGATTGAATTTCACCCCAGATCATTTCTAGTCCTAAAAGTCTAAAAGAAAGTGAGATTTTGAGAAAATGTCTTCATGGGAGATGGATTTGAAGAAGAAGGAAGAAACCATGAGGAAGAGGTTCATTAGTCAAAGTGCACAAGAGATGTATAACTATTTCTTAGCCGTTAGTACTGAAGGGACACAAGAGAAGATCAACAAAATTGAGAATACTATGACTTTATTGGAGACCAAGGTACTTGAGTTGCATGCACATCTAGAGCAAATTGGATGACAATTGAAGATAAAATTTAGCCATACTAGTTATATAGAGGAAGTGGATAAGGCGATGTTCATAAAACAAAAGTGGATTGGAGAAGATAGTATCAAAGGTCACACNATATATATATATATATAAACTTGATGAGTACTATTTCGAGCCAAAACAAGTCAAACATGAATGAACACATCTTAGTTCGTGTTCGGCTCGTTAACTTATCAAACAAAATATAACGAGCCGAACACGAGCTTCTTAATGAGTCGAACACGAGCTGCTCCAGAACAACGAGCCGTTTTGACAGCCCTATAGAACTTAACTTAATTCTATGTCTTTTGAAAAGATGAAAATCTTGCTAACTTAGGTCTTAAATATTAAATTTCAGAAACTGCTACCCTTTATTTTTCTTTTATCGTGTTTGTGAGTTTGTTTTTATGTTGAGATTCTGAAGTCAAGTTAATGTGTTAGTTTATTTTTATGTTTATACCCACTGTTTAGAAGTCTATTGAATCTCTACGTTGAATTAAAATGAAAATATTAGAAAATTTGATCAAAATTAATTTTACTCTAGTTTTTTGTTTTATACTTGTATCATTAGGGTATAAAAATTCCTGTTAACAGTTATTTTAATTTTCATCCCTGCTTATATGTATGTGATGCTAAACTATTTAATATGTTAAAAATTTAAGTTTGGGGGCGATGAAAAATATTTTTAAAACTTGAATTTTATTTTTTCTCAAATGAACTACAAGTGAATTTGATTTGAAAAGAAAAATTTATCATGTATATAAAGTTATGNGCTTATACCCACTGTTTAGAAGTCTATTGAATCTCTACATGTTGAATTGAAATGAAAATATTAGAAAATTTTCCCAAAATTAATTTTACTCCTATTTTTAGTTTTATACCTATATCATTAGGGTATAAAAATTCACTGAAGCATGTTATTCTTATTTTCATTCCTGCTTATATATATTTGATGCTAAACTGTTTAATCTGATAATAATTTAAGTTTGGGGGGATGAAAAATATTTTTCAAAACTTTAATTTTATTTATTCTCTAATGAACTACAAGTGAATTTAATTTGAAAATAAAAATTGATTATGTATATGAAGTTATATTAGGGAAGTAAAATTTGATTTTAGCAATGAGTAAGAGAATTTAGTTAAAATTTTGAGTAATGAAGAAAAACTTTAAACTAAAAGTTTTTAGTANTGATTTTAGAAATGAGTAAGAGAATTTAGTTAAAATTTTGAGTAATGAAGAAAAATTTTAAGTTAAAAGTTTCTAGTGTAGAAAATGATTAATATAAGTAACTATCTTTAGTAAGAAATATTGTATTTTTGAAAATTTTAGAAATTTATACTTTTATTTTTAATACTTAAATTTCTTTTTTTAAAAATAATTTTCAAAGCTATTATTATATTTATAAGTAAAAGTTTTGTATCAAGAGTTTGCTTAGGAAAGGAAAAGTAGAATTCAAAATTAGTAAAGGCATATCCAAATATAGTAATCATTGCCTAAAAAAAAGAAAAAGAAAAAAAATGAAGAAGAAGGAAAAAAAAGTGAGGGAGGAGAAGCTTGAGGATTAGTGCCTAATCAAAAATTGGTTCGACATTTGATCTTTTTAAAGTATAAGACGNTTTGATTTTTAATACTTAAATTTCTTTTTTTAAAAATAATTTTCAAAGCTATTATTATATTTATAAGTAAAACTTTTGTATCAAAACATTGGTTTAGGAAAGGAAAAGTAGAATTCAAAATTATTAAGGACCTATCCAGATATATTAATCCCTTCCTAAAAAAAAAAGAGAAAAAGAAAAGAAAAAAGAAAAAGAAAAGAGAAAGAACAAAAGAAGAAGAAGATGAAAAAGTGAGGGACGAGAAGCTTGAGGATTAGTGCCTACTCAAAAATTAGTTCTATATTTGATCTTTTTAAAGTTTAAGACTTGAGAAAATCTTAAGCTTATAGATATAGTATAGTAAGCAAATCTGTTCTTAATAAAATTTTTTAAGTGGAGATAATAAAAGAACTAAATTCTAAATTTGGAAGAATTATAATATTTTTGAATTAAATAAGAACTCATATTTTCAATGTTTCTTAACATTAAAAATTTCTAAACTTTAAGTTGGTCTAATTTAGTGGATATTTTTTTCTAAATTGGACTACTATATTTCTAAATCTAAATTTTAGTAACTCCTAAAGAAACACTTATACATATCATACATATTTAAGTTTTAAAGATTAAAGTGTCACTTGAGGACAAGTAACATTTTAATTTTGGAGGACTTTGATATGCCTAAAATATATAGTATTTTTAGACACATTTTTATACCTATTTTTAAGATATTGCACTTTAATGGAAGGTATTTTTGTGTTTTTCTTTCAGGTACAGGTAAAATGTTGAAAAATGCCTAAAGGTGCGAAAAATGATCAAATTTTGAGCAAATAAGTGAAAAATGTGCAAATGTATTTTGGTGCCTAAGCGCCAAATCTGGCACTTACGCACTGGGTAAACAGAGTAGGCCGCGCCTAAATGCCAGAGGCCCCACACTTAACTGCCAATGGCAGTTATTGGATGAGTAAATTCGGTTTTTATGAATTTTGAAGAGGCTTTTGTGAACCTATTAGCTTAATAGGTGGTTACAACCACCATGGATGAAAATTATTGCGAAAGGATGCATCTCTTGGGAAAATACATCAAATCAAGACACATTTTGAAGAGATTTCAAGACACCTTTTAGAGAATTATAAAAGAATGAAGATTGAGAATTTGAAGGAGGTCCTAAAATTACTGGGAAAGTTTTAAAAGTTAAAAAATTGGGAAGTTAGTTGGAGAGATTTTCAGGCACCTCATATTTATCTTTTTTTTTTATTTTAGTTCTATATTAAGATTGTTGTAAACNAAGATCAATATGTGAAACTTCAAGTTGAGCAAAGAGAAAGGCTTTGAATTTCTGATAGTGAGGGTATCTTTTATAATTTTCTAAGACTAGTCAATAGGAAAGTCCTATGGCTAGACTTAGGCTACTAAAGAAGTTTTCTAGACCTCAACCAAAAGTGAGGTCAATAGTTCCATAAGGGCTTGTCAATGTTTTTTTTTCTTGATCCTCAGGAGCAATTGGAATTTGATGATAATTGGTATATCCATCTAAAATGCAGTGATATTTATTTCCGGCCAATCTATCTAATATTTGATCTAAAAGTGTAAAGGAAAGTGATCTTTTCTGGTGGTCATGTTTAATTTTTTATAGTCTATAAAAATTTGCCAACCAATAACTTGTCTTAATAGAACTAATTCATTTTTCTCTTCTACTTCAACAGTCTCTCCTCCTTTCTTTGGAACACAGTGAATAGGACTTACCCAAGCACTGTTTAAATTAGGATATATAATTCCAGCATATAACCATTTTAAAATTTTTTTTAACAACTTCTTTTATTATTGGATTTAATCTCCTTTGAGGATCAGCTTTAGGTTTGTATTGATCATCTAATAGAATTTTATGCATACAAATTGAAGAACTAATTTCTTTAATATCTGCTAAAGTCCGTCCAAAAGCCTTTTTATATATTTTTAGCATTTCTATTAATTGTTGTTCTTGAATTTCAATTAACTAAGAAGATACAATAATAGGCAATGTAGATGAATCTCCTAAGAAAACATATTTTAAATGAGCAGGTAATACTTTCAGTTTAAGTTCAGGTAGTTTAATACTTGAAGGAATAAGATTTTTATTATCATTTTCCAACAAATCTAAAGTTTGAAATTTGTCCTGAATATAATGTAAATTTAATTCTTTTATTTTATTCTCATTCTCAATAAATTCTTCTTGCTTAAATTTTTCTTCAAACTCTTTCTTAAATTGCTCATTACTTAGATAATCAGTAACTTCCATCCTAAAACATTCATCATCTCTGTCTATTGCACGATATTTCATAGTTTTTGCTATAATAAATTTTACTTCTTAAACTTTAACACTCATTATTAATTCTCCTTTTTGCAGATCTATCACAACTCTCCCTGTTGCAAGAAATGGTCTCCTAATAACAATAGGAATCTCTTTATCTTCCTCCATATATAATACTATAAAGTCTACAGGGAAAATAAATTTATTCACTTTTACTAATAGATCTTCTATAACTCCTTTAGGATAGGATATTGATCGATCAACTAACTGAAGAGTTAAAGTAGTAGGGGAATCACTTGTAAATATAAACGTTTAAAAATTAATAGAGGCATAAGATTGATACTCGCTTCTAAATAATATAAGGCTTTTCCATAAATCTTTTCACCAATTGCATAAGGTATAGTAAAACTACCAGGATCTTCTAATTTTTCAGGAAGCTTTTTCTGAATAATAGCTCTACACTCTTCACTAAGTGCAATGTTTCATGATCTGCAGACTTCCTTTTATTGTTTAGTATTTCTTTCATAAATTTCACATAACTTAGCATTTGTTCCAAAGCATCAATGAAAGAAATGTTTATCGTTAACTTTTAAGGATTTCCAAAAATTTTGTAAATTATTTGTCTTTATTTTTCTGCTTTAGTCAGTGAGGAAATAGAGGTAATAGTTTTTTCTAGGTTCATCCCACACGTACCCGTCACGGCCATCCTGCTTTTCTATGTTTTATAGAGTTGTATGTAACTATTGAGAGTCGGGATATTAGACATAATGTAAATATTCCAACAAAAAGTTTGATTTTAGTTCAAAATGATCAATATGTAGAATCAGAACAAGTGGTTTCTGAGATTCGTGTCGAAACGTCCACCTTTCATTTTAAGGAGAGGGTTCAAAAATATATTTATTCTGAGTCAGAAGGAGAAATGCACTGGGAGTACTGATGGCTATCATACGCCCAAATATCCATATAGTAATGTTCATCTATTACCAAAAACCAAGTCATTTATGGATATTAGCAGGAGGTCTATGCAGATCCAATTCCAATATAGTGTCTTTTTCCACTCCACAAGGATCAAGATCAAATGAATGCTAATTCATTTTCTCTCAAAGATCTCTTTGATCTCTCACTGACTAATGAAAAACAAGAGATACTCTTTAAGAATATCTTAATATTTCAGATTATCTTATTATTCTCTAATTGATTAGAATTAAATTTTTAGTTAAATCAAAAACTTTTATCCATTCATGGGAATTTCTTTTTCATCTGAATGAAAGTAAAGCCAAAAGATTTTCTTAGGTTTATAATCTTTTTTATTTTAAGAAAAAGAATTTATGATGGACAATCCTAAAAGATTTGTTTAAGATGTAAATAAGTTTGCTTAAAACTGATTTGTTTTCTTATGTGATATTATTCATATGAGAAAATATGAGGGTAAATTTTCAGTGAAATCCTTTCCGGGTATAAACTTAAATCCTTTTTTTATTTCTAGTTTTATATTGAAAGTGTTGTAAAGACAAGAGATTTAAACAAACTTCAAGTGTTTGGTAAAGGACTTGAGACAAGTTTTTATCTTTTCTACTTTTAGTTTTAATTGAGACTTGTTGTTGGTTTGACAATGATTTCTACTTTTAAACTAAAATTATTAAAGGAACTTTAAGAGTTTGGTGGAGAACTTGAGATAAGTTTTTATCTTTTTGTTTTGAGACTTTTTTGGTTTTTAATCGAGACTTCTTGTTGGTTTGACAATGATTTCTACTTTTAAACTAAAGTATGGTTTTGTTTTCTCCATGGACTTGTTTTGGTTTGACAATGATTTCTTCTTTTAAACTAAAGTGTGATTTTCAAAGGAACTTCAAGAGTTTTTGATTGTAAAAGAGAAGAGGTTCAATGGAACTTCAAGAGTTTGGTGGAGGACTTGAGATAAGTTTTTATCTTTTTGTTTTAGACTACTTTTGGTTTTTAATTGAGACTTCTTGTTGGTTTGACAATGATTTCTACTTTTAAACTAAAGTGTGGTTTTGTTTTCTCCAAGTATTGTTGGTTTGACAATGATTTCTACTTTTAAACTAAAGTGTGGTTTTATTTTCTCCATGGTTTCTGAGTAGTTTTCTTTATCTTTCTTCTTAAAATGATCAGAAATTAAGTGTTGGATGGAAGTTGTGGAGAGTAATGTTCTTTAATTTTTGAAGAAGTTGTGAAGATTTAAATCCATNGAAGACTTACAATATTTCTGAATTAGACAGGAACTCATATTTTCATATTTCTTAACATTAAAAATTTCTAAAATTTAAGTTTGTCTCATTTACTGAATATCTTTTTTCTAAATTGGACTACTATTTTTCTAAATCTAAATTTTAGTAACTCCTAAAAACACTCATATACATATCATATATATTTAGTTTTTAAAGATTGAAGTGTCACTTAAGGACAAATAATATTTTAAGTTTAGGGGATTTTGATACGCCTAAAATATATAGTATTTTTTTGACACATTTATATACCTATTTTTGAGATATTGCACTTTAATGGAAAGTATTTTTGTATTTTTCTTTCAGGCACAGGTAAAAAGGTGAAAAATGCTTACAGAAGTGAAAATGGATCAAATTTGGAGCAAATAGGTGAAAAATGTACAAAAGTGTTTTGGCGCTTAAGCGCCGATTAAACAGAGAAGGCCGTGCCTAAGCGCCAGAGGCCTCGCGCTTAAGCGCCAGTGGCAATTATTGGATGAGTAAATTTGATTTTTCCAAATTTTGAAGAAGTTTTTGAGGCACATAGTGGCTTAATAGGTGGTTACAACCACCATGGATGAAAATTTATTGCGAAAGGATGCATCTCCTCAGGAAATACATCGAATCAAGACATATTTTGAAGAGATGCTAAGGCACCTCTTGGAAAATTATAAAAGAAGGTAGAGAATACTTTGAGAAAAGTCCTGAAAAGGTCCGAAAAGGTGTGAGGTCATGAAAGTACTTGAAAAGTTTTGAAAGTTCTAAAATTGGAGAGTTAGTTGGAGAGATTTTCAGGCACCACATATTTATTTTTTTTATTTTTGTATTATATTGAGAGTGTTGTAAAAGAGAAGAAACTCAAAGGAACTTCAAGATTTTAGTGGAGGACATGAGATAAGTTTTTTATCTTTTATTTTAGACTATTTTTGGTTTTCATTGAGACTTGTTGTTGGTTTGACAATGATTTCTACTTTTAAACTAAAGTGTGGTCTTGTTTTCTCCATGGATTTTAAGTAGTTTACTTTATCTTTCATCTTAAAATGATAAGTAATTAAGTGTTGGATGGAAGTTGTGAAGAGTATTGATCTTTAATTTTGGAAGAAGTTATGATGATTCAAATCCATGTACTTCATTTACTTTTATGATTTGGCCAATCAAGATCTTAAAATTTGTTGTGAGAACAATTAAGAACCGAGCTGGTATTGTCACAGTCAATAATTGGAAAGAATCACATGAGGTTGTATGAATGAGAATGTAGTTCATATGATTGAGTGCAAATAAATAGGGAAATGTTCATTGAAGGGTGTAGCGTTAGAGGACTTTTAAAGTGACAGGTTAAAGCCCCCAACTTGGGTTATTGTTTTAGGTTCTAATACAAGATGTTAGCGCCCAGATGAAGGGAATCGAGGGAACTCTAGAGTGAGAGCTAGTATCTTCCTTACCTAGCCGGTCTTCAGAACTATTCAAACTTTAAATTAGATAATGTTCTTTATACCATCACTAGTAAGGGTAAAGAATATTATTGCTCATATTTGGCACAACACAATATGCATACTTCCCAATAAAATTCCTATAATTTGTTACAGATTCATCATAAGGAGAAAGATATTTTCATATTTAGCGTTTTTCTTCTACAAAAAGTCAAGTTATCTTTTTATGTTTGTACTGATTTTGTCAAAATATTAAAATTACGAAAATATTTAAACTTTCTTTACTGCGAAAACGTCTTTAGTTTAAATAATTATCTTTTTAAAAATAGAAAGTTTTCCAAAAAGTGCATATTGTATATCTTCTTTGTGGGTTCGATATTAAAGTCTTAATAAAAAAGTCCTATATTACTTGATAGCGATACGTATAGTTGCATAGTAACCCAATATAAATTAAAAGTTAAATTCTTATTTTTATTTATGATCAAGTTTTTTATTTTGTTGCAAAATAAGGAAATATAAGTGAATACTTTAATCAAAATTATTGTTATATTGTTGCATATAAGCCGTTATTGGGGATCAGTAGGCCAATAAAATAAAGATTCCAAAATTTTATGAACAGTTATATAATTTCCAAATAACCTCTAAATTTAAAATCATGACATTTTTGCATAATTTCCTTAAATTCTGTAAAAGGCACACATCATCTCATTACTAAATCTTTACATTATTTATACAAATATGGGTCATCCAAACAATAAGATTTAACATCATTGATGAATTTCTTTTCCTGTTTTTTGTTAGTCTATATGGTAAAATACCACTAACAATATAATTAATAATATCAGCATAACGCGGTTTTTCCCATTCTTTTAAAGCAAAAAGTTGTTCATCAGGAAAAGCTTCATTAATTTCTTTTTCCAAATCAAGTATTTCTTCTTATTCTAGCCTAGATAGATGATTAGCAATTTGATTATCAACCCCTTTTCTATCAACAACTACAAAATCAAACACTTGCATTAGAAGTAACCATCTAATTAGTCTTGGTTTCACATTCTTCTTTTGCATTAAATATTTAATGGCAGAGTGTTAAGTATGCACAACACATTTAGCTCCAATTAAACATGACCTAAACTTATCAAAAGCATAAACAATGCCAATAACTCTCTCTCAGTAACAATGTCCTTAATTTGAGCATCATTAATAGTCTTACTAGCATATCATATGTCTTTAAAAATCTTTTCATTTCTCTGTCCTAAAACAAATTCAATTTCCTAATCACTTGCATCACACATTAATTCAAAAGGATTCTCCCAATCAGGTGAAACAATTATAGGAGTAGTGATTGATTTTTCTTTCAAGTTTCAAAGGCTTTAAGGCAAACTTGGTTAAAGTCAAATTTTTTATCTTCTTCCAGAAGTTAGCATAAAGGCTTTGTAATTTTTTAAAAATATTTAGTATATCTCCTATAAATTCCAACATGTCCTAATAAGCTTCTAACTCCTCTTGCAGTAGTATGTGAAAGTAAGTTTGATATAACCTATATTTTTTCACCATCTAATTCTATGCCATTTTTTGAAAGCACAATTGGTGTTTTTCCCAGTTTAATACAAGATTAGTCTTTTCACATTATTCTAGAACTTTCTCTAAATGATTTAGAAATATTTTAAATGAAGTTCCAAAAACAAAAAAATTGTCGATAAAGACTTCAATCCCCTTTTCAGTTAAATCACTGAGAATTGACATCATACAAAGTTGAAAAGTTGTCGGTGCATCAGATGATCCTAAGGGCATTCGTTGAAAAGAAAAAGTTTCATAAGGAATAGTAAATGTTGTTTTCTCTTGATCCTCTAGAGCAATAAATATTTGATAATAACTGATATATCCATCTAGAAAACAAAAATATCCATCCCCAGCCAGCCTACCCATCATCTGGTCCAAAAAGGGTAGAGGAAAATGATCTTTCCTGGTGGCAGAATTTAATTTTCTATAATCTATGAAGATCTGCCATCAGTGACTTGTCTTGTGGGTATTAATTCATTATTCTCATTCATCACTACAATCGCACCTCCTTTTTCTGGACTCACCCAAGAACTATCTGAAATAGGATATATTATTCTAGCATCAAACCATTTTAAAATCACTTTTCTGACAACTTTTTTCATTATAATATTCAATTTCTTTTTAGGACCAGCTCTTGGTTCATGTTCATCTTTCAATAAAGTTCTATGCATACAAATTAAGGGACTGATTCCTTTAATATCAACTAATGTCCATCCAAAATATTTCTTATACCTTCTCAAAGTTTCCAACAATAGATGTTCTTTTGCATCAGTTAATTATGAGAATACTATAACAAGTAATGTGGATAAATCTCATAAGAATGCATACTTTAAATGCATAGGAAGCGTTTTCATTTCTAGTTCAGGAGGTTTATCAATACATGAAATCAAATTTCTATTACTTTCTGTAGTATCTAATATTTCAATTTTTTCTTAAACATAATCAAAATATTCATTACTTACTTCCGTTGATTCATCTTGAATTTTATCCTCACCTTCATATTCCAAAAAATCTTTTTCTTATTTCCTTTTAAATGTCATCTTGAAATATTTATGGCTTAAATATTCGTTGATATCCATTCTGAAGCATTCAATCTCTTTCTCTTTTATAGGGTATCTCATTAATTTTGTAATATTAAATGAAACCTCTTGATCACTAACTCTCATAGTTAGTTCTCCTTTCGGTACATCTGTCAAACCTCTTCCAGTGGTAAGGAATGGTCTTCCTAAAATGCAAGGAATTTCATTATGTTCCCCCCATATTTAATACAATAAAATCCACAGGAAAGATAAATATATCAACTTTTACATAATCATCTTCCATAACTCATTTAGGATAGGTAATCGAACGATAAGCTAACTGAAGAGTTACACTTATAGGTGAAATATCTCTTAACCCCAACCTTCTGAAAATTGATAAAGTCATAAACTTAATGCTGGCTCCTAAGGCACATAACGCTTTTCCAAAAAATCTTTTGCCAATATCACAAGGAATAGTAAAACTACGAGGATCCTTAAGTTTTTCTGGAAACTTTTTCTGAATTATAGTAGTAAACACTTCATTGAGTGTAACAACCTCATTATCTACAAATTTCATTTTCTTATTAAGCATATCATTCATGAACTTCACGTAGCTTGACATTTGTTCCAAAGATTCAGCAAGTGGAATGTTTATTTTTTAATTTCCTCATTATTTCTAAAAATTTTGAAAATTGGTTATCTTTATTTTTTTGCTTCAATCACTAAGGAAATGGAGGTGGTGGTCTTTTTATAGTGATTTTCTTTGGCTTAATAGGACATTCTGACTCAACATGAAAACCTTCATTTTCCACATTTTTTTCAACTTTGACTTCCACTTCTTTTTTAACTCTATTTTTCAATTCTTTTCCACTTCTTAGTTGAATAGCCTTAATTTATTCTTTTTTCTTATCTTGATTTTCCATTTTTCTAATTGCAGCTCTTTAACATTTTAATTGGCTTCCCATTTTCAATCTCAGTTCTTCCATCAATAACTTTTTCTCCTTACTCTGCAAATTATTAAAATCTAGAGGGTAAGAGGGTTTATAACTTGGATTCCCATGATTGTTGGAGTTTCTCAATCGATCCGCAGGGTTGTTTTTCCATTGCGGATTTGGAACATTATAGTTATTCTTACTCCAACAAAAATTTCAAAGATTCTTCCAACCACGATTATAATAATTGGAAAAAAGGTATTATTAGAATGATTATTTATTTCATTTAAGGTCTCATAAGAAGATTGAGATTCTATCATTTGTCTCAATGAGTTTTCCTTAAGCACAGGTAATGTCAGAGAATAATTCATTCCATATTGATCTATCTTCTTTTTTATATCAACTATTTGGGTAGCTAACATAGATATTAAATCAAAATAAAGATTACTAGCTAATCTATTCGGATTTGCCCTTTTAGAGCGCCATTGAAAATTATTAGTAGTCATCTCTTCAGTTAAAGAATATGCTTCATCAAATGGTTTTGACATTAATGATCCACTAGCAGAAGTGTCAATTTTCAATCTAAGAGATCCAACGAATCACTTATAAAATGTATAAATTATTAACCAATCTAACAACGCATGATGTGGACACTTTCAAAGGAGTTCCTTAAATATTTCTCAAGCCTCATAAATTGATTCCCCTTCAAACTGATTAAAAGATGTAATGTCATTTCTAAGCTTAGCAATTTTTGAAGGTGGGAAATAATTAGATAAATATTTTTGTGATAGGTCTCCCAAAGTTCTGATAGATCCAAGTGCTAACAATTTTAACCAAATTTTAGCTTTATCCCTTAGTGAAAAAGGAAAAATTCTAAGTCTGAAAACATCATTCGACACTATCAAATTTAAAAGTAGCACGCATTTCTAGAAAACTAGCAAGGTGTAAATTTGGGTCTTCAGTTGGTGTTCTTCCTAACTGATTATTTTGTACTGTTTGGATAATATAAAGTTTAATCTAAATGAATTGGACGCTATAACAAGGTTTTGTGTACTCAAATGAATTTCAAATACTGTAGGATTAACAAAATCTCTAAAAGGTCTCTAATGATGTTCATTTTTATTTCTAACATTAATTGTGTTGCAAGCCATTTTGCTAAAATGATCTGTCTATTTTTGTTGTTTTCTAACTATTTGTAATAGCTTTTTCTAACTCTGAATCGTAAGGTACTAAATCTTCATATCTTACCTTACTCATAAACAAACAAAATAAGTAATTAAAATAAGCAAACACACTAAAATATGAAAATAGTCAAACTAAACTACAAACAATATTATATGTATATATAAATATATATATATATATATATATATTAGTTTAAATAAAATAATTTAAATTATCAATTAACTTACTAATACTCTCCATTACTTTCCCAGCAACGGCGCCAAAAACTCGATGCAGGCGGATTTTTTGTATTATTTTTTCAAATATTTTTCAATTTTACAAAATACACAAGACATATACAATAGTAAATATGCAATTTTCTACCAACAAAAATAACTTTAGTGAAAATAGTTTTATCTTTTTAAAAATATTTAAACTGCCAAATCCCCTAAAATAATGCAAGTATACGTATAGCTCAAGTAATAAAGAGCTCTAATAGAGTCCTAGATATCAATCCCACAGGGAAGTTGGGAATGCTTATAAGTAAATTCTTATGATTAAAATGTAAACTGCATTTTAAACTACCAAAGTGAAGTATAAAATTTGATTCTAGAGTAAATGAGAGAATGTTAAATAAAATGTAGTTTAAAGACCAAGTCAATTAAACTAATTACTAAAATTTCAAAAGTAAACTTACAAAAACTAAACAATATTTTTGCGGCAAAGAGTTCAAATTTAAGAAAGCACCCATCCATTTTACAATGAGTATATGGATTGTGAAGAAATTAATTTAGAAGCAATCTTATTCTTTAAAAATTCATAAAGAACATCCACTAATCCAGAGTTTGGTCCCTAATTCTATAGTTGGGTTGGGAGGATATCAGCTTCCACACTATAGCTCCCACTACTCCCTCACCTGAGGGCTAACAATCTTGCATTAGTTTCCAGTCAATTGGACCAAATAGGGAATTTTAATCTGTCGTCTTAAGATCTTCAATTCGACATCCAACAAAGTATATTTCTTTATTTATTTGCACTTAACCCCATAGATAGCATCCTCTCCCATTGAATCAATTTTAACTCTCACTATATTGTAAAAATCGTCGCCCTTTTAGAAAATAAGTTTTTTAGCACATTTTAACAATTCAATTGGCCAGAACAAAAAGTAAATGAAGATTGAAGTTCATATCATCACAAAAATTTGACATTTTAAATTGTATAAAATAAAATCAATTCTTCACAAAACTAATTCTCATTGTAAGAAGAAGGATAAAGAAGACTACACATAATTCATGAGAAAGATATGACAAAACAATGATTTCATAGATAAAAAAAATTTACAAAACAAAGAAATGAAAGAAAACAACTTATCTCACAATCCTTTGCAATCAAATCCCTAGAAGTTCTCTTCAAGCACTTTCCCTTTTTACATGAACTCTTAATTATCTTTTAGAAAAGTAATAAACAAAAAACCACTCTNAATAGTAAAATGAGAGAATTATGTAACTTTTCATTTATAAAATGGTCTCTTATTTATCAGCATGAGAGACATGGACCAATACATTACATAGGCGCTGTTACTTTAGTAGGGACTGTATCAGGTGCTATCGATATTTTGTCCTCGTAAGTGTCAAAGACCTTTTATGTCCTTGACATGGTAAGTTGGGAAATTGGGATGGGGTAGTTGCTAATGCTGGCTGATTGTTCAAGTCAGATCTACTTGTAACGCTGGTGTAGCCGGTTGGCCGATCCAGTGAAGGTAGGCGGATAGTGTCGATCCGTCAATTAGGAAAATTATTTGCCATGAGCAGATATTTCAACTTAACTCAGTACCTAAGGAGTTCTTGGCTACGAAGGCATCACCATTTGATGACATCTATGTAGAATTTCTACCAAAATGATATGGTATTGTGCTTCACGTATACAAATCTCCCCAGAGCTCAAGACATCCATTCGAGGCTCTCCATCATGTGATGAGGGGCATGTTGCTAAACTTATCTTACAATCATTCCCAAGAAAACTCCTAGATGTTCTCTCCAAGCGTTTCTCTCTTTACAAGCACTGTCATTTCTTTGTTAGAAGTATAATGAAGAAGAAAATCTCTCACCTTCAATCTCCTCTTGCAATCCTTAAAGAAAATTTCGAAGCCCTTGAATTTCTCTCTCTCACTCTCTAACTCTCGTTCTTACCTTCTCGCCACACACCCACACCACTTTTAGCCCTAGACTTCTCTCTCTTCTATCAAAGGTTGCCTCTTTCCTAAAAGAATTATAAATTCCCTCTAAAATTTTGTTCAAAAGTCAACTCTTTAAATTCAAAAGACAACTTCATTGATCCAAGAGACATATCCCTACACAAAAGAACCATCCAAAGTGTTTAGATGCAGTGAATTACTCCAAGGGGTGTTTAGAATAAGTGTCCCTTTGAAAATTCAGGCAAAATTCATCTCGAACCGCCTTAATCCGCAAAAGCTCATCCTTGGCGCATCTAGCGCAAAATCTGGCCCATCATGCGCCAACTCTCTGCCAAATGGCGCATCTGGTGCCAATCTGTCCCATCATGTGCCACGCTATTCTGGGTTTTGGCGCATATAGCACCAATCCAGTACATTTGGTGCATGATGCGCCAAAATTCAAAATTTCACTGTTTTGGATCCAAATTTTGTCCTTTTTGCTACTTTTTCTCCAAATGCCTAAATATGATGTACCACCAACAAAGACATGAAAATACTCTTCTTTATAGTGAAATATCAACAAAAATAAGCATAAAATATATACTTAAAAATCACATATTATTTTGGTGTATCGAAATCCCCCAAACTTAAATGTTACTTGTCCTCAAGTGACACTTTTACTNTCCCAGGAGGATTTTTTGGTTGTAACCTTTCCTCATTTCTATGGGACTCTACTCCTGATTGCTCACAAAGAGTAAAAATCATAGCAGGGTAACCCAAACCACTAGTTGTAGAGCTCTTAGCTAAACTATATGCATGATGAACTATAAGAGCACCAACATCTATTGCTTTCATGTTATGAATGCAATAGTTCAATACAACTCTATCCTTTGTTACATCAGCCAAATGATTTGTTGGTAGTAATCTAGCAGAAATGAAGTGGTACCATACCTTTGAATGACTAGTCAACATGGAAGCGGAGAAGTTAACTATCTTATTATTTTTAATCCTCCATTCTCCTCTTCAATCAGTCAGAAAGGCAATCACTTCATTTAGTGATGAATCAGTCATCACGAATGCAGCAAATTCATCAAAAAATATATTCCTCAGCCCATAAAAAGCATTGATCCTTTGTATAGTAAATTAAACTTGCTTACCTCTCATAAAGATCTGATCGTCTTCAATGAATGTCAAGTTGGCCAAATCATTGGCACAATCGCTACTGCAGTGAAGTAGCAAAACTGTTCCCAATTTCTGGCAAGGATCAACCTCTCGATCTCGCCACCCGAGTTAGCAAATGCCCATTCCTGGATCAATCTTCTCAACACTATTTGAGTGTTATAACTGTGTTTGGCCTTCAAATTAACAAATCTTTGTGCATCAAAATCATCTAACCTTTCTCTCTTCACTCGTGGAGTCATTTTAAATTCTACCAAGTCAAAATAAACTCAAAATAAATTTTAAAATAAGAAATCAAATTCCCACGTAAGATTATTTGGTAAGAAACTTTTCACCATGAGTTTTCTTCAATCTTTTCCATAAAAAAATCCCAACTTTTGGATTTTCCATAATGTAGGAAAAATGCATGATGAAAATAAAAAATTTCTAAGTTAAAGTGAAGCTCTTACCAAGAGAAAATAAATTCTATGTTTTTTAGCCTCTAAAATCTTCTCTATCGCGTTTAATGTGAAGCCTTAGGGCAAGGTTTAGAGGTAAGAGATGACCCAAGCAATAAAAATGGAGTTTTATTGTGCAATTTTAAGGTTTTTTAAGCAATTTGGTGCATCATGCGCCAAATCTGGCACATCATGAGTGATCCCGGTTGAATATATTTGTATAAAATTTATAAAGTTGACTCAGCTTTACAATGGCGCAAAAAAAAAATGTGGTATTTTAATAACAATAATGTTAAGCTCTTAAGATTGAGGTTATACACAAGTACAAGTATCGTTATCAAGTAATATAAGACTTTTTGTTTAAGTCCAAAATATTGATTCCATGGGGAAGCTTTAAATTTGAAACCATAAGTTAACTAGGAAATTCACTGAAATCAAATGAAGCTACCATCACTAATTTTGAATCTGTAAGATGCTAACAAAACTAAATTATTAATTACTAGCAAAATTTAAATGCAGAGTTTAAAACAGAAATTATTAAACTATGTTTATGTGGTGAATATTTCTTATATGAAAAAGCATCTTTCCCACTACAATGAGTTTTTGGTGAAATGAGATGAGACAGATGGTTTAAATTTGTATTGTGCCAAATAAGAGCAATTTTAATTCTACCCTGATTCAGTGTTATAGAATATCATTAGCTAATCTTAGTTTTAGTCTCTAAATCAGTGGCTAGGCTAGGATGATACTGGCTCCCACTCCAGAGCTCCTAAATCCCTTCTCTTGAAGGCTAACTCTCGCTTTAGTTTTTAAACACTAAGATCAAATTTAGGATTTTTAGTCTGTCACCCTAAAATNAAATACATTTTTTCACATCTTAAAATAAACTAAATTATAATTCAACGTTGAAATCAAGCCACAACACTAGAATGTTGACGCAAAACTAAACACACAAATAGAGTTCTAAAGCAAAGTAAAGCAAATCAAATCCACACAATTACATTAAAAATATAAGTATTTTAAACTAGTAAAAAGTTCAACTTCTTCAATTATTCTGCCTCTTCTTCAGTTCTTTCTCCTCCTCTAATATCTCCTATAGATTGGTAATGAACATAAAAATTGTAGAAGGGTCAGTATGGGAATTGATCAGTCAAATTTTCATCGATCCATCTATTTTTCTTGAACATTTGTACCAGTCCTGCTCCAACTGTTCCAATATGATCAAAGTTCTCCTTCATTCTCCAATCTAGGTGATCGAAAAGGAAGTTAAGATTTCCTATTGCATTCATAATACCCTAAAGTTCTCTTTCTTTTTTCTTCATTATCTTCTCCAAAGATATTGAACTTCCAACTGCTGGTGGCATCAATGGTGTTGAAGCATGTGATGAATGATCTAAAATACAATTTAATTCTTCATTTCCATTTCCTATATAATTTCCATAAATAGGAATCATGGGCTCCTAAGGTAATAAAACTTTTTCCCAACTCTCATATGGAATTTGAAATTGACTGCAAAGTAGGAAAATTGTAGAAGGATGCCCAAGTCCATATATTGGCTCTTTCATAATAATACCCATAATAGATTTAAAAATAATTGACCCAACATCAATGGATTTTTGTCTTTTCAATGTAATAGTTTAAAATGACACTTTCTTTCGTAACTCTACTAATATTCATAGTAGGCAGTAGTTTTGTAGATATAATGAAATGCCATTGTTTTGAAATTGGATTAAGCAGTGAAGTGGAGAAACTAACGTATCCCTCATCTCTGATTTCCCAATTATCATTTTCATCCATCAAAAAATTATATATTTATTGCATGATATCTCTCATTGAGGTGAAATTTGTATAATGACATATTGGAATGTATTCTATCATACTCAAATCATTAATTATAGCCAGAGTAAATGGTACAGCCTTACCTCAAACATAGACGACTCANCTCAAAACTATAAGGACAATAACTAACTAATGGTGTGGAATGGCATGGAATGTAGGCGTGTGAAGAGCAAAAACTAAAATGAGTGGATGAACTCAAATTGGTACAAGGGGGGGTTTCTGATCAAATTTCTTCCCTAAATATAGCCTAGGTCGGTTCTCCAAAAGGTGCATCCAAAAACTCTTCAAAAAGTGTCAAAATTTATTGAATATTCTAGAAATAGGGTATGCACCGACACTTGTGCCGTCGACGCCAGAGGCCATTCAGTTATTTTGCCTTCTCTGTCAAACAAAGCTGTCGGCGCTGAACATTTTTTTAAATTTTCCATTTTGACTTCAATTTTCATCCTTTTTGCTTTCTTTTTGCTCCAAGTCCTCAAAATCAATAACCTGCAATAAAACACAAAAAAATATCTTCCATCAAAGTGTAATATCACAAAAAATAAGTATAAATGTGGGTCTAAAAATGAATATATTTTTGGTGTATCGAAATCCCCCAAACTTAAATGTTTCTTGTCCTCAAGTAACTCTTTTCTACATAGAAATATGACTCATGGTAAAAATTTTAACTTCTAGAGTTCCATATCCCAGTTCACTAAATATAATAACATAACATAAGAAATTGTAAAATAACTCTAGTTAATACTAAAGGTATAAGAAGATCTAGTAGTCAAGTCTCAGATTTTTTATTCTCTATTTNTAGGAAGAAAGATAAAGGAATCTACTTAGACTTCATGAGAAAGATACAACAAAACACAAATTTCATATATAAGAGAAAGTTTATACAACACTAATAAACAAACAACATTTATCTGAAACTCTTTCTCAAACAAAATCCTTTGTAGCCTCTCTTAGGAAATGTTTGAAGAAGAAATATCTCACTTCTCTTCCTCTCCAGCACTTCTTAGAGAAGAATTCACACTTAAAATCACCACAAAAACTCAAAACTATAAGGACAATAACTAACTAATGGTGTGGAATGGCATGGAATGTAGGCGTGTGAAGAGCAAAAGCTGAAATGAGTGGATGAACTCAAATTGGTGCGAGGGGGGGGTTTCTGATCAAATTTCATCCCTAAATATAGCCTAGGTCGGTTCTCCAAAAGGTGCATCCAAAAACTCTTCAAAAAGTGTCAAAATTTATTGAATACTCTAGAAATAGGGTATGCACCGATACTTGCGCCGTCGACACCGGAGGCTATTCAGTTATTTTGTCTTCTCTGTCAAACGATGTTGTCGGCGCTGAACATTTTCTTAAATTCTCCATTTTGACTCTAATTTTCATTCTTTTTGCTTTCTTTTTGCTCTAAGTCCTCAAAATCAATAACCTACAATAAAAAACAAAAAAAATAACTTCCATTAAAGTGTAATATCACAAAAAATAAGTATAAACGTGGGTCTAAAAATGAATATATTTTTGGTGTATCGAAATCCCCCAAACTTAAATGTTACTTGTCCTCAAGTAACTCTTTTACTACATAGAAATATGACTCATGGTAAAAATTTTAACTTCTAGATTTCCATATCCCAGTTCACTAAATATAATAGCATAACATAAGAAAATTTAAAATAATTCTAGTTAATACTTAAGGTATAAGAAGATCTAGTAGTCAAGTCTCAGATTTTTTATTCTCTATTTTTTTCAAGGAAAATTGCAAATAATTCATATTAAAGCCACTTAGAATATCCATATGAAAAAGAACTTCATGAAAATTTACTAGTAAATATGCTAATACTAAAATATGAGTTTAGAAAATGTAGCCAAGCCTTCTTTATTATGTTTAGTCAAGTGAAACCAATTTTTAATTAGACATTTCCTCAAGCTTCTCCTCACATCTTTTTCTTTTTTTTTCTTTTCTTTTCTTTTTCTTTTTTTTTATGTGAGGATTACTATATCTGGATAGCATTTAATGATTTTGAGCTTCCCTATCCTTTTCTTAAAGTTAAAAACTTTTCACTTTCTTTACTTAATACATTTATATCAGCTTAACAGATTTTTCATAAAGTTTTAATATTTTCTTCTTACATGAATCTCTAAGATTTTTAATATTTCGAAAATACAAATTCCTTTACTTAAAATAGAAAAACATAGTATTATTCTATCGTACCAAATATTTTAATCTTTAAAATTAACCTTTATTATTTAAAAATTTTTAATTAAGCTTATTATATATTTATAAACATAAATATAATTATCTAAAGTTACCCTCTAATCCCAAAGGTCAAGTTAAGCTTTTCTAAAATATTTTGAAAATATAACTAACTAAGGACAAATAAAATTAAGTCTTTGTCTTTTTAAAAAGGAATTTTTCTTCCCCCCAAACAAAAATTTTTAAAAGATTTAGCATGAAAAACTGAAAAATAAAGGGTGAAAGAAAACATTTAATACAAAAAGAAAAGACATATCTATTGAAGGTTCTGATTTAAAATTTAACTCTGAAATATTGCAGGTGCTAATATGAAAAATTACAAAACTTAAAACATTAAATAACACATAATACATATAAAAATTTGCTCAGAAATAGTTAACTACAAATATATCCAACAAAGTACTAAAAACTAATAACTTCCAGCAGTTTCACAAATCTAAGGTTCACAACAGAGCATATAAATAATTAGAGTACCATAGTCCACAAACAAATAGTCTTAACAATAAAGTACAATTAAACATAAAAATAAACAAAAAAAAAAATCTAAAACACATATCACTAATCATCGTCCTCTTCTTCTTCTTCTTCCACGCCCAACTTTTGCTACTGATATGGAGTAAAAATAGGGTTAGTAGGAAACTGAACTGAGTGATCACCCTTCATATATCTGACCATTGCATCATCATAAGCAGCATCATATTAAAATTCTTTTCATATCAAGTCATCAATGTGAGCATTTCTCCACTCCATATTGTCCATTCTATGATCCATTCTCAAGTTATCTCCCTGTTGGATCATCATCTGCTCCATAAGTTCCTGAATAATAGGGGTGCTAGAAGTACTTGAAGTAGAAACCACATAATACATATAAAAATTTGCTGAGAAATAGTTAACTACAAATATATCCAACAACGTACTAAAAACTAATAACTTCCAGCAGTTTCATAAATCTAAGGTTTACAACAGAGCATATAAATAATTAGAGTACCATAGTCCAACAACAAATAGTCTTAACAATAAAGTACAATTAAACATAAAAATAAACAAAAAAAAAATCTAACACACATATCACTAATCATCGTCCTCTTCTTCTTCTTCTTCTATGCCCAACTTCTGCTACTGATATGGAGTAAAAATAGGGTGAGTAGGAAACTGAACTGAGTGATCACCCTTCATATATCGGACCATTGCATCATCATAAGCAGCATCATATTAAAATTCTTTTCATATCAAGTCATCAATGTGAGCATTTCTCCACTCCATATTGTCCATTCTATGATCCATTCTCAAGTTATCTCCCTGTTGGATCATCATCTGCTCCATAAGTTCCTGAATAATAGGGGTGCTAGAAGTACTTGAAGTAGAAAACACATAATACATATAAAAATTTGCTGAGAAATAGTTAACTACAAATATATCCAACAAAGTACTAAGAACTAATAACTTCCAGCAGTTTCACAAATCTATGATTCACAACAGAGCATATAAATAATTAGAGTACCATAGTCCACAAACAAATAGTCTTAAAAATAAAGTACAATTAAACATAAAAATAAACAAAAAAAAATCTAACACACATATCACTAATCATCGTCCTCTTCTTCTTCTTCTTCCACGCCCAACTTCTGCTACTGATATGGAGTAAAAATAGGGTGAGAAGGAAACTGAACTGAGTGATCACCTTTCATATATCTGACCATTGCATCATCATAAGCAGCATCATATTAAAATTCTTTTCATATCAAGTCATCAATGTGAGCATTTCTCCACTCCATATTGTCCATTCTATGATCCATTCTCAAGTTATCTCCCTGTTGGATCATCATCTGCTCCATAAGTTCCTGAATAATAGGGGTGCTAGAAGTACTTGAAGTAGAAGGAATATCCATGGTCTTACTTCCAGATCTCCATCCCACATGAGATTCATAAGTCTCTATATTAGCAGGCTTAATAGGTCTTAGAGGTTCAATCCTCTCCTCATCTGCTCTATAATTAACTCTTGCCCATTCACATAATTTGAAGATCAGTGCAGGGTGAGCTAAACCACCAGTAGTCTCTCCCAAAGCAATAGATCAAGTGCTCTTATAAATAATATACCCTACATTTATCCTCATCACCTGCTGGATACAGAAGTTCAAGATGGCTCTATCCTTTGTTACCTCATTATGATGGTTTGTTAGTATCATTCTTCCAGAAAAAAAGTAGTGCCAGCCTTAGATAATACATTTAATATAGAAAGAGGAAAGTTTACCTTAACTCCATTCTTCACCTTCCAGGTACCTCTTCCATCAGTAAGAAAAGAAATAACCTCATCCAAGGACTCATTCATAGAAGAAAATGATTTGTACTAGCAGCTATACACATCTTCTAACTAATAAAATTCATTAATCTTCCTTAGAGTAAACTCCACCATTTTCCCTCAAACAAACACATAGTCTTCAGAAGTCTCCTTGAAATTGGCAAAGAACTCCAACACTACACCAATAATCGCCTCGACAATAAAGTAGCAAAAATTTTCCTATTGTCGAGCATTGATTAATCTCTCGACTTCTCCTCCCAGATTTTTAAATCCTTGATCTAAAATCACTTTTTTAGTTTAAAGTAGACTACTTAAGCAAATGTTGGCCTTGTAGTTGACAAACCTTTGATCATCAAAATCTACCTTTCTCTTTCCTTTTCTCATTCTAGGTACCACGGTAAATCTAAGAAAATTTGATAAAATGGAAATAAATTCCTGAAAATTCTCAAAATCCCAATGTCGAACTTTTTAAGCTTAAATATACTAAGTAAGAGTTCTTCACCAAAGGATTTTCTCAAAATCTTCCAAAAAAATTTCAAAATTTCGGATCTCGGCAATGTAAGATAAATGCTTGGTGAAAATAAAAAATTTTGAATTCAAAGTGTAGCTCTTACCTAGAGAAGATGAAATCCAAACTTTGTTTGTCTTAAAATCGCCTCTAATCAGATAAATAGCAAGCCCTAAGTGCAAAAACGGAGGTTGAAGGTGACTCAAAGGTTAAAAATGCTATTTTATCATGCAAATCACGAATTTTAAGGGTGTTTGGGTCGGTTCGGATTGAGGGCGCTGTCGGCGCTAGTGGCCGNTTGGTGAAAATAAAAAATTTTGAGTTCAAAGTATAGCTCTTACCTAGAGAAGATGAAATCCAAACTTTGTTTTCCATAAAATTGCCTCTAATCTGAGAAATAGCAAGCCCTAGATTCAAAAATGGAGGTTGAAGGTGACTCAAAGGTTAAAAATGCTATTTTACCATGCAAATCACAAATTTTAAGGGTGTTTGGGTCGGTTCAGATTGAGGGCGCTGTCGGCGCCAGTGGCCAAAAAACTCATATTTAATTTTTTTCAATTTTTAATTTTCTCTTAATTTACTCCAAAATTTATTGAGTCTTTTTGAACATCAATTATCATCTAAAAATAAATCACAAACAAGAAATTTCACAAACAACACCAAACTAACTTTTATAACATTTTTTACAAATACATTTTTTCACATCTTTAAAAAAACTAAATTATAATTCAACGTCGAAATCAAGCCACAACACTAGAACGTTGACGCAAAGNAAATACATTTTTTCACATCTTAAAATAAACTAAATTATAATTCAACGTTGAAATCAAGCCACAACACTAGAACGTTGATGCAAAGCTAAACAAACAAATAGAGTTCTAAAGCAAAGTAAAGTAAATCAAATCCACACAATTACATTAAAAACATAAGTATTTTAAACTAGCAAAAAGTTTAACTTCTTCAATTATTCTGCCTCTTCGTCAGTGCTTTCTCCTCCTCTAATATCTCCTATAGATTGGTAATGAACATAAAAATTGTAGAAGGGTCAGTATGGGAATTGATCAGTCAAATTTTCATCGATCCATCTATTTTTCTTGAACATTTGTACCAGTCCGGCTTCAACTGTTCCAATATGATCAAAGTTCTCCTTCATTCTCCAATCTAGGTGATCGAAAAGGTAGTTAAGATTTCCTATTGCATTTGTAATACTCTGAAGTTCTCTTTCTTTTTTCTTCATTCTCTTCTGCAAAGATATTTAACTTCCAACTGCTGGTGGCATCAATGGTTTTGAAGCATGTGATGAATGATCTAAAATACAATTTAATGCTTCATTTCCATTTCCTATATAATTTCCATAAATAGGAATCATGGGCTCCTAAGGTAATAAAACTTTTTCCCAACTCTCATATGGAACTTGAAATTGACTACAAAGTAGGAAAATTGTAGAAGGATGCCCAAGTCCATATATTGGCTCTTTCATAATAATACCCATAATAGATTTTAAAATAATTGACCCAACATCAATGGATTTTTCTCTTTTCAATGTAATAGTTTAAAATGACACTTTATTTTGTAACTCTACTAATATTCATAGTAGCGAGTAGTTTTGTAGATATAAAGAAATGCCATTGTTTTGAAATTGGATTAAGCAGTGAAGTGGAGAAACTAACGTATCCCTCATCACTGATTTCCCAATTATCATTTTCATCCATCAAAAAATTATATATTTTTTGCAACATATCTCTCATTGAGGTGAAATTTGTATAATGACATATTGGAATGTATTCTATCATACACAAATCATTAATTCCAGCCAGAGTAAATGGTAGAGCCTTACCTTAAACATAGACAACTTCTTGGGTAATTCCATGTAAGTTAGCATAAAATCTTTGACTACGGGTACTACAACTGCAGCGGTAGTGTAGCATAGAACTTACCAACGCCTCTGCACAATATTTTTCTCAATCTGTGAACTTGGATTACTCAATCATTGATTGACAAAGCATCTCAATTTCAATAAGAACAGTTCAATAATGATATACTTTAATTACTTTAAATGGTCCTAACCATCTAGATTTCAGCTTTCCTGAAAATAATCTCAATCTTCTATTATATAAGAAAAAAGAAGATTTCAGCTTTCCTGAAAATAATCTCAATCTTCTATTATATAAGAAAAATTCTTTTTCATGCTCAAACTTCTTGTTACTAATCTTCCGATCATGCCATATTTTCATTTTCTATTTATAGATTTTTGCATTATCATATGCTTCATTTCTAATCTCCTCAAGTTTATTGAGTTGCAATAATCTTTTCTAACCAGCATCTTTTAGATTAAAATTAAATTCCTTAATAGCTAAAAATGCTTTATGATCCAATTCTACTGGTAAGTGACATATTTTCCAACAATAAGTCTGTATGGGGACATTCCTATAGAAGTCTTATAAGTAGTTCTGTATGCCCGTAATGCAGTATCTAATCTAGCAGACCAATCTAATTTATAAGGATTTATAGTTTTTTCTAAAACTAATTTTATTTCACAATTTGATATTTCTGCTAGACCGCTAGTCTGAGGATGGTAAGCAGTAGAAAACCTATGTATAATATCATAGTTTTAAATAATTTCTTGATTCTCTTATTTCTAAAATGGGATCCTCCATCAGTAATAATTACTCTTGACAGTCCGTATCTTGTAAAAATAGATTTAAAAATTTAGAAACACTCCGAGCATCACATTTAGGTACAACAACAACTTCAATCCATTATGATGTATAATCAACAACAAGTAATATAATATAAGTTTCCAAACCAAGGCATAAATGGTCCCATAAAATTTAATCCCCACACAAAAAAAAAATTTTAACTTCCATTGTGTAATTTAAAGGAATTACGTTTCTTCTAGAAATATTTCTTACTCGCTGACATCTATTACATGTTCTAATATATTCATTAACATCTCTAAAAAGAATAAGCCAATAAAATCCAGCTTGCAAAATTTTATAGGTAGTTCTATTTCTTTTCAAAATGTCCTCCAAATTCAGAATTCATGACATCTTTCAATTATTTGTTGAGTTTCTTCATAAGGCACACACCTTCTAATAATTATATCTTTACATTGACCTTTCAATTATTTGTTGAGTTTCTTCATAAGGCACACACCTTCTAATAATTAGATCTTTACATTGTTTATATAAATATATGTTATCACAAAAAGAGAATCTTGAATCATATATAAATTTCTTTAATTTTTGATCTTAATATCGGGTGGTAGAATATCACTTATAATATAATTTTCTATATCGGTATACCACGGTATATCTATTTCATCAATACTATATAATTGTTCGTCAAGGAAGTTTTCTAAAATTTTATTTGCAAAATTAGTTAATATTTCTTTTTCTAATCTAGACAAATGATCAACTATTTGATTCTCATTTCCCTTTCTATCAACTACAGAAAAATTGAACTCTTGTAATAGAAGTACCATCTAATTAATCTTGGTTTAACATCCTTCTTTTGCATCAAGTATTTAATAGCAGAATGATTTGTATGCACTATACATTTAGTTCTAATCAAGTAAGGTCCAAATTTATCAAAGGCATAAACAATAGCTAATAACTCTCTTTCAGTAGTAGTGTTGTTAATTTGAGCATCATTCAAAGTTTTACTAGCATAATATGCTACTTTATAAATTTTGTTGTGCCTCTGTCCTAAAATAGCTCCTATAGCATAATCATTAGCATCACATATTAGTTCAAAAAGTTTTTTTCCAATCAGGTGGAACTATTATAGGTGCAGTGATTAATTTCTCTTTCATTAATTCAAATGCTTTAATGCATTCCTCATTAAAATCAAATTTCGTTTCTTTTTCTAAAAGTTGGCCTAATGGCTTAATTATTTTTGAAAAATTTTTTATGTAGTGTCTGTAGAAACCAACATGCCCTAGAAAACTTCTTACCCCTCTAACCGAAGTCGGTGGTGATAATTTTTCAATAACTTGAACTTTTACAGGATCTACTTCTATGTCATTTTTAAAAATCTTATGCTCAAGTACAATTGCTGCTGTAACCATAAATTGATATTTTCTCCAATTTAGTACTAGGTTAATTTTTTCACATAATTCCCTAAATTTTTCTAAATTATTTAAGCATAATTCAAATGAAGTCTCGAACACGAAGAAATCATCCATAAATACTTCCATTCCAAGTTCAATCAAATTACTAATTATTGACATCATACATCTTTGAAATGTTGCAGGTGCATTGCATAGTCCAAAAGACATTTTACAAAAAGTAAATGTTCCTGTCGGCACTATTTTTGGTGTGGGGTTTGCCCGTAAGAAGCTGTCGGTCATCGGAATTGAAATCTCGTTGCCCGCTTCGGAAGGACGTTTAAAAAATGAAGTCAAACTGACCCGATAATTTTCATAGTTTAGATGAAAGAGCACTTTATCTCAAATCATCNATAAGCTTTTGTGATTGTAGAGATATGAACTGATGCCAACAAAGCAATACCAAATAATTTTGAACTCCATTTTCTTAAGACATTATGTTTACAACACAAAAATGAAGTATAAATTAAATTTGCATTTTATTAATTTGGAGAACATAAACATTTTTTATTATTTTTTTTTTTTTGCATGTGTGCATTTGAGTATTACTAATGTACAAAAACATAACTAATCTTGTCAATATGATAATGGCTTGCTCTTAGTAAAAAGGAAGCTTCATTGAGATCTAAGTCTTCACAATTTATTTTATCATATGGATTTAAAGAGGATGAACTGCAAACAATGTTGCTTAGAGAAACGGTAGATACATTGAAAAGGAAGGTCAAAGAAAGGTTGATTGCACTTTCTAACTTGTAGAACCTACATGCTTCCAGTCAAAGTTGCACATAATGTATAAATATAGATTAAAGTACAAATTAACACCATCAAACAAAAAAACCCTTTAATATTCATGAATATTACTACAAAAAATCACAAGAAGTCAGTTCATACTGAGAGCAGCATAAGTGATGGTCATAGCTGCACATAATCACAACAAGCTAATAATATCAATCAGCAGAATAGATGTTTACTTTATTTCCCTTAACTAAACATGGTACTCTCATGGATAATACCATATACGAACAAAGGAAAACGTCACGTCTACAAATATCACATGCAATATATTAAAATAAAAATGCATGAAAAAAACTTATGAATATAGCTCAAGTTAATCAGAGCTCACAACATAACCATAGCATCAAATAAACATGGGATCACATATTGAAATTTTATATATGATGAATGGTTGAAACCATAAGAGGATCGAATTATCCCGCCCAAATGCTCCTTTGAAATGTAAAATGACGACATGTGTCTCGTGGAAGTAACAATAAGCTCAGTCACCAACACTCATCCACGTCTCTCAAATGTTCATCCAACAACAATAATACTTTGAAAAATGAGAATAACGAGAATGAAGCATACAATAAGCCTGAGAGGCATCTGCATCTTCCAAATTTAAACAACTCCAAAAATTATCATGCATAATTGCAACTTGTCGATGCTTGCAAGTTGTGCCTGCTCAACAAAAATCCCTCTATCTTAGAAAAGAGAAAACCTGCACGTAAAGTAGTGTTTAAAGATGAAAAATCATGGAACCGTAAAAAGTAAACAAGGTATGTCTTAAGAGCATATTAGGTGCAAAAAATCCTCTATTATATACATTCTAATTTATGAATTATCAACATTTCTAATATTGGTTTCACGTTTATTATTTTGAGAATTAATATAATATACAAAACTTCTAATTGCATCAACATTTATCATAGAGCGGAAAACGATCATTTGATTTTCAAATGTATGAAATTCTTGTGTTCTTTTCTAGTTTGATTTTTTGTGCTTATGTTCGTAATTTTGTTCCAAATTTTTCGAATCTATGTGATCCTATTATGCAGTGTGGTTTAAATTTCTAATTGAGTCTAAGCCCTGGTGAATTTGGAAGGGAATTCTTTCGTAGAGATTTCCTCAACAAGAACTAACTACTAATATTTAGTTTATTCGTACACTTGCACCTCTACCAGCATTCCTAAGTGTAAGACATCCAAATAAGCTTTACAAGAGGATATGAAATGTTTTAATACATATATAAAAAACTAAATCAACCATTTTGTTTCAAATTTGTAGACGATCAAAATTTTACAAAGCAAGATATTGAAAGATATAATAGTGTGCACGAAAAGTAGGTAAATACTTATTAATAAGTCGGATTTCACACTCAACTAAAGAATAAAGCCAACAACTATATAAATTGCAAGTGTAAGAAATACATTTTAGATACATAATTGAAAAAGTTCTCAATATTACTAAGTGAGCAATTTGTTCCTTCCAAACTTTTATGCATTTGCATTACATTAGCCAATTTTTCTTGCAAATGTGTAACCATGCTGCAATATACAAAGAATTTGTAATACCCAAAAGAACTCAAGAGATAGTGATTCCCTAACACCTGAAAATAAAATTACGACAACCTACATGCATTCATTAAGACCATCAAGGCTTGCATGCCATAAAATCTTGCATTTGTGGTGACTTTAGTTACAAATATTTCACCTATTCTTAAAACATCGTCAAAATCAAATTTTGATGAGTATAAATATGATCAACATGTAATGATTTATTCTAAAATGTTATATAAATACTTTCATTTGTTATAACTATAAATAAAAAATAATAATTAAATAATGTAATTTAAACCTTATAATGGCATGGATGATGATTTTATAAGATTCATTACATAAATCATCCTGCATAAAGTTTATTAAATGGTTTGCATAATATCATAATGGTATAAATCTAACAAACATATGATTTCTTGAATCTGACATCATTACCAGGCTCGATTACTTATAGCCTTAATGGGATGATTTTGTTGTTACCTAAGCGAGTGAATTGTAACGTGAGAGTAGTTTTAAATATTATGGGTCTTTTTATATGAAGCAGATGATTATTTAAGTGAGTTTGAGATGATTGTAATTTTTTTATAGATGTGGTTATAAAATTGTCGAAGGATAACAATTTTTTTGAAATTGTTGTGGCTATTATATTTTTTTTATAGATAGCTAGATAATAAAGTTATTATAATTACTATACTTTAGTGGATCAAGTTACAAAAAATATATATATATCATGTCATAAGAATTTATAAAATATGATTAGAGAAAATGAACCAAATAGAGTTGTCCTAGTGGTTTGAAAAGCAAAACAACGAGAAAGTTATCTTAAATAGATCATAAGCATGTGATTATTTGATTTGATAAAAAAAATTTCGGCTAACAATCATTTGACTCATATGAGATTTAATACCACATCGGCAAAATTTATTGTTTGGCATGCATCTGAAGGCTATTTTTAACTAGAAATAGTAATAATCAAATTTAAAAACTCCCATAACTCCAATTTCATCAAACTTACAAACAAATTGACCGATTTTGATGAGATGAACGAAATGACAAAAAAATTGGCACAATCNTATTTGTAGAATTTTCTAAGCCATATGAAATTTTCTATAATTATTTGAATAGAAAATTCTTAAGAGCTTAGAAAAGTAAGATCTCTATCTAGAGATCTCTTATGTCTTTGGAAAAATGCTCAAATTGTTCACCTAGACAGAGGCTACAACATATAAAAATTTAGAGTTAAGGTATTAATTCCATATGAATGGAGAATTGAAAAACCCCTAACCCTAATTTGTTTTTAAAAAATAATTTATGCATCAAATTAATGTANTCCAAATTTATCAAAGGCATAAACAATAGCTAATAACTCTCTTTCAGTAGTAGTGTTGTTAATTTGAGCATCGTTCGAAGTTTTACTAGCATAATATGCTACTTTATAAATTTTGTTGTGTCTTTGTCCTAAAATAGCTCCTATAGCATAATCATTAGCATCACATATTTGTTCAAAAAGTTTTTCCCAATCAGGTGGAACTATTATAGGTGCAGTGATTAATTTCTCTTTCATTAATTCAAATGGTTTAATGCATTCCTCATTAAAAGCAAATTTTGTTTCTTTTTCTAAAAGTTGGCATAATGGCTTAATTATTTTTAAGAAAATTTTTATGCAGCGTCTGTAGAAACCAACATGCCCTAGAAAACTTATTACCCCTCTCACCGAAGTCGGTGGTGATAATTTTTCAATAACTTGAACTTTTACAGGATCTACTTCTATGTCATTTTTAAAAATCTTATGCTCTTGTACAATTCCTGATGCAACCATAAATTGATATTTTCCCCAATTTAGTACTAGGTTAATTTTTTTCACATAATTCCCTAAATTTTTCTAAATTATTTAAGCATAATTCAAATGAAGTCTCGAACACGAAGAAATCATCCATAAATACTTCCACTCCAAGTTCAATCAAATTACTAATTATTGACATCATACATCTTTGAAATGTCGTAGGTGCATTGCATGGTCCAAAAGACATTCTACGAAAAGTAAATGTTCCATAAGGGCTTGTAAATGTTTTTTTTTCTTGATCCTCAGGAGCAATTGGAATTTGATGATAATTGGTATATCCATCTAAAATGCAGTGATATTTGTTTCCGGCCAATCTATCTGATATTTGATCTAGAAAGGGTAAAGGAAAGTGATCTTTCCTGGTGGTCATGTTTAATTTTTTATAGTCAATACAAATTTGCCAACCAGTAACTTGTCTTAATCGAACTAATTCATTTTTCTCTTCTACTTCAACAGTCTCTCCTCCTTTCTTTGGAACACAGTGAATCAGACTTATCCAAGCATTGTTTAAATTAGGATATATAATTCCAGCATCTAACCATTTAAAATTTTTTTTTTAACAACTTCTTTCATTATTGGATTTAATCTCCTTTGAGGATCAGCTTTAGGTTTGTATTGATCATCTAATAGGAATTTATGCATACAAATTGAAGAACTAATTCCTTTGATATCTTCTAAAGTCCGTCCAAATGCCTATTTATATATTCTTAACATTTCTATTAATTGTTGTTCTTGAATTTCAATTAGCTGAAAAGATACAATAATAGGCAATGTAGATGAATCTACTAAGAAAATATATTTTAAATGAGCAGGTAATACTTTCAGTTTAAGTTCAGGTAGTTTAATACTTAAAGGAATAAGATTTTTATTATCATTTTCCAACAAATCTAAAGTTTGAAATTTGTCCTGAATATAATCTAAATTTTCTACTTTTACTTTATTCTCATTCTCAATAAATTCTTCTTGCTTAAATTTTTCTTCAAACTCTTTCTTAAATTGTTCATTACTTAGATAATGAGTAACTTCCATCCTAAAACTTTCATCATCTCTTTCTATTGCAGGATATTTCATAGTTTTTGCTATATTAAATTTTACTTCTTAAAATTTAACTCTCATTATTAATTCTCCTTTTTGGAGATCTATCACAACTCTCCCTGTTGCAAGAAATGGTCTCCCAAGAATAATAGAACTCTCTTTATCTTTCTCCATATCTATTACTATAAAGTCTACAGGGAAAATAAATTTATTCACTTTTACTAATAGATCTTCTATAACTCCTTTAGGGTAGGTTATTGATCGATCAGCTAACTGAAGAGTTACAGTAGTAGGGGAATCTTATGTAAATCTAAACATTTAAAAATTGATAGAGGCATAAGATTGATACTCGCTTCTAAATAATATAAGGCTTTTCCATAAAACTTTTCACCAATAGAATAAGGTATAGTAAAACTACCAGGATCTTTTAATTTTTCAGGAAGCTTTTTCTGAATAATAAATCTACACTCTTCACTAAGTGCAACAGTTTCATGATCTGCAAACTTCTTTTTATTGTTTAGTATTTCTTTCATAAATTTCACATAACTTGGAATTTGGTTCAAAGCATCAATGAAAGAAATGTTTATCGTTAAGTTTTAAGGATTTTCAAAAATTTTGTAAATTATTTTTCTTTACTTTTATGCTTTAGTCAGTGAGGAAAAAGAGGTAATAGTTTTTCTAGGTTCATCCCACACGTACCCATCACGGGCATCCTGCTTTTCTATGTTTTATAGACTTGTATGTAACTATTAAGAGTTGGGATATTAGACATAATGTAAATATTCCAACAAAAAGTTTGATTTTAGTTCAAAATGATCAATATGTAGAATCAGAACAAGTGATTGCCGAGATTCGTGTCGAAACGTCCACCTTTCATTTTAAGGAGAGGGTTCAAAAACATATTTATTCTGAGTCAGAAGGAGAAATGCACTGGGAGTACTGATGGCTATCATACGCCCAAATATCCATATAGTAATGTTCATCTATTACCAAAAACAAGTCATTTATGGATATTAGCAGGAGGTCTATGCAGATCCAATTCTAATATAGTGTCTTTTTCACTCCACAAGGATCAAGACCAAATGAATGCTAATTCATTTTCTCTCAAAGATATCTTTGATCTCTCACTGACTAATGAAAAACAAGAGATACTCTTTAAGAATATCTTAATATTTTAGATTTTCTTATTATTCTCTAATTGATTAGAATTAAATATTTAGTTAAATCAAAACCTTTTATCCATTCATGGGAATTTCCTTTTCCATCTGAATGAAAGTAAAGCCAAAGGATTTTTTTAGGTTTATAATCTTTTTTATTTTAAGAAAAAGAATTTATGATGGACAATCCTGAAAGATTTGTTTAAGATGTAAATAAGTTTGCTTAAAATTGATTTGTTTTTTTATGTGATATTATTCATATGAGCAAAATATGAGGGTAAATTTTCAGTGAAATCCTTTCCGGGTATAGACTTAAATCCTTTTTTTTATTTCTAGTTTTATATTGAGAGTGTTGTAAAGAGAAGAGATTTAAACAAACTTCAAGTATTTGGTAAAGGACTTGAGACAAGTTTTTATCTTTTCTACTTTTGGTTTTAATTGAGACTTGTTGTTGGTTTAACAACGATTTCTACTTTTAAACTAAAGTGTGGTTTTATTTTCTCCATGGTTTCTGAGTAGTTTTCTTTATCTTTCTTCTTAAAATGATCAGTAATTAAGTGTTGGATGGATGTTGTGGAGAGTATTGTTCTTTAATTTTGGAAGAAGTTGTGAAGATTTAAATCCAGGTACTTCATTTACTTCTTAATTTAACCAATCCATATGTTAAAATTTGTTGTGAGAACATGTAAGAACTGGGATGGTATTTTCTCAGTCAATAATTGGAAAGAATCACATGAGGTTGTATGAAAGAGAATGTAGTTCATATATTAGGGAAATGTTCATTGAATGGTGCAGAGTTAGAGGACTTTTAAAGTGACAGGTTAAAGGCCCCAACTTGGTTTATTGTTTTAGGTTCTAATACAAGATGTTAGCCCCCAGATGATTTACTTCTCGATTTGGCCAATCTGATACGAGATGTTAGCCCCCAGGTGGAGGGAATCGATGTTTGGTTTATTGTTTTAGGTTTTGATACAAGATGTTAGCCCCCAGGTGGAGGGAATCAAGGGAGGGTTAAAGCCCCCAACTTGGTTTATTATTTTAGGTTTTGATACGAAATGTTAGCCCCCAGGTTGAGGGAATCGAGGGAACTCTAAAGTGAGAGCTAGTATCTTCCCTACCTAGCCGGTCTTCAGAACTATTCAAACTTTAAATTAGCTAATGTTCTTTATACCATCACTAGTAAGGGTAAAGAATATTATTGCTCTTATTTGGCACAACACAATATGCATACTGCCACAATAAAATTCCTATACCTTGTTAATGATTCATCATAAGGAGAAAGATATTTCATATTTAGTGTTTTTCTTCTACAAAAAGTCAAGTTATCTTTTTATGTTTGTACTGATTTTGTCAAAATATTAAAATTACGAAAATATTTAAACTTTCTTTACTGCGAAAACGTCTTTAGTTTAAATAATTATCTTTTTAAAAATAGAAAGTTTTCCAAAAAGTGCATATTGTATATCTTCTTTGTGGGTTCGATATTAAGGTCTTAATGAAAAAGTCCTATATTACTTAATAACGATATGTATAGTTGCATAATAACCAAATATAAATTAAAAGTTAAATTCTTATTTTTATTCATGATCAAGTTTTTTATTTTGTTGCAAAATAAGGAAATATAGGTGAAAATTTTAATCAGAATTATTGTTATACTGTTGCATATAAGCAGTTATTGGGGATCAGTAGGCCAATATAATACAGATTCCAAAATTTTATGAACAGTTCTACCATTCCCCAAATAACCTCTAAATTCAGAATCATGCCATTTTTGCATAATTTCCTTAAATTCTGTAAAAGGCACACATCATCTCATTACTAAATCTTTACATTATTTGTACAAATATGGGTCATCCAAATAATAAGTTTTCACATCATGAATGAATTTCTTTTCCTGTTTTTTTGTTAGTCTATATGGTAAAATACCACTAACAATATAATTAACAATATCAGCATAACGCAGTTTTTCCCATCCTTTTAAAGCATAAAGTTTTTCATCAGGAAAAGTTTCATTAATTTCTTTTTCAAATCAAGTATTTCTTCTTATTCTAGCCTAGATAGATGATTAGCAATTTGATTATCAACCCCTTTCCTATGGACAACTACAAAATCAAACACTTGCATTAGAAGTAACCATCTAATTAGTCTTGGTTTCACATTCTTCTTTTGCATTAAATATTTAATGGGAGAGTGTTCAGAATGCACAACACATTTAGCTCCAATTAAACATTACCTAAACTTATCAAAAGCATAAACAATGCCAATAACTCTCTTTCAGTAACAATGTCCTTAATTTGAGCATCATTAATAGTCTTACTAGCATATCATATGACTTTAAAAATCTTTTCATTTCTCTGCCCTAAAACAAATTCAATTGCCTAATCACTTGCATCACACATTAATTCAAAAGGATTCTCCCAATCAGGTGAAACAATTATAGGAGTAGTGATTAATTTTTTCTTTCAAGTTTCAAAGGCTTTAAGGCAAACTTGGTTAAAGTCAAATTTTTTTATCTTCTTCCAGAAGTTAGCATAAAGGTTTTGTAATTTTTGAAAAATATTTAGTATATCTTCTATAAATTCCAACATGTCCTAATAAGCTCCTAACTCCTCTTGCAGTAGTATGTGAAAGTAAGTTTGATATAACCTGTATTTTTTCACCATCTAGTTCTATGCCATTTTTTGAAAGCACAATTGATGTTTTTCCCAGTTTAATACAAGATTAGTCTTTTCACATTATTCTAGAACTTTCTCTAAATGATTTAGAAATATTTTAAATGAAGTTCTAAAAACAAAAAAAATTGTTGATAAAGACTTCAATCCCTTTTTCAGTTAAATCACTGAGAATTGACATCATACAAAGTTGAAAAGTTGTCGGTGCATCAGATGATCCTAAGGGCATTCATTGAAAAGAAAAAGTTTCATAAGGACTAGTAAATTTTGCTTTCTCTTAATCCTCTAGAGTAATAGGTATTTGATAATAACTGATATATCCATCTAGAAAACAAAAATATCCATCCCCAGCCAGCCTACCCATCATCTGGTCGAAAAAGGGTAGAGGAAAATGATCCTTCCTGGTGGCATAATTTAATTTTCTATAATCTATGAAGATCTGCCATCAGTGACTTGTCTTGTGGATATTAATTCATTATTCTCATTCATCACTACAATCGTACCTCCTTTTTCTGGACTCACCCAAGAACTATCTGAAATAGGATATATTATTCTAGCATCAAACCATTTTAAAATCACTTTTCTGACAACTTTTTTCATTATAATATTCAATTTCTTTTTAGGACCAGCTCTTGGTTCATGTTCATCTTTCAATAAAGTTCTATGCATACAAATTAAGGGACTGATTCCTTTAATATCAACTAATGTCCATCCAAAATATTTCTTATACCTTCTCAAAGTTTCCAACAATAGATGTTCTTTTGCATCAGTTAATTATGAGAATATTATAACAAGTAATGTGGATAAATCTCATAAGAATGAATACTTTAAATGCATAGGAAGTGTTTTTATTTCTAGTTAGGAGGTTTATCAATAGATGAAATCAAACTTTTATTACTTTCTGTAGTATCTAATATTTCAATTTTTTCTAGAACATAATCAAAATCTTCATTACTTACTTCCGTAGATTCATCTTGAATTTTATCCTCATCTTCATATTCCAAATATTCTTTTTCTTATTTCCTTTTAAATGTCATCTTGAAATATTTATGGCTTAAATATTCGTTGATATCCATTCTGAAGCATTCAATCTCTTTCTTTTTTACAGGGTATCTCATTAATTAATTTTGTAATATTAAATGAAACCTCTTGATCACTAACTCTCATAGTTAGTTCTCCTTTCTGCACATCTATCAAACCTCTTCCAGTGGTAAGGAATGGTCTTCCTAAAATGCTAGGAATTTTATTCTGTTCCCCCCATATTTAATACAATAAAATCCACATGAAAGATAAATATATCAAATTTTACATAAACATCTTCTATAACTCATTTAGGATAGGTAATCGAATGATAAGCTAACTGAAGAGTTACACTTGTAGGTGAAATATCTCATAACCCCAACCTTCTGAAAATTGATAAAGGCATAAACTTAATGTTGGCTCCTAAGGCACATAACGCTTTTCCAAAAAATCTTTTGCCAATATCACAAGGAATAGTAAAACTTCCAGGATCCTTAAGTTTTTCAGGAAAATTTTTCTGAATTATAGCACTACACACTTCACTGGGTGCAACAACCTCATTATCTACGAACTTCATTTTCATATTAAGTATATCCTTCATGAACTTCACGTAGCTTGACATCTGTTCCAAAGATTCAACAAGTGGAATGTTTATTTTTTAATTTCCTCATTATTTCTAACAATTTTGAAAATTGGTTATCTTATTTTTTTGCTTCAATCACTAAGGAAATGGAGGTGGTGGTCTTTTTATAGTGATTTTCTTTGGCTTACTAGGACATTCTGACTCAATATGAAAACCTTCATTTTCCACATCTTTTTCAACTTTGACTTCCACTTCTTTTTTAACTCTATTTTTCAGTTCTTTTCCACTTCTCAATTGAATAGCCTTAATTTATTCTTTTTTATTATCTTGATTTTCCATGTTTCTAATTGCAGCTTCTTGACATTTTGATTGGCTTCCCATTTGTAATATCAGTTCTTCCATCAATAACTTTTTCTCCTAACTTTGCAAATTATTAAAATCTGAAGGCTAAGAAGGTTTATAACTTGGATTCCCATGACTGTTGGAGTTTCTCAATCAATTCGCAGGGTTGTTTCTCCATTGCGGATTTGGAACATTACAGTTATTCTTACTCCAACAAAAATTTGGAAGATTCTTCCAACCATGATTATAATAATTGGAAAAAATGTATTATTAGAATGATTATTTATTTCATTTAAGGTCTCATAAGAAGATTGAGATTCTATCATTTTTCTCAATGAGTTTTCCTTAAGCACAGGTAATGTCAGAGAATAATTCATTCTATATTGATCTATCTTCTCTTATATATCAACTTTTTGGGTAGCTAACATAGATATTACATCAAAATAAAGATTACTAGCTAATCTATTCAGATTTACCCTTTTAGAGCACCATTGAAAATTATTAGTAGTCATCTCTTCAATTAAAGAATATGTTTCATCAAATGGTTTTGACATTAATGATCCACCAGTAGAAGTGCCAATTTTCAATCTAAGAGATCCAACCAATCCTTTATAAAATGTATGAATTATTAACCAATCTAACAACGCATGATGTGGACACTTTCAAAGGAGTTCTTTAAATCTTTCACGGGCCTCATAAATTGATTCCCCTTCAAAGTGACAAAAAGATGTAATATCATTTCTAAGCTTAGCAATTTTTGAAGGTGGGAAAGAATTAGATAAATATTTTTGTGATAGGTCTCCCAAAGTTCTGATAGATCCAAGTGATAACAATTTTAACCATATTTTAGCTTTATCCCTTAGTNATAATCAGATAAATATTTTTGTGATAGGTCTCCCAAAGTTCTGATAGATCCAAGTGCTAACAATTTTAACCACATTTTAGCTTTATCCCTTAGCGAAAAAGGAAAAATTCTAAGTCTGACAACATCATTCGACACTATCAAATTTAAAAGTAGCACACAATTCTAGAAAACTAGCAAGGTGTAAATTTGGGTCTTCAGTTGGTGTTCTTCCTAACTGATTATTTTGTACTGTTTGGATAATATAAAGTTTAAGCTAAGTGAATTGGCCACTATAACAAGGTTTTGTGTACTCAAATGAATTTTAAATCCTGTAGGATTAACAAAATCTCTAAAAGGTCTCTAATGATGTTCATTTTCATTTCTAACATTAATTGAGTTGCAAGCCATTTTGCTAAAATGATCTGTCTATTTTTGTTGTTTTCTAACTATTTCTAATAGCTTTTTCTAACTCTGAATCNCTTCAGTTGGTGTTCTTCCTAACTGATTATTTTGTACTTTTTGGATAATATAAGGTTTAAGCTAAATGAATATGCCGCTATAACAAGGTTTTGTGTACTCAAATGAATTTCAAATACTGTAGGATTAATAAAATCTCTAAAAGGTCTCTAATGATGTTCATTTTCATTTCTAACGTTACTTGAATTGCAAGTCATTTTGCTAAAATGATATGTCTATTTTTGTTGTTTTCTAACTATTTCTAATAGTTTTTTCTAACTCAGAATCGTAAGGTACTAAATCTTCAGATCTTACCTTACACATAAACAAACACAATAAGTAATTAAAATAAGCAAACA
>JXCR01039550.1:3641-15701 GCA_002079205.1 Phalaenopsis hybrid cultivar | reverse complement strand
ATTTGAATCTAAGTTATTAAAGGTTTTTCTTAAATTTTACTATTTTATTTATTGAACTAAAGAAGAGAAGTTATAAGTTAGTCTCTATCCTAAGTCATATGCTTGTATGTAGTAAAAGTATCACTTGAGTACAAGTAACATTTAAGTTTGGGAAATTTTGATACACCAAAATAATATGTAGTTCTCAATATATATTTTATGTTTATTTTTGGTGATATTGTACTTTAAAGAAGGGTATTTTCATATTTTTGTTGCAGGTTAACAATTTTAGGCATTTTGAGCAAAAGTAGCAAAAATGACGAAATTTGGAGCCAGAACAGCAAATTTTCGAATTCTTGCACAAGATTCGTTGGATTGGCGCATGATGCCCCAGACTAGCGCCAGATGTGGCAGATGCGCCAAAACCAAGAATAGTGCGGTCTTCAGCAAACCGGTGCATGATGCGCATGATTGGTGCTAGATGCATCATTTGACAGAGAGTTGGAGCATGATGTGCCAGATTTGGCACCAGCTGCACCAGTGATTACTTTTTGCCAATTAAGGCGGTTCGAGAACAATTTTGTGCAAATTTTTAAATGGGCACTTTCTCTAAACACCCTTTGGAGTGATTAATTGCATCTAGATACTTTTGAAGGTTCTTTTACGAAGGGATATGTCTCTTGGATTAATGGACATATCTTTTGAATTCAAACTAGTTGACTTTTAGATAGAATTTTTGGGGAGAATTTTGAATTATTTTTAGAGGGAGACAACCTTTGATAAAAGAGAGGGAAGTTTAAGGAATGAGGAGAGAGCTTTTGGGTGTGAGTAGGAGTGGTGTGAAGGGACAAGCTGAGTTAGAGAGAGAAAGTCCAGGGCTTGGAGATTTTCTTCAAGGGTTGTAAGAGAAGAGGGAATGTTAGAGATTTCTGCTCCATTACACTTCTAAGAGAGAATTGAGAGTGCTTGTAAGGAGAGGAAGGCTTGGAGCTAGGGATTTTCTTTGGAAGGATTGTGAGGTAAATTGTGTCTTTTATTTTTTTATTTTCTCAACTTGTTTTGTATATATGAAATTCATGTTCTATCGTATTCTTCTCATGAATTTTGAGTATTCTTCTTTATCCTACTCCCTACACTGAGATATGGTATTGTGAAGACTTGATTTTGTTTTATATGGTTTTAAATATCAATAATTTCTGATGATTTGAAATCCGATCTTCATTTACTTTTTGATCTGGCTAATTGAATTATTAAAATGTGTTGAGAAAATTATGTTCCAAAAGGGCTTTGATTTCCAAAACATGGAGAGAATCATATTTTATTTCATGAGAGAGTATTTCATTAATGGAGTTGGGTGCAAATAAATAGGGAAACATACCTTTTTGGATGTAAAATTGGAGATTTTAAGGTGATAAAATAAAATCCCCAATTTGGTCCAGTTGATTGGAAACTGATGCGAGTTTTTTAGCCACAGGTGAAGGAGAAGTGGGAGCTCTGGAGTGGTAGCCGGTATCTTCCTAACCTTACCATGGAATTAGTTACCAAACTTTGGATTAGTCAATATTCTTTATGCACTCGGAAGAGGGTGAAGAATAGGATTGCTCCTATTTGACACAAAATAGTTTTTACTTATATTTTCAAATGATTTTAATATTTTCACAATCCATGTACTCAATGTAAATGGAAACGATGCTTTCTTAAATTTAAATTTTCCGTCATAAGAAACATAGTTTAATTTTTGTAAGTTTACTTTTGAAAGTTTAGCATCTACTTTAGTTAACTTTGTCTTTCAATTGCATATTAATTAGCATTCACATGTTACATAACATTTAAACTTCGCACTTTACTTTTTGTGTAGTTTTAAAAATTGTACTTTACATTATTGTTGACCTCGCTGTTGGTTGAGGTCTAGTTCTTCCTCTTTAGTAGCCTAAGTTCTAGCCATAAGACTTTCCTGTGGACTATTCCTAGAAAACTAGGAAAGGAACCCTTACCATTAGAAATTCTAAACTCATCTTTGCTCAACTTGAAGCTCTACATATTGGTCATAACCTCTAGCACTTAGTAGGTGGGGTCATTATGAGGAAGCTCAAGGAGAGTCCCCAAAGGACTGCTTGACCTTAGGGTTGACCCTGGGTGTTGGTCTAGAGCTAAGGCACACACTACAATCACCTCACTCACAATCACTCACAAATTCAAACCCAAAACTTCTTGACTTTAATCCCTTAATCCTTTATGAGACTCATGTAGATGATCCCCTAAACCCTCTGACCCTAGGCTAGGGTTTAGCTAAGACCAGTACATAGAGGACCCAAATGGGGTTTCTATTGGCCCATGGCTTATTTATGGTGGTTAGCTCCCTAATTTTGCTAAAGATACCCAACTTGGCCTTTTGCCCCCAAACTCCCCCAAATTACCAAAATACCCTTGAAACCATAAATTTGGCTAAAATTCCCAAATTTACCCAAAATACCCAAATTTGTTTAAAATTCATTTCAAACTATTGAAAATACCCAAATTACCCAAAATTACAAAAAATTGCCAAATTACCAAAATACCCTCCTTAGCCCAAAATTTCAAAAATTCTCAAAACCTTCCAAATATTCCTAATTTCATTTTTCTCAAGTACCACATGACCCGATTTGGCCAATTTGACCATCTTTGTCGAAAACCCCCAAATTACCCTTAAAAGGCCCCATCTCCCCAAATCCAACTCAAATGTCCATCAAATTGGTCCCAATTTCCCCCAATTTAAATCTTAAACTTAAATTCACCTTCCATGTGACCAATTTAAACCAAATCCAAGCTTAATTGGCCCATGATTTGAGCCCAATTTTGATTTAGGTCAAAGCCCCAATTTTGGCCACATGACCTAATCTCACCCAATTAAACCCATAGCCCACACAATTTGCCACAAATTTATGTTGAAAAATCTTCATAACATTCCTAAACATCAAACTTGACCTTCAATTGGCCTTGGTGAAGCCTCAATTTCATTTAATTTCAACCTAAGTCAAAAGCACCAAATTTTGCCTCAAATTTGCTTTGCCTCCAAATTTCACCAAATTGATTGCCTTAACCCCAAAATTGGCACCCAATTCATGTTGAAAACTCTTCATAACCTCCTATTGACTATTCTCAACAATCAATTTGGACTTAGCCCAAGCCTAGCCCTAGCTAGACCCAAGTCTTGCCCAACATGCCCAAATTGACCAAAATGCCAAAATCCTTCAAATTGACCCTCCAATTGAACTCAAAATCCTTTCAATCCTTCACCAAAAATGTTCATTACAATCATCTACATCAAATGCATCAATTAATTGGGCCAATTAACATGGCTTTCCTACCCCAAACTCAAGTCTTGGTCATTTGCACCCACTTGGACCCATGCACCAAAATTGACCTAGACATGTCAAATTGGTCAAGGAAAGGCCACAACAACCAAATTTTGGACCCTATTGACCAAGAAAAACCCCATGGAACACCCAAATGAGCCATGGACCAAGGGATTCCCAAATCAAGGTATTTCATTCCATATTTGCTTAAGTCAAGGTTATTTTTGCCAAAACTAAATTCCAACCCTTTTAATTACTATGACATATTCCCCTGGCTCACCTGGCCTCCTAGCCACCCTCATGGAATCAAACCCAATTCAAAACTAGAGGTGAGCTCATCCAAATTAGATGTTATAGCCTCTCTGCCCTGCATTTAAGCAAGCATTTTCACCCCCCAATTGGCCATGACAACCACCCAAAAGGCCATTTATAAAAAGCTCACCTCCACGGCCATGGAGGGTGCGCTAAAAATTGTTCAGAGAGAGCCCTCCAAATTACTCCTAAAGCCATTTTAATACCTCCTCAGTGCAACCCAATCACCACATTGACCTGAATCCCTTTGTCGGAGTTCAATTTTTGATCTCAAAACCTTGTTGGAGACAGGACTGAGCTCTCCACACCTCTACACTCTACCAAAATCAAATTAAACTCACCCACACCATCACCACAGTGAAAGAAGAATAAGCCCCATCAAATCCATCTCATACAGAGCCCATAACATAGCTCTAGACCAACACATGAAATCGAGCTTGGTCGGATTCATATTTAGGCCTTTCACCACAGCATGAGGCTTAAACCCTAGCCTCCTTGGACCTCCACAAACCTGTCGAGCACCTCTGATCAAAGCTTCCCTTCTCAAATTAAAGGTATTAAACTTCTCATCCCAAGCTTGTTTTAATCCTCCATTTGATTTGGCTTAATTTAGTTGCATGATTGTCGTATAGATGTGTTCTTCACATTTAGACGAGCATTTAGAAGCAAACCGCAATTAATTTGGTTAAGAAATGAGTGAGATCTTAAGCTTTGAAAATGGATGGTTCTCGGGCTAAGGCATTGGGGACGATGACGGGAAGCCATCCGATCGCGCGTTTATCTCACCAACAGACGAGATCTAGCTGGACAGCACCATCATACATGAACCACAGGTCGAGTCAGTGCTGAAGTGGGTGGCGAGGTCAAATGGGAGCGCGCTGCGTGGAGTTTCAGAGCCGTCTAGGATATAGTCAGCGCTGCGCATTTAAATAGATAAATAGGGTATTTTCTTATTTAAATAAATAGCTCTAAATTCAAAAATCCATATCTTGGTGTAGAAAAATCACAAAAATAAAATAAAAATATTCTCTTACTCAGTGAATAGAGGAGAATAATGTGGAAATAATTTGAAGTTTGTTTGAAGCATATTTTATTTTTAATTGATTAAATATGGTTTTGAGTCTTTTAGTTCTCCATGCATGTAGACATCTCACCATGACTTGAAACTTTGGCATGTTGTTGCCTCTGTCTTGGAGAACATTCCCTGATACTTCCAAAGTCAGAAGATATCTTTAGATAGAGATTCATATTTTCCAATTCTATGTCTATTAACTGCATAAATTAATCATAATAATTAGCATGTTGCTTAAAAAAATCCAAGAATTTTTTGGAAGGTTTGCTATGACCACGGAACCCTTTGGAAAATATTTCATGGTTAAGTCATTAAAGATGCACTTAATTTCCACCAAACCTAAAACACAAAGAAAATTAATTTTGGGAAACACAAACATCTAAATGACTTAATTTTTAATCTCCACTGTGACTTAAAGTTTTAAAACATTTGGAGCTCAATTAAAAACTCAAATTGATTTTAAAACATTTGGAGCTAAATTAAAAACTCAAATTGATTCTTCAAGTTAAATGTTATTTTAAACACTAAAATGATTTTTAATAATTAAAATATAACTAAAAAATTTATAAAAATTAGTTTTTAGAGTTCTCTATGATTAGAGGAATTTCTTAAAAATAAAATGGTAATTAAAATAAAAACTTCATTTTTAGCCTATTTTTAATATTTAAATAATTAAAAAAATGATAAAAATCGCAAAAATAATAAATTCCATGTAAATGTTCTAAATTGTCTCCTAAGAACTTAGGAACAAATGGAATATTTTTCCTAATTTTCTAAGTGAAGGTATTGAATTTTGAAGCTTAAAATAATTTTTAAAAGCTAAAAATGGATTTTCACTAAAATAATTCTAACAATTCAAACAAAAATTAGAAAAATGTGGAATTTATTTCTCTGGTTTCCTTGACTTAAGAAACATTTAATAAAAATATAGAGCTTAATTTTCCACATTGAAAAATATTTAGTAATTAATAAATACTACAAAGTTTACAATAATTCTTAAAATTAAAAAATAATTCAATAAATCATGAAATTTGGCCCCAATGCTTCTCTGGTCTAAGTCTACTTCCAGTATTCAAACCTTTGTCAAGTTATGGAATTTTCTTTGAAAAACCCTATTTTTACTTTAAAATAAATATATAAATTAAATTAAAATATGAAAAATCACATATTCTCCTCTGATATTTTAATTGACCCATGAGTGAGGTGGGATGAAAATTCCAAAGTTATTTGAATTAAATTTAGTAAATTATGAAGTTATAGAACCTTAACGGCAAAAGTGTAATTTTGTAAATTTGGCCTTAATTAATATTTAAGCTTAATTCAAGGATGGAAAAGGGTAACCTCTGATTTTAACTAACTTTTTTGGATGATTGAAACACAAGGGGATTAATTTGTAGAAACCCGCCTCACTCTTTCATAATTAAGGGATAAATTTGTAATTCCTTAAATTACTAAAATTTGGAAGTCTATTAAATTAAATGATCTTAGACTTAAGGGTATGACTTTGGGAGTTGATAACTCACTAATTTAATACCCCTACTTGATGTTCAAATGACATTTAAGTTTTTTGAAAATGAATAATTATTATCACTTAAAAAAATTTGGCTTCCTTCAAAATAACCAATACATCTATCTAGGTCTAAAGGGCTTCGTAGTAACTTAAGCTAAATCAAATTTGGTTAAATAAGGATTAGAAAAGTGAACTTAATTAAATAGTAAACACCTTTAAAACACTACAAGCCCAAATTAAAAAGTTTGCTAAGTGTTTCAATAACGCTAACTTGCCCACCTTTAAGGATCTTCACCTACATAAGTTCCAAATTAAATAGCAAATGATAATTACCCTACCCTTAGGGATAATTGAAACATCAATATTCATTGAGCATTAAAGGTAATTACAGGATGAATTATTAAGCAGCATAATAAGTTTAAATGAGCTTGAGACTTTTCACCAGGTAGTAAGAGGGAAGCATGAACCTGCTTCTCCCTCTAGACCTGTTGGATACCTCAGAGGTCTACTAAACTTAATATGTTTTGTTTAACAAAAATCATCTTAGGGACCCACCAAGATATGACTTAGGTTTAGTTAGGTCACTAAAACCTTATAATTTCCTCTTTACATAAAATGCTCTAAAATGCATTTTGAGTTTCAGGTGATGGAACGAGAAGACTCGCCGGGTACGCTTTTATAGTTTACAACATTGTCTTTCCTTAAACTTTCCACACTGTGCTTACCTACCTGCATGTATGAACAAAACACAAACTTGCATGCTAAACAATGATGTCACCCTACATGAAAACTAAAACTATCAGGATAACCACAAAACCAAAACGAAAACCAAAACTAAAATTAACCAAGATAAAAATCACCTCCACATCATTAAAAATATAAAATAACTCAAAATTTAATCACAAACATTACAAAAAACAACATCTACAACTAAATTAAGATGTCTCTATCAGATGATCGGAAATCCCTCAGAGGAGGTAACCTACAGTTGCTAACAAGGCTTCTCACGATCTAAATGAAAGTATGGAACTCATTAAGTTAAGTTTAGTAAATTCATTTGGAATAAGTGAATCCAATAAAAAATAGTGGTGTCAGAATGAGGGAACCGTCGGATCCTAACCGGTGTCGCTCTAATCAACTTTAACATCCCCTATAAAATTTAAAGAACTACAACCATAGGTCCACATCCCCCATAAAATTTAAAGAACTACAACCATAGGGCCACCTGATTTGACATCATAACTTGACAGCCTAGAAAACTTAAACTCGCCACGATGAGGACCTTGGAGCTAGCATGGTGGGCAAACAACAAAACATGTCTTCTCCAGCTATACCATTCCTTCCTTAGAATTAAATAACCAAGCCATAGGATTTTGAGGTTGTCTGCTTATACGACATAAATCCTCACATCATCTTTAGGCCTTTGTACAACTCCACTGTACAGATAAGCCCTAACTCATCTTAGGATTCTGAAATTGTCGGTCGTCATGACCTAAATCCTCACATCTTTCAGGCTATTTGTGTGATCGTCTCACACAAATGTAAGCCCTAACAAATAAAATTGGCAGGATAAAACTCCTAAATATTTCTCCTTAAAATTAAAGCCAAACATTAGGATAGCTTGGAAACTCATCGAGATTCTCTCTGAATCTATGACATCCCTTAGTTCTTCCTCCTTTGGATTCCAAAAAAAAAGTTCCAAATTTGAACCATTCTCATTTGACACCTCTTCGTCCGATCTCATTGAAAAGTCCTATCTTTTTGAAATCCTTGAAGATAATATTTCCTGCTTTTTATCAAGAGTTTTCTTAGATTACTTTGATCATTTAGGATGTAATTAACTATAGGGGTTTGCCCTTATAGGGAGCTTGTCCGAACCCAGCTTAATATAAACTCTATTTAACTCTACATATTAAATAGAGGAAATTATTGGCAAATAAAATGGTTTCGCAGACCAAACAGATGTCATATATTTCTTAGTTTATTTGATAGAGCCTCATCTTCAAGTACTGTGTTTATACTTCGAGATAGATACAAGGTTTGAGGTATAGTGATCTTTCATTTAAACTATGAAAAATATGGGGTCATTTTGATTTCATATTATTAAAATATCCTTCTGAAGCGGGCAACGGGATTTCGATCGGTGATCAACAGCTTCTTATGGGCAACTCATCAACCAAAATAGTGCCTACAGGACTCCGCTGGGGCTAATCTTTTCTCTCCATTAAAATAAGTAAATATTATCTTCACACATCAGTAATGTGCCCATGTCCCTCTTGCACCAAATTACTCTTCTTCGGTTAACATATTTTATCCATTTCTGTCTTGGGAAAGTTCGGCAAACTTTTTGGACTTCAGGACTGTCTGTTCAGTCACCTTTAAACAAAGGGTTCAGGAGGCCATTAAGGACTCTTTTAATCTTCATGTGGGGTCGGACCCCTAAAAGGTGTGCTAGTGGACTAGTTCCACCTGGGCATTTGTGTCGCTAAATTGGTCCCGCACTGGATCCTAAACACTTCACATCTTCCTTCCAAGTTTGGTTTACTATTTCACAAATTAAATTAAATAGTATTGTGTTGCGCACGCTTCAAAATTAATTAAAGTTTTCTACTTTTAAATTACCATTTTACTAAAAAAATTTAAATTTCTTACAAACTAAGACTTACCCGGTCTAAAGATCAACCTCTGTTAATTTTTAGTGCTTGCACTAAATTTACAAGGTTTTGGCCATATAACTTACCCTAGGGCTTTCTATTTTAAAGCTGCTGCAATGGCCCCCCAATGCTGACTTTTTCTTGCAACCCGTCGACGAGCCATGAAGCCCGCAATGTTGCTCCTACCATTAAGTTCGGAGCTGGATTTGAAGACCTTGAGGTTATCCTCGGGAAGGCACCGTTCATCATAACGAAAGTCACCACTCCAGAAATTCAGGAGCCGTCTGTTGAATTAAACCTAAACTGTCTTTAGGACTTCCCTTCTTATAAGAAGGCCAAGACTACTGTTGCCACTACGACACCTACCAAGCCTGTTGTTCCCGCTGCTGCTAGGAGGAAAGAAGTAATGATCATTGAAGAACCGACTAAGGGATTGGTTGTCCCGCCACCAAAATTGAAAATCTGATCGAGTTAAATAACTACACCACTAGCCCAAACTCAGAGGAGAAATCACAATAGAAGAGTTTGGAGGGCTACAAAAGCCAAAACTCCTGAGGAAATACCTATCAAGGAAAAGCCTCACCAAGAGTAGTTAGAATTAACGGAAGTATATCCACTTCTGTGAGGAAGTAGATTCCATCTTATAATGGATACTGATGGATACAGGAGTATTTGAAAAATTTCCGCTGCATTACCGTCACTTAATGGAAAGGTGTGGAGAAAAAGAAACCTACTCCTGTCACCCGAGTTTGTTCAATTTTATAGTGGCTAGCCGCCGAAGAGGGTTGCTCAGTTAATGAGTTACTTAAATGAGTGAGTCATGCAATTTCTCCTCGTATGAAGATAGAAATTTTAAAGGACATCAAGTTTGCCAAACAATCTAAAAGGTTAACTGAAGATCTGCATGCTCTTATTCCCATCTGGTTCCACTTAGGAAGCAAAATTGATTCTGCTATTGTCACCACAAACTCCATCACTACCAGGACGATAGGTCGTCGACCAGTTAAGTCAAGACTGGGTCTAAGAATTCTACTGAGCGCACACCACAAAGACATTCCTAAAATTTTAAATGAAAATATGAAGAAATTACCCGGTACCGTAGCTGGTTTGCACCATGGAGAGCATACTTCTCCTTGACATCCCAATGTTTCTGGTAGGACACCTCGTCCTGAGACATTGTTGTTAAAGAAGAAGGTGTGGATACCCAAGGTTGATTTACCAATATGGTCCAGTAAGCCTGCAGGGCAATATCACAGAATGAAGCCAGGGTCTGAAGTATCTGACATCGTCGCAATAATTGCCAGTGAAATGGAAGGGCAAGAGGAGGAGGTCCAGCATGGTCCTCCAAATCTTAGAACAATTAAAGAATCAATGATCGAAGAAAAAGTTGAAAAGCTCACAGTCAAAATTTTTGAGTTGGCTAGAGAGCACGAAGTATCCATCGATGATGATGATGAAGATTCTGGCTATAACGATTACCTCAAAGAAGATTTCATTGATGTCCATGTTATCGAAACCAGAGCCACTGCATCTGCATGCGAGGCTCAACTTCTCGTTGAAGAGAATGTCGTAGATGAGTTGCGTAGGGATATTCTTTTAAGGGATGAGAAAGTCAACCAACTGGAGAAAAGGATAGAAGAGATGGCCGCCGCCATGACCACCATGGCCACCATTCAGAGGCAATCACAAGCACCGCAACTAGCCTCTCCGGAGATCAACCAACTAGAAATAATATATATCATGAATGAAAGAAGAGAAGTTGCCTCAACAAACCAAGATGAACAACTAAAGAAGGATTCTCCATTGAGCACTATATTAGAGAAAGAATTTAAGTGAATGGTCGAGCAAGTTTGGTAGGCCTTAACCGAATCTAAGGGCGTCGTGTTGATTCTAAAGGGTAGACCCTATCAAAAGGAATTCAATGTCGTGCCCTTCCCCAAGGGTTTTGTGGCCCCAAACTTTAAGATATTTGATGGTATTGGAATCCCAGACAGGATATAGCACACATCCGAGCCATTTGTTGCAACACAAGAAATAGAGAAGCTTTACTCTTCCAAGAGTTTATTAGCAGCTTGTCAGGAATCGCCTTCGATTGGTATGTCGATTTACCCAATGGATCAGTGAAAACCTTTGCTGAACTAGAACAATCTATAGGGGAGCTCATGATGGAAAAGAAAAAGCCCAACGAGACTTTGGTGGATTACATTTTTAGGTGGAGAAACCTTAGCATGAAGTGTGAGCCTAAGCTACAGGAATATCATGCAATTGAGATTTCACTCAAAAGCATTCATGGCTCAGTGGCTTTCATGCTCAAGGGACTTACCATCAAATCCTTCGAAAAGCTACTCAATAAAGCCAGTAGTCTTCAAGAAGAAATCAAACATATGGATTCACACAAGAAGTCTGAGACAACCAGAGTGTTTGAGAAGAAATCAGGTACAATAGTGACTGTCGATAAGGGAAAACAACCATTGAAGATATATGCAGAAAATCCTCATCAATCTTCATCACAGCAGGCTTAGAAACAGAATATCCAGTCAAGCAAGCGACCGCCTCAAGGAGGATCATCTCGAACAAAGAATAAGAGAATATCTTAGGCAGAACGATAGAAAATGGTGTATTATTTCAAAGATTAAGCCGTGTCTAACATGTTCAGAAGTCTGATGAAGAAGCCTGAGTTTAGACTACTAGATCCAAAGAAGCCCAAAGAAGTTGACATAAGAGATGAACCAAATTATTGCCCATACCACATATTGCTTACCCACACTATAGAAGAATGTTTCATCTTTAAGGATTGGCTTGTGAAAAATCTCAAAGAAGGAAATATAACAATCTTGAAAGAATTTTTAAGAGAGTATGAAAAGGATCCATAAATATAATTTTGGTCGAGCCAATTTCTCCAATTGATCCATATATCAGAGAAGATGGATGGAGTACGACTTGGGATGAGCTCAAGATGGTCCTAAACCAAATACTAAACTCATCAAAATAATCTTCTGCATATACCAAAAAAAATGAATGGAATGAAGTTTGGAGCAAATTGTCCAAAAAAATATTAAATCAAATCCAGAAAGCATCAAAACAAGCCTCCGTTCAAAATCATCAACCTGTTAAGCCCGAGATGAAGATTTTGTCACAAGAGTCGTCGTCGTAAAAGACAAAGAAAAGAAGAACACAACCACTATGAAGATTGATAGC
>JXCR01039542.1:3499-14130 GCA_002079205.1 Phalaenopsis hybrid cultivar | reverse complement strand
ATTTAAGAATTATTAGTGTAATAATCTAGTTTCGTTCATAATATAATAGATTACATTTCTCATACATCATATTTAGCATTATAACAAGTTAGATTCCTTGGAAAAATCTTCTTGTTGCATTTCTCCATTTAGATTGTCTAGTTAGAATTACTAAAACTAACATATCATTCCATTCAACCACAACAATAAGCCTTTATCCCACTAAGTGGGGTTTGCTACATGAATCTTTTTTCTCCATTACGTCCTATTGTGTGTCATGTTTTCATTTTATTCTAATAAATTAAGATCATTTTTTTATACAACATGCCCAAGTCTTTCTAGGTCTATCTCTGCCTTGCTTAACATAAGTCGAATCTAAAACATCTACGCTTCTAATTGGATCATCAGGTAGTCGACGTTTAATTTGACCAAACCATCCAAGACGACTCTCTCTAATTTTATTCGTCACTGGAGCTACACCAACTCTATCATGGATATATTCATTTCGCATTTTGTCTCTAAGAGCAAAGCCACTCATCCACCTAAGCATTCTCATCCCGACAACACTTAACATGTCATTCCATTATCAAAACTAAATTAAAACACTTTACATCACCGTTTCATTAGGTCATTTACTCACAAATATTGTCGTGTCTTCAACTTCATTGTAAATGCATCAAAACCAAAAAGAAAAACTATATATTTGCTTGCATCAAAATTTTGCTTTTTTAATTTTCAACGATAAATCTCGGCACAATGGTTATATCTATGTCATTTATAATATAAAATTTACACAGGAGTACTTGATTTTCATAGTTTCAATAAGATCTAAAACTTTCTAAAAGATGTTCTTCCAAATTCAGCCATCTAAATCCTCAAAACATCCAAATTTGAGAGCCACCATTTAAAAGATGCTAGAAATAAAAAAATGGAAATTTTGCCACAATCTTCATCCCAAGNTTTCTATGTATTTACTTATTGAACCCCCATCATACTTCAATTTTTTGCACACATGCCACTTTTCTTGTGCATTGAAATGTGTATTTCACTTTTTAAAAGTTAAAATAGTGATATTTTTGATGTGATATGAATGATTTAGGTGGTAAAAATTTAGCAAGCAAAGTTTAAATGTTAGATACGTAAATACATAGGAATTGGGTGGTATGCATATAAATGCCTCATGAAAAAAAATTTATGAAAAATGCTCACTACATTTAGTTATAGAATGTTTTTTAACTAGATATAAATTATTATGGCACCTATAAAGCTGCACATTTTTATATTTTTGGGAAAATTACATACATACCACACAACTCTTACGTATTTATAAATCTAACACCTGAACGTTCATATTTACATTTATACCTCTTTGATATCATAAACTTATACATGATAATGTGTATTTGATTTTCAAAAAGTGATAGTGATATTTTTGACATGATATTAAACATTTGAGTGTCAGATATCTAAATTCATTAGAATTGTGTGGTATATATGCAAATGCCCTCATATTTCTTACCCACCCCAACACAGTTCACTATCTTTGCTTTATAATTAAAAAAAAACAAAAAATGGAATCAAAGTAAATTTTAATAAAAGTGCCAAAATAATCTTTTGACTGTTTACATGGGATCATTTTAGTCCCAGATTTTATAAAAGTGCCAAATCAGTCCCCACGAGGGCTATTACAGCCCATATTAGAAGAGTCTTGGAACTAAATTGATAATCTTAGTTATTTGTAGACTACCATTTCTCAGAAGCTGTGTAAAACTCATAAATGCAGCGTCTAACAGGAGGAGTTCTGATACTGCGAAACAAGTTCTATATTATTTTGTATCGAGGGAAGGATTTCCTGCCAACCAGAGTGGCTGACTCAGTTCTAGAGAGAGAAGCACATGTTCAAGCCCAACACTTGNTGCTTATGTGGACCATCATGGTTGCAGATTAACCTCAGCTTCTGCCTCTCCCTCATCCATCTCAGGATAATCTTCATCTGCCTTTTGCTTCTCAACCCTTTCAACCCAACTCCCTGAGATAAATTCAAAATTTTTTGAGGCAATTACATATATGCCATTCTAAACATTGAGATTTGTAAAAGGAAGATTTACATGCAAACCACTCATTTCCCAAGTAATTACACATATTTAATACCTAAACCCCAACCCATATATATATATAATCAAAATTTCAATAATTTGATCATGTCACGTGTAAATACATCAGCAATTCAAAAAATCAACAGAGGTGCTAATTTTGCAAATAAAAATGTTTCAAGTGCTAAAATATATGTCAAATATGAAGTGCAAAAAAGAATATAAAATTAAGAAATTCAACAACAACAACAACAACAAAGCCTTAATCCCACTACATGGGGTCGGCTACATGAATCCTTTTTATCCACTGCGTCCTAATTAGTGTCATATTTTCATTTAGTTCTAATAAATTAAGATCATTTTTTATACAATAAGCGCAAGTCTTTCGNATTTTCATTTAGTTCTAATAAATTAAGATCATTTTTTATACAATAAGCCCAAGTCTTCCGAGGTCTACCTCTATCTTTCTTAATATAAGTCGAATCTAAAACATCTACTCTCCTAATCGGATCATAGATGGTCGACGCTTGATATGACCAAACCATCCAAGACAACTTTCTCTAATTTTGTCCGTCACGGGAGCTACACCAACCATATCACAAATATATTCATTTCGCAGCNCGGATCATCAGATGGTCGACGCTTAATATGACCAAACCATCTAAGACAACTTTCTCTAATTTTGTCCGTCACGAGAGCTACACCAACCGCATTTTGTCTCTAAGTGTAAAGCCACTCATCCACCTAATCATTATCATCTCGGCAACACTTAACTTAGTATTATGCTTCTCTTTTAAAGGCCAACATTCAGTGTCATAGAGCATTGCAGGTCTCATCGTTGTCTTATACAAATTTCCTTTGAGTCTAAGCGGTATTTTTCTATCACACAAAAGGCCTGAAGCATTCCTCCACTTTAACCAACCAACTTGAATTCTACTATTAACATCTCCATCTATATCATCATCGCTTTGAGCAAAAAAGATTAAGAAATTCAAAAAATAAAAATGTCAAAGGATGCTTCAAAAGAATTCATTCATTAACAATGATAAAATGAATATAAAGTAGAAACTGAGTACAAAAAATTAATACATCCTTAGATTATTTAAAACATGATAAAAAAATTTAAAACTAAATGACATGAAGTTTAAAGTTCCACAATACATCAAGGATCATAAACTTATGTCGAAAGACATGCTAATGTAGAGTGCATTTCGAAGCTAGTTTAAAATTTCACGATTTTTTACCCAATATGTTATACCTATGATAGCTTATGTAAGGGAGTTTTTATTTATGGTGAGGTGCTATTGTTTTATTTATATATGTTTGGATCAAGCCTTTATGTCAAGATATTATATTTCGGGTATATATGTGTTGAGTTATTTGTTATGTTATAGCCTATGAATGAACTTTATATTATTATTTTTGGTGGTAGGTATGATAATGATAGTAGATTTGGCATCGATGATAGGTATGATAATCATGATATACATGATAATAATGATATGTATAAACATAATGGTGGTAGGCTTGAATTTGGAGTTATATTTGTGCATTTTAGTTTTGCCCTCCTATTCTTATAAATAGGAAACCGCTTGTAATAATAAGCACTTGGTTATTAAATGATAAAATGATCCCTGAGTTTTCCTTTTTTTTTTTTTTTGCAATTTGCTTCCACTCCTAAATGAATGATTAATTATGTAAGTTTAAAACACTTAGAGAAGAACTTCTAAGAAATGACCGAGATCTTAGAAATGAAAAAATGTCCATAAAGACTGGTTTCAACTTATCTTCACTATGCCACCAGTATTTTGAAACCTATCACATGTTAGATCNGTACAAGTGATTAGTGAAATATGCTTTTTGTCATGCATAACTTTATGACAAGTGTTATATACATAAATCAAAATTTGGGCTTAAGAGATCTCAAGGGGTCAAAACAAATTTCAATTTTAAGGGTGGGCAAAATTATTAAATATTAATTTTTTTGGGTATACATAAAAAAATATAAATTAGATAAATTATATAAATAATTCCTAATTTTTTTCTAAATTTTTTACCTCTCAAATCTCTCTCAATTCCTTTCCTTATATGCTCGAGCAGCGGCTTCCTGACTTCTAATTAAGCGTTGGAATCGTGCCTTGTATCGTGCTTAAACCGAGCACCCGTTGCTTTGGCTTGGGATGGCCGCTCCAGATCGATCCTCCTTGGACCAGCTCTGCCGAGGAGGGCTGGTGAGTATCATAGTCCGAGTTGACTCTTGGTGCCTCTTTCAACTGATGGATCTTATAAAATTTTACTATTTATNATACATACATACATACATACATACGTACATACATACATACATACATACATACATACATACATATAAGGAATGAACAAAAGCTATTATACGATTCTCCAATCACCCATAATATGCCTAACAGTTCGAGTACCACATTCTTTATGCTTAAACATTATTTAAATCTTATGTGTATTAATTCAAATAATTTTAAAATATCATGTGACTAAATCATAGTGATGATTAGAGGTGTTATGCTCTTATTGTTATTATAAGAATTTTTTATTTACTTAAGTTTAGTATAACTTAAAATGATGTCATTGGCTAGTTTGTAGTGGTCTAAATGCTTCTAAGTTTGATATGTTTAAAACCTCACATCTTCTCTCTAAGTATTCTCTACTTGTGGCCATCAATCATTATCAACTAAGCCTTGGCTATTACTCTTCTACTATAACCACTTTTCATATATTAATGCATTTAAAATGTGCTATAATAATTAAAAAAAAATCAATACATTTTACTTACATCTAACTATATATTTATGCATTTCTAAAACTAACTATATTCCATTTGTTATTTATTTTTAAAATGCATTCATTTTAAAAATTATCAACCAAAAAATGCTTAAGAAAATACCTGAATTTAATTTCTCTTTTCTATGACTTCTTAATCTCAATCCCAACATGTAGTAAGGTTTTGATGATTTTCTACGAATAATATTAAATCCAACAAATTCAACATAAAAAAATTATAACATATGCAATAAATTTCAGTATTATTTCAAAAACATGAATAAAATCAATACATATAATATTAATGCTTTGTTAGATCTTAATTTCTTTGTGGATTGGGAGAAAATAGGTCCATTTTCTTCTATTTTTAGATCCTCAATTTTAATACAATGATTGCCTATATTTATGGAGATGTTGGCTTATACATCACAATAAAATATTTATTATACGTGAATCCTAATAGATCGTAAATATATATTTTGTGTCTTCTTCTAGCATGAGCATTATATTTAATATTATCATGGTAATGTCTTCTATTGGTAACTGTTCCTCATAAATTTTTTTCCTCTGACATATTTTATGTGCTGCTTTTATCGGCCAGGTCATAAGTCGATCGTTTGGGAGAGTTAATCTCTAAGGTGAGGTGAACTCCTAGAAGAGTTGATCTCCTATGTGAGTTTATTTTCTGAGTAGGTTGATTTTTTTGGGAGAGTTGATACTCATTGGAGTGTTGATCTCTTAGAGAGTTGATTTATCGAGTTAAGTGATCTCCCAGAAGAATTGATATTCTTGGAGGAGTTAATTTTTTGAAAGAGTTGACTTTCTAAGCCAGGTTTTTTTTAATGGTAGAGTTGATTTTCTTGGAGAGTTGATCTTTTTAAGAGAGTTGACCTATCGAGCNATCTCCCAGGAGAATTGATATTCTTGGAGTAGTTAATTTTTTGAAAGAGTTGACTTTCTAAGCGATTTTTTTTAATGGTAGAGTTGATTTTCTTGGAGAGTAGATCTTTTTAGGAGAGTTGACATATCAAGTGAGTTGATCTTCTTTGAAAGTTGATCTTCTTCGGAAGTTATTCTCTTGGAAGAGTTGATCTTCCTAATGGAGTTGATCGATCTTCTTGGAGAATTGATTTTCCTAAAAGAGTTTTTTTTTTGAGAGTTGATCTCCAAGAAAAGTTGAAAAGGTTGAGTTTTCTAGTCCTATTGTTTTACACAATGAACTCAATCTATGAGCTTTTAGTCCTAAATATTTTGTTCTATGATTCTCTTGCATATTTGGTGGGATATTGGTAAAAGAACAAAAAAGTGAATAAGAAGTTTTGTTGCTTCTTGGTAATGAGACTTATACCTTGCTTGTCACAATAGGACGAGTTCAAAATCTTTATTATCAGGCCAGTTATATGGTCAATCTATACGAGATAACTTAAGTGAATTTTAATTAACAATATACTTCTTCATTAAGAAGGATTTTGCATTGTATATAGCCAATATAATTGTTAAGCTCTCATGGCCTCAATCATTCATGATAAAGCCAACATATGATATATTTTAAATTACTGAGTTTGTCAAACATTTCATTTTTTAATAAGATTTTCTTTTTTTTAATAAAATAGAAGTGGCTTTCAATAAGTGTTGAATGTCCTTAACTCTCTTATAGGAAGCCATCTTGATGGCACTTTAGTTACATCTATAGGATTTTGACAAAATGGCCATTATTGCTCGTCTTTGGGGAGGAATCTTGTTAGCTTAGCTTTGTTATTGTTTATGTTTACTGAGTTGTTTGTTTGTTTATCTTAATGAGAAACTCCTCATAGAAGGCAAGCTCCATAAGTAGCGTCACTAAACTCGATGCTTCTATAAAAAATTATGGCTCTCTTATACGATTAGATTGACTATTTTCCTATAATGGAACTCAATTATAAAAAAATTCAGATAATCTCGTTAAGTTTGTATTATCCTTCACTTGGTGCTTATTGTCGTAACACATCGAGTAGTCGTAACTTCTCAACTTTGTTAAAGCTAATATCTCATAGCTTTTAATCCTCTGGTTAACTATCTTCATATTTTACATAGTCAAGTTACAAGTAAAAGGAGTTTCTCCATATGCATCTTTAGAATTGGACTACCACTCTAAGTAAAATTTACTGCAAAAAGTGAGTTTTTTGAGTTAAGAAATGAGATTTGTTCCCTGAGTGCTATTGACGAACTTGCACCATATGGGAATTAAAGTTTGCATTACTTATTATGTATATAGGTTTATATACATTAATTTATTTAAGTGGAGTTAACAACAAACATAACACGGAAAATAAAATAAATAGAAAATATCATAAATGCACGAAGAGAATTCTCCCTTCGTTAACCATGTTGTTAGCGAATTATTTATTTATTTATTTATTATATTTCTTGTGTAACTCTCATTCTTTTGTGGTATGATTCACGGTCAGTGTGCCTTTCAGAATAAAATGGGAGAAAATAAGTTCATTCTCTGTATATTTTGGAATCCCCTTTTTTAACTAAAATAATCACCTAATGTATCAATGGGTTGGCTTATATGTTACAAATAACAAATTTCATATGCATGAATCATAAGTGATCTTTGATTTATCTTGAAACTTCTTATAGTATGGGTTTTATAATTATTATTGATACGCCATCAACAAATTTGCATCATATTGGCTTGAATCTCACGACATTACACAGATTTTGATGCTTATTTTTTTTAGCAAGAAATATTTAAACTTCGATTAAAAGTCATCCAGAGTTGCAACTTAAGCAAAGTTATAGTCAAACCGACTCTCAATAAGAAGGACTAAACGGTACCAAAATTGGTCCAATTTGAACCAAATCAAGCCCTGGTCATGTCATTAAACCACTATTAGAATCTTTTTAGACATTTTTAAAAAGATCAAACGGATGCTGAATCCGGCGAGCATATAGTCAAATTGAGCGTTTCAACAAGCCAAATTCAATGAGCCTAAGATCGCTTAGTTCTGACTTCATTAAAGTGCTCGAATGGCCACCGAACTCAGTCTGACGAAGAGATTAGTTGAGGATCGTTCAATCATAGTGGTTCAAATTTCTTCATTAATTACAATCGAACTTCTATAAATAGAACCCCACATCTCTCACGAGGGAGGAAGGAAGCTTGAAGCTTGAAAAAGATTGAAGCTTGGAGATGAAGCGGAAGCTGCCTCCTACTTCTGCAGCCACCGACCACCACCAATCACCGTCGACCACCACTCACCGATCGCCGCCGATCACCATCGATTTGCGTCAACTACTTGCGACAAAGCATCATGCAAAGTAACAACTGACATCGCAGAGTCACATAACAATCTTCGAAGCAACGTATCATTTCGAACACTGGGCTAACCTCAATTACGGTGCAACAACACACCCAAATACTATGTAACAATGCACGCCAAAGACGATGCAACAGAACAACTCGAAGATGGGGGTAACCACACACCTCACATTCGCTAGTGCTTTTCCAAACTCTAGTTCTAGGACCTACGGATTTCATTACAACTCAACATTACAGCCGACGTGATCAACGACGGTCTATGTGGTCCACAACTCGTGCATCTCTCAACTCAAACCCTTACAACTCGTGAACATTTTTGCAGCTCACCACTATGGGTTATACAACCTACTATTACGGTCTCTATGGTCAATCAATGCTCTTGAAACAACCATCTATGACTCATGTGGTCAACTACTGTCATGATTACCAACAATGACTTCTACAACAAGCTGACACTACAACTATTGTCTACAACACTACCGACGGACTACTACCTTCACGACAATTGGTTATGACTCTTGCAGCCTGCAGTCGCTAAGAACTACAACCATATTACAACCATACAACTTTGTCAATTCATCTTTCTTAATTCGGGAGAAGAGTGAACATGTGTACTCATCATTCGTAGTGGATTATTTCACCTGAAGTAGACCCCATGATTTTTTACATAAAAAACTACTAGTGATTCTGATCATCATTTCTGTTACTTAAAGTGTGTGTTGAGTTATTGTGCAACACTAAGACGATAAATAATCATTAATCTACCACCATAAATCTTCTAGCATGCATCAAGTATTATCCTCGTAAAACATTATGCTTGCTAATCGTTCCTCAATGCTATTTTTTCAAATATATTTTACTTTTAGTAACGCTCTTGTTGGCTAGCTCAGCAACGGGCGAGTTGAACTCTTAAGAGAATTGATATTATTAGGGGAGTTGATCTTCCTCGAGAAGTTAATCACCTGGTCGAGTTAGTTTCATTGGAGAGTTAATATTTCTAGTTCATCTCAATAGTTAATCTAGCCGAAGTATCTTATCATCTACCTTAAAACTTGTTGAATATGAAGTTGTTGATGCTTAGGCCATACATAATTGTTTAAATTAAATTTAAAATTTAACACCAAACAATTTTCCTAGTTGACTTTAACTAAATAAATTTTATATTTTGATTAAATATAATACAAACTAATCATTGGCCACTTCCGCAACCATTGAAGCCCGAATAAACAATCGGAATCTCCCCTTGAGGTTTATTATACTTAACTTAGCACCCTTGGATCTGCCTTTAGATTACCTCCCTTACAAACAGCGCGAATCTTAAAGTATCGAAGGCTGGTAAAATGATAGCATTTAAATATTTGTATCACNTTCAATCATGCCAAATTCAACATCTAATCGACCCTAATCATCTCACCTTTGTCATTACAACTAATGAAAAATTCACAAATTCTACTTTAATACCTATTGATAATACTAAATCACAATTGACTGATTAGAAAAACTATTAAAAATTGGATGAACAAGTTGAGATAGACCCACATGAGTCCAACAATATCGAAGAATCACTGGTTATTTTAACCCAAGGATTATTCTTCTTCTATTGACCTTTCATATCAAAAACACAATCTTTAACATCACATTAAAAATACCACCATCAATAACTCCTTAAAAGTGAAATACACATTTTCGTGCGTAGGCTTATGAAGTGTAAAAATCTAACTTTTGGGTGTTAGATATGTAAACACATAAGAATTGTGTGATATGTATGTAGATTTCCCATGATCAATGCTTGTGTTTCTGATGCCGAATTTTTTTGCTCTTATCTAAGTCTTGGGTTTCCCTCTTGTTATAGATTTTCTGTCACTGGACAGTCTTCTTTTCTCTTTCTTTCCTCTGCTGCCATTTTTTGGTTCATTGTAAGATTTTTATCAGATTTTTTTGTTTTTAATATTAAGAAAAAGGACAGTATAATCTGATAATCTTCTACGAATCCCAAATTACATAATCTGCATCATTCAATGTCTGATTCCACAGAACTAGTAACCAAACCCTTTACATTATCAGGTTATGCAACTAGTTTTATAAGCATGATAAATTAAGATGAATTCAAAGGTATTCTTCATCCGATGCTGAGAACTCTCTGAAATGGAATCGCGAATAAGGTAAATGAGAGGAGATGAAGTAAGAGGAAAGAAAGACAAGAGACCTTGACGTGTTCCCAAGTGTCGGCAATGGTTAGCGGCCCATGCTCCTTGACGACGTCGAATATGGTTCGGGTGATCGTCTGAGTCTGCTCCGGCGGCGTACTCAGCTCGATCGGTTTCATCTTCGGCTTCGGTTTCTTCGCTAGGAACCTTATCGCCGTCCCAAACATTCTTGTTTCTCTATCGAGCTCGATCGTCCAGCAGAATGCAGACTGATAGCTGTTAAAAGGAAGAGAAGTGTTGGTGGAGAAGTGC
>JXCR01039520.1:0-44818 GCA_002079205.1 Phalaenopsis hybrid cultivar | reverse complement strand
TTCGTTCTCGAGGCACATACCATGAGGTCTGATAGGATGTCTTGGATGACATAAAGCTATGCTTAGTTCCGTATCCCAAATGAACATCTAGCTCATATGTCAAAAAATAGATAAGTCACTATGCATTTTTCTTGGAAGCAGTGTAATTTTTTTATCGAACTAGGGTTAGCCATTACATATACCTAATCGGTTAACCAGAGAAGGGGCTAAAGTACACTAAGATAGAATGCTTTGAAATTCATATCCAATTCCAAGAGCATAAGAAGGAATGCACACAATATTTACTTCCAACTTGAAGGATAGGTTCAGAGGCCAACGAGGTGTGATCGAAAAGTGGAGTTAAGGGGTCGTAGGGGCATGAATTGACTGGTGGTCCCGAGGCAATGAATGAGATCCTTCTAAGTCAATCAACAATTAGGCACCTCTTTTGTAGATTTTTTTTTATCATGAAATGCCCTTCTAAAATGGGCTTCAACTTGTCCTCCCGTTGATAATGAGTCACACATGGGCAACATAAAATCAACACCAAGCCTCCAACCATGAAGGTTCTTGGTCTCACTAATTTATCATGAGCTTTGGCCATTTGGGCATGATATAGCTCAAGATTTTCTTGGGCTTGCAACCAAAATTCTTCGATGCTATCGAGCTCCTCCAACATGACTCAGGTATTATCATCACTGGCCACGTACTTACTAAGTAAAACTCTTAATGAGGGAAGTTTAATTTTCAAGAGAAGGACCGCCTCAAACCCAAGCATCAGACTGTAAGGGATGAAGCTATTGGGGGTACCATATGTCGTAGGAGAGGCATACAAAGCCCCTTGGAGCTACTCATGCCACTCTTTGTTAGCATGAAGGATTTTTTTCATGAGATTTACCAAAGTCTTATTGAAGGTTTCGGCTAAGTCATTTGCTCTCGGGTAGTATTTCGTAGAGTAACACCAAATAATCTAATTTTGACAAGCGAATCAATTTATTTGATTTTCTTGAAAGACAGCCCATTATTGGATATAACACAATACGACACACCAAATCAATAAGCAATATTATTTAAATTACATTTTAGTCCTTAACCTCCCTTAGAGGGATGGCTTTCATCCACTTTGTAAAGTAATTGGTGGCTACTATTATAAATTGATATCCATTAGAGGATGGAGGGTTGATAGTCCCTATAATATTAGTAACCCAATCCTCAAAGGGCCCTGATACCACTATTGGATGCAGTGCATTTGGGGGCTGGTGTGGTACTAGATTGAAACCCTATCAATGATGGCACTGGTTGTCATAATCTTACATTCAATAGTCATTTAAGGCCAATATTGCTCAAGTCTCTTGATCAAGGCTTTCATTTTAGGGCTCGACCGATAGGTCTTGCATGACCATCATGAACGATAGTTAAGGTTTCTTGAATCACATCCTTTCCAACACATCGAAAACAAATCTGGTCAAACAAGCATTGGTAAAGGGTACCATTCAAGATAGTTGACTCGACCCACAATTATGTAATTATTTAAGTCTGAAAATATGGCCAAAATGTTGATCCAATTTATATTCAGCGACTAGTGTGAAAAATTAAATATTATGTAAAGTTGCTAAAGTAGATTATACACTAGGGGTACTACGCAAGTATATGTGTTGTTTCAAGCAATATAGAGTTTTATTTAAAAATCTCAGTATCAAACCCACAAGGAAAATAAGAATTTTACTATCTTAAATTAAAAGTATGTTTACTTAAACAGTAAACTAAATTTACAGGAGAATAATATCAAACTATTTGTAAAAGGGTGTAACTAAAGTAGCTACTTCTATTAAGAGTAATTGCAAAGTCTCTAAATTAAAAATGTATAAGGAAGTAAAATTTTAATAAAAATGTTTTTTCCCTTGCAAAGAGAGTGTAAATCAGTGCAAGGATCAAATGATTAACGATGAAAATGACATATTGTGTTAAATTTGAGCATACCTATTCTTTACGCCTTCCGAGCATAGAGAACATTAGCTAATCTAAAGTTAGTTTCAGCTTGTGTGGTGGTGCTGAGTAGAATCTAGCCTCTCTATAGGACCAACCAGGGACCCTTTGTTTTAACAATAAACCAAATTGGTAAATGATCTAGCCTGTCACCAGAGAAACACCAATTCTACACTAATCAAAACTTATTTCCCTATCTATTTGCACTCCCCTCCTAATTTTGACATCCCCTTCCTTTGTGGTTTAGTGTGGTTCTCACTAGTTGGTGAAATCATAGCCCTTCTTAGTCATTATGTTTTCAGCGGGTTTTAATATCACAAATGGCAAGTTTGTAAAGTAAATGAAGAACTAGTAAAAATTCCATCACAAATTGTTTGAGTAAAAGAAATCTTTAAAACATTCTAATCCCACAAATAATTACTTCTTATTGCAAGGAGAAAGAAAAGAAAACTACTCATAAATCACTAGAATAACAAAACAAAACATCATATATGTAAAAACCAAGTTTACAAGATAAATCTTAAGCAAATGTACAAATACTTATCTCAAATTTTCCCTTAAGCAACCCTCTAAAGTTTTTTGACAGAACATGACTCCACAAAGCTCACATATTACTCTACAATCACCACACTCTAGTTATAGTGGCCGCCCACCCCTATAGTAGTATAAACTACTAATAAAAAAATGTTTTTCTTTTTTCTCCTCCCCTAGAAACGTAGAAATGTCTTCTATATATAGAGCTCTGAAAATAACCAAGTGTTACTTAAGAAACCTTTTCAAAATTCATTCAAATTCAATGAATATTAAGCAAACCATTTCTGGCATCTAGGCGCCCAACCGTCACTCATAGGCGCTGGCCTTCTAGAAAATTTTGGCGCATAAGAGGCAAGTCACCTTTTGTGTCTTTGGCTTTAATTCATCCATTTTTCTCTATTTTTGTTCTTTTTTCTCTTAAACTCTATTTCTTGTACCTGAAATCAAAAAAAATACAAAATATATTTCATTAAATAGAAATATCATTAAAAATAATCATGAAATACAAAGATAAAAATAGTTAATTTTGATCCGTGTCAATTCCCCCAAACTTAAATATTAATTGTCCTCAAGTAACACTTCTACTATGAAAGGAAAATATAATAACTTATGTCAATGGGTTTTACTTAAAAATTATTATAGTTTTGTCACATAAGTGTGATATTGAAACTTTTAGAAAAGCTTTACATAACTAAATTTAAAACTAAAATATAAAGATATCCAATATTCAGGTTAAGAATTCTGGTTTTCTATTCATTTCAAAAATTAACTGTAATTTGTCAGACTAATGAATTTTAGAAGAATTAAAAGAAAAGAATTATAGAACAACTCTACTAGTAAATAGCCTAATACTTTTTAAAGTTCAGAAGAGTAAACAAGACTTTTCCTTTAAAAAAAGTCAAGGGAAGCCACTTTCTAATAAGCCATCTCCTCAAGCTTCCCCCCACATATTGTTTTCATTTTTTTCTCTTCTTTATCTTTTGATTGTGCTTTTCATTTTCATTTTAGGATCACTTTCAATCGTTTCTTTTCTTTTCTTCTTCATGTGAGGATTAATATATCTGGATAACCTTTTAATAATTTTGAAGTTCACTATCCTCTTCTTAACATTTAAAACTTCCCACATTTCCTTACTTAAAAATGTGTATTAGTGTCATAATAATTTTTCGTAGAGACTCGAGTTCTTTTTAAAAGCGTTGCTCTAAAATCTTTAATATTTCAAAAATACAATTTTTCTTACTTTGAATAGTAAAAGCATATTCCTATAACTTTATATTAAATATCTTAACTTTAGATCTAACCTTTGTCACTAAAAACTTTTACTTCAGTTTACTATAGCATTTATAAAATTAAAAATATAATTATATAAAATTAAATTTACAAACCAGTGGTTGTGTTAAATTAATTTTGAAAATACAAAGTTTATTGAAGACAAATAATGTTTAGTTTTAAAAAGTTTTTCTCTCCCCCAAATTTGAAATTTTAAATTGTGTAAAACAATAAATTATAAAACAAGTATGAAGAGAGAAAATTTTATCAGTTTTAATATGGTACTAAAAATGTAAAAAACATAGTTATGAGTAGTAACTGGTGCTGAGTAGTTCTACATCTAAAAATCAATAGGTATAGTGTAGAAAGTGCAACGTATAAGACTATTCTAAATCACAGGCATAATAAACAAAAGTAAAACAACATTAATAGTAAAGCATCAAAACAAATGTGCAACTACATCATTCTTATATAAAGACATACAAGAAGTGTCTAAAAAGGGAAAGTCTACATGAAAAATCAATAGCATAAAAGCAAACTCTATCTAGTCATCCTCCTCATCATCAGCATCATCATTGAGAATTTCTTCATGCATTGACTTACAGTATTCATATGGAGAAAATCAAGGGAAACTACAAAACTCAACTGAATAATCACCCTTCAAAAATTTCACTAATGATTCATCATAAGTCGCACCGTAGTCGTGCTTTCTCTGTATGTATTGCTCTACATGATCAATCTATCTTCCATATCTTGCATTCAACACTGAATAAAGAATAGCTCAGACTGGTGTTCCAAATTTCTCTCAGTCATCACATCCCAAAAATTAGGAGGTGGAACAAAAGTCCTGGAGGCAAAAGGTCTAGAAGTTGAAGTAGATGGAATATTAGAAGCTATATCTCTAGATCTTCCATAAATATACACATTAGCCTTTCCAATAGGCTTTAGTGGCTTTAATTGTTCCTCTCAAGTTTCATACTTTACTCCAGAGTCTTTGTAGATAATAAAAATAAGAGAAAGAAAACCCAAATATGTTGAAGAACTAGATCTCATAGAGTTGTAAAAACCCTTTAATATTGTCGGTCGCCACACAGCTAGGTGTGGTTTAATTTATCGTAAGATAATATTTAGAAATTATGTATTTTAATTTGAAGAAAATGAGGTCAAACTGATCCCATTGATTCCTACAATTTGGATAATCAACCTAACTAAGAGTAATATGTCACAATGAAAGGTAATACACTACTTGATAATAAGCTCAATTAAATAAACTATAGAAATAAATGACTTCAGTTTGATCTGCAAGTTTGTTGATGATCAACAAATTCCCCTATTTGATATGAGAGTGAAATAGGGTTTATTTTAAGTATGGGTTATTTTAAGTTCCCTATAAGCACAATCCCTTATAATTAATTACTTCTTAAGAGAATGTCTCACTTAAGAAAACTCTTGATAAAAACCAGGAATCTTTTTTTTCATGAATTCAAAAGGAAGGGTTTTCAACAAACATGATTGTGAAGTTTCCAATAGGGATTAGTTCAAAGATGAAATATTTTGTTTTAAGAATCAAAGGAAGAAAAGTATGGGAGAATAAAGATCCAGAATAGTTTCTAGGTAATCCCCCAAACTATCCTAATGTTTGGCTCAATTTAGGTTGATATTAATTTGAGTTAACTTTTTCCAATTATATTAATTAAGACTTAGATTTGTGTAAAGATGATTTACATAAAAAGCCTAGAAAGACAGGAGGTTTTACGTCGAGTGATTACCTCATGATCCTAAAATAAGTCTAGACATGCTCCATATCAGGACTATGCAGAAGCATAAAAAAAAGAGAGGTTTTATGTCGTAAAAGACAGCCTCGAAATACTAAAGATTTTTATTTAAACTAAAAAAAGGGTCTTGAACCATCTACCTACGAGGTATGCTCCAAGTTACATTCTGAAATATCTTCAGGTCTTCAAGTCTTCAGGTCCTTTAATTTTATTATTAAAATTTTTAGTTGTTTTGATAATTTTATAGTGAATTAATTAAAGGTAAGTGGAGGTAAAGTTCAAACATAGGCCAAAGCTAAGTGCACTTAAGCTAAGTAAATCCCTAGTGTTATGATTTTGAGGTTCTTCCTAATCTAAGAAAATTTTATTCCCTCATAATTTGTTCTTAACACATGCATTCTATGTTTGATAAAAGCAAAAAAATAACATGCATTGAGATACATAAAGTAATAAATAGAGCAAATAATAAAACAATGTTTTATCAAATTTTTATTAAATTTTAATTATTTAATTATTGGTAACCCAATCAAGATGTTTATGGCTCCGTCGTCTCGGGTTGTCGGATGCCCTAGTTTACTTAGTCCGAAAGGTGGTTGCCCACTAAGACCAGAAGATTCTTGTGAACATCCACAAAATGCATCCTCCAAGAAATCTCTGTAAACTAGAGAAAAAGGGGTTTAAATTGCGTTATGTGATCTTTGTGATTAAGATTTGATTAATTCTTGATTTACTAGATCGATTTTAGGATTGAAATGTTTTAGGATGTTTACATCTTGTTATCAGATTTTAAGTGTTTTATTTTAGTTTTTTTTGTTCACTTGTTATTGCTTATGTGAAGTTGATGAATTTGAAGTTGACTTAACCTCAAAGCCATGCTTTATAGCCTTGTTGCATTTGATTTAAGTTTAAGTTTTAATATGTTATAACCCCTCCCAATGTGTTTTATTTTATTTCTTAATTGTTGTTCAAGTTGAGGGGTTTAGGTTTAACTTAGGTTTAAGGTTATACCCAAAAGGTTCTTCTATGTCCAACATATGGGTTAGGTTCCAACTTAAGTTTTAGGGTAGGTTTAGCTTAAGGCTAAGCTATGATTCAAGTTTGTTTAGCCTAAAGATCATGGTTGGATTAGGGTTAACTAACCTAAGGTTTAGGTTAACTAATCCTACTGGTTTATGGTTAACTAACCTAAACCTATGGTTTAGGTTAATTAATCCTCTTAGTTTAGGGTTAACTAACCTAAGGTTTAGGTTACTTAATATTATTGGTTTAGGGTTAACTAACCTAAGGTTTAGGCTTGTCTAATCTTATGGATTAGAGTTAACTAACCTAAGGTTTATGATAACTAATCTTGTTGGTTTATGGTTAACTAAGCTAAGGTTTAGGTTAGTTAATCATACTGGTTTAGGTTTAACTAACCTAGGGTTTAGGTCAATTAATCCTATTGGTTTAGGGTTAACTAACCTAATGTTTAGTTTAACTAATCCTATTGGTTTATGTTTAATTAACCTAGAGTTTAGGATAACTAATCCTATTGGTTTAGGGTTAACAAACCTAATGTTTAGGTTAACTAATCCTATTGGTTTATTGGCTAACTAATGGAACCCCGAAGTTGACTTACCAAGTATTGGGTTTAAATGGGTTTACCCTAAGGGGATGAGGTCAGATGAGTTCCATTAATGCTAGGAGACCCACATGAACCCTAAATTGGCTAAGACTAGGTTTAACTTGAGCTCGAGTTAGGCTAACTTAACCTAACTCAAACCTACTCCTCTAATTGGTGAATTATGATTATTAAAATGGTTTTAAATATGGTTTTAAGATTTATAAGATCTGTTTCAAGTTAAAGAAAAAAATCAAGGGGGATTTGAAAATTCCACATTTCTTTTTTTCTTAATTACTTAAAATGACTACAAATCAAAATGACTTGAAAAAATCCAAGAAGGTTGTTTTCATGCCACTTAATGTCTCTGCCAAATTTCATATTTTTTTCATATACATATTAATTTTCATGATTTAAAAACTCCAAAACATAAAAAATTAATTTAAAATATTTAGTTGATGAAAAATTATGATTTGAGTTTTGAAAAATTCTCCTAATTTTTCTGAGATCATAACATCTTTTGGTTTATGTTTTGGAGTTTTCTACAAAAAGTTATGTAATTTTGAAGTTAAGTTATAATTTCTAGAATTTAAGAAAAAAATAATCCCGATTTTTCTCCTCTTCATCGCACGACACCCGTGACACACGCGCAGAATAAACAGACAGCTGAAATTTCTTGGGCTTCTTTCTCCTCTGCTTCTCAACAATTTTTTTGTGTTCTTGGGGTTGTTTTGTTCACCTCAAAGAGTAGATCACATCCACACGGATACTTAGGTTTTTTGTGATCTATTTTTCAATTTGGAGGGAAGAGAATTTTGGAATTATCGTTTCAATTTAAGAGATATACCTGAGCCTAAGAGGTTTTTCCTCAATTAGGTTTGAATAAGTATGCCACTTTATGCGTATCTAAGTCCTTGCAGCGTTGATTTGATGTGATTTTTACATCGGGTTGCAGGTTAGCTAGAATTTGGCTTGGTTTTGGCTTTTTCGACGATGTCATCAATTTCCAGCAAGGGAAGGGGTGAGGAAGCTGTTGAGGAGGAAACTCTTGCTCACCTTTTCTTTGCCTGCCCTTGAGTATAGAAATTTTTGACTATAGTGCTTGAAAAGCTTAATGTTTCAATCATGAATCTATCATGGGATATATTTTGTAATTGCTGATCTGATTGAAGGGGAATAAAACTTCAAGATTTCCTCAATATTGTGGCTTGGTTTGTTTGGATGGCTAGAAACCACCTGAAATATGAAGCTACTCCCTTAGAGCCAATGAAGGTGGGCCTAAATTGCATTGCCTATATACAAAAACTGATTAAACTCAAAAAATTTGGAGCTGTGTTGGAGCTGATCCCCTCTTCTAAACCTTCCACTACTAATGTTTTGAAAATTTGCTGGTCTCCTCCCAAGTATGGTGGGATAAAAGTTAGCACAGATGGTAGCTACAAGTCTCATTATGCAGGTATTGGTGGTGTCTTCAGGAATCATGAGGGGAGGTGCATCTTGTATTTTCAATCTCCTGTTATAGCTATGGATCCTCTTGAAACTGAATGTCAAGCTATTTTTTGGGCTCTCTATTTAGCCAGAACTTGCAATTTCAACTAGTTATGGGTTGAATTTGATTCCTTGCTGCTTATTAACATTATCAAGGGCTCTTGTGACATGCCCTGGAACTTAATCTGCTGGATTTCTGGAATTCATCAATTGTTGAAGAATTACACCATAATATTCTCTCATATCCACAGAGAAGGTAATAAACCTTCCAATTGGCTGGGTAGAAGGGGTCTTCACACTGAAAAACCTTTGGTAAGCAAAAGGATTCTTCCCTCACTGAACTTCCTATTATCCAGTGATCTTTTGTCTCTTTCCTATATTAAATAGCTTCCTTTTTTGATGCTTTGAGAGGTTACCTCCTCTTTAAAGGCCCTCTTTTCCTTTTTGTAACTGATTTTNTATATATATATATATATAATAAAAGGAAGAGGTAAACCCATTAGGACCAGGAGCTTTGTTGGCATTAATGTCCCTCAAAGCCGATAAGATATCCTGCTTAGTGGGGATCTCGCAAAGGGAAAAGGAGGAAACATACTCCCGTTCATCATCAAACAGAGTGGTATTAATCAACATAAATTGAGTTTTGGTCATAAGGATATTAGTGAAATAATCCACAACACTTGGACCAATATCCATATCGAGAGTATAGAAAGACCGAGAAGGGGAACAAATTTTAAGGATAGTATTAATATTCTTCCTATGGTTAAGGGAGGCATGAAAATATTTAGTACGATCCGCACAGGAAAAGTTGACATCATTAGCTTTCTACTGAAGAAAACCTTCCACCAAAGAAATAACTTCCAAAAGTTTAGAATGAGCAGTAGCTAGATCTTCAACATGTTGACGAGGACATATAACTTGCTCCTCAAGCTTGTCAACACGAGCTTGAGCCTCCTTAACCTTCTTATTAATATTACCAAAAACATTTAAATTCATCTTACATAAATTCACTGTGACTTTTTTGTAAAGCTGCCACAGAATGAACCAAGGGTTACCGACACAATGAACTTTCCACTCCTATTGAATAGGATGTAAAAAAGTCTCATGAGAGGTCCAGATGTTAAAAAAATTAAAATGTTAGGTGGAAGGCTTAAAAGTGAAGGCAAGCGATAATCAAATGGGATTATGATCAGAGGCAGCATGATTTAAATCGCTAACTTTTGAAATGTGAAAGTGATTAAGGAAATGTTGATGCCAAACAAACGATCAAGCCACTGAGCAAGGGATCCCCACCTCCAAGTGAAGGGAGGATCCGTAAAACCCAGATCAAATAACCCATTATCGTTAATCTTATCATGGAAATGATTAATAAGCATAGAGTTATATCTCCCCCCTCCCCTTCTTTTGGAAGGCTTCATAATCATATTAAAATTACCTCCCACCACCCAATTATTAGTAATAGAGTCTCCTACCAAAGCGAGTTTCTGCAATAAATTATGAATGGAGGAGCTTGGATTGGGAGAGAGCTGTGGCAAAAATGGGATTCCTTGTTAGGTCTTCATCTCTGGGAGTTTAATTAGGTGAAATCCTTCTTGTTTCCTTCTTCTTTATTGTTTTCTAGGAAGATCTGCTCTTCTTGGATCTGGATATGGATGTTTTTGGTGTTTTCCTTTTGGTTTTGGAGGTTTTCGGTGTTTCTCTTTTACCAGATATGTGGCTTTTTTTTGTGGTGCTTTTCTTTGGATATTTTTCTCTACTTTTCTCTTCTTTTTGTTCCAGCTTTTGTGGGCTTTTTCGTAGTTTATCTTTCATTTAGTTTCCAATTTTTTTTTGCTTTCTCTGTTCTAGATCTATTTTTTTCTTGTTTCCTTTTTTTGTTTAGTCTGCTGAATGTAGCTCGGCAAGGTTTCTTTCACATTTATTTTTTGCGTTTGATGGATCAAAACCTTTGCAAAGGCTCTCTCAGGGGCCCAATCTGCTAACGTTAGTGACACGGGGTTTTTTCCTCAAAAGTTTCATGAGGCTTTGTTGCTGGGTGGTGATTCCAAATTTATTCGGAAAACAAGAAATAAAAATGATAAATTTACTATAATCATTTCTGATCAAGAATCCACTATTCTTGCGTCTTCGGCTGGGCATGTTCTAGTTGCAAAGTTTTTATTTAGGCATCCTAAGTTTGAGTTGATTCGTAGGGATTTTGATGATTTGAAACTTATCGGGTTCTGAAAAATTGGATTATTAGATGGGTGCCATATCTTTATTCAGTTGGCTAATGCTGAGGACTATACTATGTTTTTTTCTAGTAGGGTCATTAAAATTTTAGGTGTCCGTATGAAGATCTTGAAGTGGACAAAGGATTTTGATCCTAAAGAGGAACCACCTATGATCCCGGTTTGGGTGTGTTTCCCGGGATTAAAATTTCATTTGTTCAACCATGAGATTTTATTTTCTCTTGCTACGGCGTATGGGAAACCCTTAAAGATGGATGGACCCACTTATTTGTTAAATAGACTTTTTGAGGCTTGTGTCTTGGTTGAGTGGGATGTTACTCAACCTTTTTGTGATGAGATCTGGATCGGGTCAGAATTTAAAGGGTACTAGCAAAAACTGGATTTCGAAAATCATTCTCCTTAATTTTTACACCGTCGAATGTTTGGTCATAGTCCTACGCACTATTATAGATTACAACCACACTTAAAAAAGTACTCATCTTCCCATTCCACCAAAGTTAGACGTCCTGTTGGGCCTACTATGGCAACTGAACCGAATGAAGGAATAAGGGACAATCAACACCCCTTCGAGCAACCTTCTGATGTGTCCATGCCTCTTATTAATGTTGTTCGTAGTGAAGTTGATAACCACCCTATTCTTGTCGAAACTATTGATAATGTGGTTAATCCCTCTTCCTTTATGCTCCCAAATGTTGATTTGATCAATGTTGTTCGTAGCATTGATGTTTTGGACAACTCAAATATTGAAGTTGTAAATCTGGAAGCTATTAAGAATGAGAAAGAGCAATTCTACTGTTCCTGCTGAATATCCTTTTGGGCCTGCTGAAAATCTTGATAGTTTTGTAAAAGTGGCTGAAACTAATACTATTTTTCCTCATGCTGATGAGGGGCCACTTAAACATCTTGATTTTGTTAGGATGACTTTAGACCCTTCTATCGATATTACTCCTCAATGCTTATTTTCTTCTCCCTCTCTTAGAAAAGAGGGAAATGATAGTTTTGAAACTAGCTCTGCTCTTATTGCAAAAAAAATAATTTATTTCACGTTGATCTTTCTGCTGCTAAGAAGGTGTTAGATGAGGAATGGATGGTTTAAAAGGCTAGTGGGAAAAAAAGTAGAAGGAATAACGAGCTTATACATCTTGATAAAGGAAATATCTTGTTTGATGGATGGTCTTTCTCTGATGGTGTGCATGTCGGCACCTCTTCTAGATACTCTAGAAGGGGGTGTGTGAGATAACACGTTTAACATGATGTGTTGGAATATTAGGGGAGTGGCGGACCCTTCCTCCCTTAATAGATTTAAGCACTTATGTAGGGTTCATAAGATTTCTATTTTTGTTGTTCTTGAGCCTTTTTTCTCCACTAATATAGAGCGTATTTGTAGAAATTTTAAGAGATATAGTTTCTTTGCTAATAAAAATAACAAAATTTGGATTTTTTGGAAGCGTAATATTGACCTGAATATTTTTTAGGATGACGAACAATTTTTTCTGCTCTATTTTAAGCATGATATATATTTTGCGTGGTTCGCTTTTATTTATCCTAGCTCTCTTCTCCAGGACAAATATTATTTGTGGCAGAAACTCACTTTGGTGGGAGACTCTATTACCTTATAATTGGGTGGTGGGGGGCAATTTTAATATGATTATGAAGCCTTCCGAAAGAAGAGGAGGGGGGAGATTTAACTCTATGCTTATTAATAATTTTTGTCCTAATATTAACGATGCTGGGTTATTTGACCTGGGCTTTACGGGTCCTCCCTTCACTTGGAGGCAGGGATCCCTTACTCAATGGCTTGATCATTTCTTTGGCAATCAACATTTCCTTAATCACTTTCACATTTCGAAAGATAACCATTTAAATCATGCTGCCTATAATCATAATCCCATTTTATTATCGCTTGCTTTCACTTTTAAGCCTTCCACCTACCATTTTAAATTTTTTAACATTTGGACCTATCATGAGACTTTTTTGCATCTTATTCAACAAGACTGGAAAGTTTGTTGTGTCGGTAACCCTTGGTTCATTCTTGTGGCAGCTTCACAAAAAGGTCGCTGTGAATTTATGTAAGTGGAATTTAAAAGTTTTCGGTAATGTTCATAAGAAGGTTAAGGAGGCTCAAGCTCATGTTGACAAGCTTGAGGAGAAAGTTGTTTGTTCTCCTCAACATGTTGAAGATTTAGCTACTGTTCATTCTAAACTTTTGGAAGTTATTTCCTTGGAGGAAGGTTTTCTTCAGCAGAAAGCTAATGATGTCAACTTTTCCTCTGTGGATCGTAATACTAAATATTTTCATGCCTCCATTAAGCGTAGGAAAAATATTAATACTATCCTTAAATTTTGTTTCCCTTCTGGGTCTTTCTATACTCTAGATAAGGATATTGGTCAAAGTGTTGTGGATTATTTCACTTATATCTTTGTTACCAAAACTCAGGTTATGTCGGTTAATACCACTCTGTTTGATGATGAACAGGAGCATGTTTCCTCCTTTTCCCTTTATGAGATCCCCGCTGAGGAAGATACTTATCGGCTTTGAGGGACATTAATGTCAACAAAGCTCCTGGTCCTGATGGGTTTACCTCTTCCTTTTATGATTCTTGCTGGGATCTTATCGAAAAGGAAGTCACCCTGGCTGTTCAAAGTTTCTTTTAGGGGGAGGATCCCGAGAAGTAATTCACTTCCTCCATGATTGTTCTCATTCCTAAAGGTAATGATAAGTCTAGCTAGGATAAATTTTGCCCTATTTCCCTCACCTCCATCATTTCCAAAGTTTTAAGTAAATTGATTCTCGTAAGACTGCAACATATGTTATCTAAGATCATTTCACCTCATCATTCTGCTTTTGTTAAGGGCCAGGAAATTATTGATAACATTTTACTGGCTCAAGAGCTTATTCAAGATCTTGATAAAAATTGTCGGGGTGGTAATTTGATTTTAAAGCTTGATATTAAAAAGTCCTTTAACAAAAATAGTTGGGATTTTATCATTAACATTTTGCATGCTCATGGTTTCCAGCATAATTTCATCTCCTTAATTCAACGGTGTCTTCAGAACAATCATTATAGTGTGATGGTGAATTGCAATTCTTACAGCTTTTTTTCTACTCTGAAAGTTATTAAGCAAGGGGATCCCTTATTGCCTACCATTTTCATCATTGCTTTTGATTACTTCTCTCGTCTTCTCAATAATTTACAGCTCAACAAGTCTTACACTCATTTCCATCATAAATCCTCGATTCTTGTCAGTCATCTCGCTTATGCAGATGATGCTATTCTGTTCTCTAATGCCAGTAAATCTACCATCAAGGTGTTAATGCGGGTTCTTGAGGAATTTCAACAAGCTTCTAGGTTACAACTTAACAAAGACAAATGTAATTTTTTCTTTAGTAAGAATGTTAAGAGCTCCTTTTTTTCTAGGGCTATTTCTTTTACTAGATTTCATTCTGCTTCTCTTCCTCTCAAGTATCTCGGGGTCAATCTTTTGAGGGGGCGTAAGAAACAAAGGCAATTTGACGATGTGGTTGAAAGGATTAAAAATAAAATTAAGGACTGGAGGAATATTTTTCTTTCTAATGGTGGTCGCCTCACCTTGCTTAAAAGTATCTTATTTAGTATTCCTCTGTACGCCTTGCAAATTCTTAATCTCAAGAAGAGCACTCAACTCTCTCTTGAGAGAATTTTTAATCGGTTTCTCTGGTTAGGTGGTTATTCTAATAAGCATTGGACTTCTTTTCATAAAGTTTGCAAGCATGTTTCTGCTGGAGGGGTTAGAGCTTAAATGTCTTAATCAAATCTATAATATTAATATGTGCAAACTTTGGTTTATATTTCAATCCAATGACTCATTATGGGCTAATTTCCTCTTTCATAGATATTGCTCTTATCATCATCCGACTGTTGTTCAATTGAAGACGGGTGACTCTAGAAATTTGGAAAGTGATGCTAAAAGCGAGAACTTTGGCTAGTAATTTTATTTTTTGGGATGTTGGTGAGGGCAATATCTCAATTTGGCATGATCAATGGAGGTTGGGTGACAATCTTGTGTCTCCTTCGGGAACCCCGCATGATTTAATTCTTTTGGAGGTTTCAAGGCGATTGGGATGTTAATAAATTAAATGATCTTTTTTATCCTCTTGAGGCTGCTAAGATTGCTAAACTTCCCATGCAAAATAATTCTCTTTTATGGAAATTGACTGTTGTTTTATCCCCCACCAAAATGCTTTATACTAATATTTATCTCTATAGCACCTGGAGGTGGAGTCATGCAATCTGGAACAAGCTTATCTCTCCTTTTATCTCTTTTTTCCTATGGAGATTTTTTCCTAATTTTTTTTCCTTTGGATGATATTTTGAAACTTAAAGGTTTAAAAATGGTGTCCCAATGTTATTTATGTAAAAACGACTCTGAAACGGTTGCTCGTCTATTTTTTCTTTGTCCTTATGCTGCTCATATTTGGAATATGTTGGGTAACAATTTCAACTTAAAATGGCCTTGCTTTTTTGCTATTGAGGATTATCAAAATACTTGGAAAATTGCTATGTCCGTCGATAAAAAATTGCGGTGGTATCCTCTTGTGTTTCTTTGGTTCATCTGGGTGGCTAAAAATGGGGCTAAGTATGGTAATAATTTGTTTGTTCCTCATATTACTATTTCTAATATGCTTGTTCACTTCAAATGAAAATGCCATTCCCTTTCTCTGTCGGGTGATACTATGCAGTCTAAAGTGGGTAGGATGGCCATCTTCAGATGGCAACGCCCACCTTTGGATTGGGTTAAACTTAATTTAAATGGCAGTCAGATCTCCAGCGCGGCAGGTGCGGGTGCGATCTTACGGAATCATTTTGGACAGTGTTTATAACTTTTTTGCCTCTCTGGTTTGTGTTGTCTCTCCATTGGAGGCAGAAATTTGGACTTTCCTCTTAGCTGTACAGGTTGGGGCTAAGCTTAATTTTACAAAAATCATTTTTGAGACAGATTCTCAAACCCTTATTGATGAGTTTTACAATACCACTACGCCTCAATGGGATTTTCTTGCCAATATGAATAAAATTTGTGATTATATCTCAAGATACAAGTTCATTTTTCATTTTTCTTTCTTATATAGAGAGGGTAACTCTCCGGCTAATTGGTTAGCTTGTTTGGCCAGGAATTCTTTTGAGGATAGTTGTGGCACATTCCCCATGCCGCATCTTTGCACTCTCTTGAATGGTGATTTGCTTGAGTCTCCTTTTTTGAGATGCTAATTATTTGGTCTGTTCCAGTTTCTTTTTAGCTTTGGTGGAATTGGCATTTTTTTTCCATTTATATTTTGGTTTTGATGGATGATGGAAGCCGAGACTTGCTTGGTGGCTTCTTTACCACATTTACTATATTTGGTTATTGCAATTTATCTGGAATCTATGTCAAAAAATGCCTGGTTTGCTGAGAGGTTCTCTTGAGGATTTACACTCTTATCACCTCTAATTTATTTAGCATGGATAGTAGTGTGGACTTGATGGGTGATGTTCTTACATCATTACCACCTTTAATTTATTTAGCTATTGCTATTTTCCTGGAGCAGGGTCACGCCTGGCTGGTATTTGGATTTGCTCGGTTGTTTTTCTCTTTCATTTACATTATTACCACTTTTTTTCTTAGGTTTTTACTTCTTACTTCGGATTGCTGGAATCTAACACTTGCTTGGTGGCTTCTCTATAAATTACTTTTTTACCACCTTTATTTTATTTGGGTATTGTTTTTTACTCATAGGCTTAAGCAAAGAATGGTTGTTACATTGAAATTGCTGGATGGTGCGCTTAATGATTTATTTTCTACTACCTTTAGTTTATATGGTCTTTTGCTCATTGCAATTTTGAGGGAGCTTGATCAAAGAATGGATGGTATTATGGACTTCCTGGGTGGCATTTTTTACATCCTTACCACCTTTGATATACTTGGATATTGCTATGTTCCCGGAGCTGGAATATCTGCAGGAAGTATTATCTATAAGCTAAATCTCCTAAATGGTTTTATGTATTTTCGGCTCGATTTTCTTTCTGATCCCTTATGTTATCTTACTGATGCTTTTTTGGCACTTTTTGAGGCTTTTCTAGCTGCTCGTCTTTTCTAAGTTTTTGTTGCAGCATCTTCCAGACGGTGTAACTTTCTTTTGGCGCAGGACAGGATTGGCTGGAGCTGGTCGAAGCATTTTTGTATTGGGTCTTTTGTATTTTGGGCTCGATAGAACTTTTGATGTTTTGCTTACTTTTTGGCGTAGCGTTGTACCGTGGATTCTGGAACCCCTAGGCTTAATATGCATTCTTTTGGTTTATAGATGGGGATCCACTGTCCCACCCAAATATGTAACCTTCTTGAAGATTAATGCGTAAAGAGCCACGAGTTGCTCTATATATATATATATATATATATATATATATATATATATAATAAGACGTGCTGCATGCATGCATGGGTTGAAATGAAATAAAGATAACACGATTTTTTTTTATTTTTATTTTATATTATAATAAGAATAATATTATTATTTTTATTTAAATCACTCTGTGCATTTTTTTGTTGAACATCTCCCTAAATGAAATCGTTATTCCAGACACGCTCGCGTGGTTTGCTTCATTATTCGGTGTCATTCAGTGCACTTTTTCGGCGATCGAGTCGAAAATGCATCAAATTTAATTTTTGTCAAAGTTTTTGTTCACGATTGATCATTTCAGAAATTGATCATGGGCTGATTAAATGGATTTGGATTCATTTGAAATTGGATCTAGACATGTTGAATCTAAAATAAAGATATTTGATTTGCAATTTTGGTTAAAGTGCGTGAATTTGGTCAAATTCGACCCAATGGATGGTCAAGAATTGATTTTAGGGGTGTTTGAAATGATTTTAGAAGATTTGTGAATTTTTGGTCCATGAGTGGCATTTTGGTAATTTTGACCAACTTTGGTCAAAGTGGTCAAAAGATTGATTGAAAGGCTGGAGATGGTTCAAGAAGAAATTTTGAGTCAAAAGACATTGTTCGGTGTCATTTTCGATCAATGTGGAAGGTTTTATGATCCTAGAAACATTTTTTTAAGTATTCATTATTTTGATGTCGAAATGTCAAAAAGTTTTCTGGAAGAGTGGTAATATTACTGTCAAAATTCTCAGGAAGACATAAGGAATGATTTGGTGTGATTTTGATGAACTTATCGGTAACTCTGAGAGATTTTAAAAAATTTAATATTTTGGGGGTCTGGGGGCATTTTGGTAATTTTTGGGAAAATTGGTTATTTTTGCAATTTTTGTGTTTCAAATGGTCTAAATGATAATATTAAATGGTTTGAGGTGGATATTGTGATTCAATGGCAATTTTGGGAAATTTTAAAGAATTAGAATATTCAAGTGGGGTATTTTTTAGGGAAAACTGAGTTCAAATAATTTTGGTCAGCCTCATGAGTGAATTGATTGCAACATTGTGATATGAAAATACAATGTTTATGATGATCATGATAATTATGAATGATGATGCAACATATTGAGTCCAAAAAGGTGTAGAACAGTGCAAGGCTTTCTTATGATCCATAGGTCCTATAGGAATTCTCATGAGAGTTCTCTTATGTGTTCTCTAATCTTTGTATTAAAGATTATTGATCACATGTAGAACCAACATAGAGAACAGAGATTTAGTTGAAATATCTAACGAGAAGGTGGGTACCATTTCAAAGATGCTAAGATAGTCATTAGATAAGCTCTAAGGCTAGATCCTAGTCACTAAAGAAAAGACTCAAATCCCTCACCCAAAAGTGAGGTCAACAAATGGACCCCCAATAGGTGTGGTGTGCTAAAAAAGCACACCGTGCGTATTGGAGTTGACCGAGGTGATCAATAGAACAATCAAGAAAGGTTGAAGTTAGCTTTCCCTCAAAGAGTACATAACTCAGAAAGGGAGGAACTGCGCTAGTATCCACCATGGGTAGCTTAGTGAACACTCACTTGGATATTGATGGTGTTATCCGTTAGGGGTGAGCAAGAAGGATATTTATCAAAGGTTGATATGTGTGTGTGTATTTTTGTTAGAAGCTATGAGGAAGAAAACCATAGAGACTCATCTTCATGTAAAGAGCTAGTCAAAGACACTATTGCACCACATGATGTATATGATCTTAATTGTAGTAAGTGTCAAAGAAGGAGAGGCTAGGATGTCGTGTACACTTAAAGCGGTCTTATACCTAGCTCAGATATATATAGATTCAACCTATATTTGTTAGGGGAAGGAAGGTATGAATCTAAAGGTATTGTCGTGATTCGGTGGAAAGGTGGGCATGCCCAAACCTGGGTCGCCATAATTGGGTAAAGGATTATCGTGTATTAGCAAAAGAGTTGTCATATATTGGAAAAAAGATTTTGCATAGCCTTGAGTGGGCATAGCAAAGAGTGCGCATAGCCTCGGGGGCATAGCAAAAAGTGTGCATAGCTTTGGGGGCATAGCAAAGAGTGTGTTTTTCATTTGGTGTACGCATAGTCAGTGTTGATGTAGCAAAGTGTACAAATTTTACTTTAGTGTGTGCGTCATCAGAGCTGACGTAGCGTGAGTGAACTCTTCATATGGTGTGGGTGGAACAAGTGCCCCAAATGCACTGTGGGGTCTTTTTTACTGTTCTGATTTTATCACATTAGGAAGGAGTACATTAAGACTGATATCCAACTCAATAAATAGCAAGTCCTGAGAATGGATGAGGGCAAACCTGTCCCAAGTACCTAGAACGAATGAGGCTATGAATCTCATCGTATGTGTTGAGAAAGGAAGAGGCTATGAAGCCTATCTCAAGTGCCTAGAAAGGATGAGGCTATGGAGCCTATCTCAAGTGCTGAGAAAGGATAAGGTTATGAAACCTATCCGAAATGCTGAGAAAGGATGAGGATATGAAGCCTATTCCAAGTGTTGAGAAAGGATGAGGCTATGAAGCCTATCCCAATTATTGAGGAAGGATGATATCCCAAATGTTGAGGATGGATGAGGTCAAGAAGCCTATCTCAGGTTGCTTAAGAAGGATGAGGCTATGAAGCTTATCCCATGTGCTGAGAAAGGATAAGGCTATGAAGCCTATCCTAGGTGCTGAGGAAGGATGAGTATGAAGCCTATCCATAATGCTGAGAAATAAGGAGGCTATGAAGTCTATCCTAGGTACTGAGAAAGTGCAAGGCTATGAAGCCTATCCTAGGTGCTGAGGAGGGATGAGGACGAAGCCTATCCTTGGTGCTGAGGAAGGATGAGGATGAAGCCTATCCCAAATTCTGAGAAAGAATGAGGCTATGAAGTTTATCTTAGGTACTGAGAAAGGATGAGGAAATGAAGCCTATCCTAGGTGTCGAGGAAGGATGAAGACAAAGCCTATCCCAAATGTTGAAAAAGGATGAGGCGATGAAGCCTATCTAAGGTGCTGAGAAAGGATAAGACTATGAAGCCTATCTAGATTGCTGAGGAAGGATGAGGCTATGAAGCCTGTCATAGGTTGTTATGGAAGGATGAGGCTATGAAGCCTATCTCAGGTGCTGAGAAAGGATAAGGCTATGAAGCATATCCTAGGTGTTGAAGAAGGATGAGGATGAAGTCTATCCCAAATGCTGAGAAATGATGAGGCTATGAAGCCTATCCTAGGTTGTTGAGGAAGGATGAGGCTATGGAGCCTATCCCAGGTGTTGAGAAAGGATAAGGATATGAAGCCTATCCCAGGTTGCTGAGGAAGGATGAGGCTATGAAGCCTATCCTAGGTGTTGAGAAAGGATAAGGCTATGAAGCCTATCCCAGGTGCTGAGGATGGAGGAGGATGAAGCCTATCCCAAATTCTAAGAATGGATGAGGCTATGAAGCATATCCTTGGTTGCTAAGAAAGGATGAGTCTATGAGGCCTATCCCAATTGCCGAGGAAGCATGAGGCTATGAAGCCTATCCCAGGTGCTGAGAAAGGATGAGGCTATGAAGCCTATATTAGGTTGCTGAGGAACGATAAGGCTATAGAGTTTATCCTAAATGCTGAGAAAGGATGAGGCTATGAAGCCTATCCCAGGTTGCTGAGGAAGGATGAGGTTATGAAGCCTATCTCAGGTTGCTGAGGAAGGATAAGGCTATGAAGCCTATCCCAGGTGCTGAGAAAGGATGAGGCTATGAAGCCCATCCTAGGTTGCTGAGGAAGGATGAGGCTATGAAGCCTATCCCAGGTGCTGAGAAAGGAAGAGGCTTTGGAGCCTATCCTAGGTTGCTGAGAACAAATGAGGCTATAAGGCCTATCCCAAATGCTGAGAAAGGATGAGGCTATGAAGCCTATCCCAGGTGCTAAGAAAGGATGAGGCTTTGAAGTTTATACCAGGTTCTTAAGGAAGGATGATGCTATAAAGCCTATCCCAAGTGCTGAGGAAGGATGAGGCTATGAAGCCTATCCCAAGTTGTTGAGAAAGGATGAAGCTATGAAGCCTATCCTAGGTTGTTGAGACTGCTGAGACTGCTGAGATTACTGTGTAACTTGTGAAATTATAGTGATTGTGAAGTTTTGCAGAGAATTTATGAAATTTCTAGAAGTTTTTTAAAGAGCGGAGATTTTTTGCAAATGTGAGATATATGTAAATGTGAATAGTTTATGGTGACAAAAGACCAAAAACCGATAGAGAACAGTATGTAGAAAACTGTGGTTTTGCCAGTTTATTTTGTACTTAAAGCGCTTTTCAAACATTTTGAAAGATTTGACTTTTATTGTAAGTTTTTGGATTTTTAAAACATTTGTTAAAGTGAAGAAAAATGTGATGTGTCAAATTTTTTTATTAATGATGTTTTTTTTAAGGTTTACTATAAATTTTAAGTTTTGGACCCAGTCATAGACAACAACCGTATTTGCATTTCTATTAAACAAGCTCTTGTTTTCAAGAAGTCACGACGTATGCCACCTCCCAAAGTGCCGGTAAGGTATGCTACTGTCAGGACTGCATCGGCTGAAAAGGTTGCAACTTTGCAGTTTCATTTTAGTTGACGTTATAATAATTATCACTGTAGTAGTTATTTTTTCCTTATTACCACTGACTTCATTGAATGGCCTTTCAAAGTTCATTCACAATGTTCTCTTTACCAGAGTGTTGAGCTTCACATGAGGATAATGTAGCCCTGATTTTGATGACGTTGACTTCTTTATTACTGATCTGACTTTGCAGAGGTTTTTTGCATTGTATTTGAGAAATCACTTTGATATTTTTTAAATTGTTCTTGGAGTGAATTCGTCATGGCGCTGCAGAATATGACTTCAGAGTTAAATTTCCATTAACTACTAATAGCATGGCCTTCCACCTTATCCTTCCCATTTTTGGGCCTAAATAGGTCTTAAAGCTTAAGACCATGTGATTAAAACATTTTTCATTTCCCAAAGATATTTCAAGGCCCAATAATAATCGACCAAAATACTTAAGATTACTTAACATTCTTGTGAACATAATATCAATGACTTTTCTTAATACGAAATTTCAAGTTTTATTAACCAGGAGAGGACTCGGACACCAATCTTTGATTGTACATCCACCACAAGCTCTCCTCAGAGGGATTATTGCATATTCACTTTTCATTTTCTTAGCTCACAATTTTTTTTTTTTTGAGAATTACTATATCAAGTAGAAGATATACTAATGGTTTTGAATGTTTGAATGCCCCTGATTAACAATTCTCACATGTTTCTTAAGATGAAGTTTTTGTATTACATCTCAGTTGAAAGTATGGAGCTAATAACATGATAGAAGATTAAAAGGCACTTGATATCCACAATCAATTACACTTATTTTAGTCACAATTTAATATTTTGAAAATTTTTAGGACCCTGTCCAAGTCCACTAAAGTGACATGCTATGCTATCAGAAGATTAATTTCATTTTCCCATTTTGACAAGGAGAATTCTGGAACTCTGTGCTTGCTCTGTCGTCAATAGAGTAGGTGTAGAATGAAATAACTGGATTGACCGGAATCTTTTTGATGGAATCCTTTTCAAGTTTCATTCAAAAATTCTTCTGAGATTGATATGTTACCATTCTTAATGCTCTCCTCAAAACAGTCTTTGAAAGAGAAGCATTCCTTTATAGTGTGTCTGACGCATCTGTGGTATGGACAATATCTCGGATGTCCCTTCTTGTCAACGTCGTCCAGTCTCTTCGTTTCAGGAACTTGAATTCAAGATTTTTCATCAAATTGTGGAATATCATTTCACTGCCTCATCTTTAGAAGGATACATCTTGTTCAAACAATCAACTAATCTTGGGCATTCTTGCTTATTCCGTTTAAAGGTCTAATCATGTTTTCTTATTTGCACTTTATCGAGTGATGCAGAGTTTGAGCTTGACCCAACTTCGAGCACTGATTTCATCAAGCCAAAAGCTTCAACTGACCTTTTGTCATATAAAATTTCTTTGCTTTCTATAGATGGCAGGATGACACATGCTGTAACAACAAACCCGTCAGCGGTAGCAGTAATCATCCTGAAGAAATTGAATTCCTTCTCATCTTCAATGTGAACCATTTTGACTGGCTTACTGACAGCGACTTTATATATGCTTATGAATACAAGAATTTGATACTACTGCTAGAAGATTTAAATCCCCGACAACGGCGCCATAAACTTGACAGTTATAGATTTGATAAAGATGTGTATAAAATATTCAATAATTGCAAAGTCACACTTATCAAAGCAAATATATGTATTGCTCAAGTAATACAGGGCTCTAATGGAGTCTTGGATACCGATCCCACAAGAAGTAATATTAGAGGTTACAAACTAAGGTTTAAAAAAAGCAATACTTAATCACAACAATATAGTTCAAATTGCATATTTATCACTAATAGGCAATTGAAATAAGAAAGTAATTTTAATCAACTCTTAATTAACTAATTCTACTAATAAAGTTTATAATGTAAAGTTCAATATATAAGAAAGCATCCTTCTCCTTGTCAAGAAATATAAGTGAATGAATAAATTGAATCAGTTCAAGTTGTCTTGTGCCAAATAGGAGCATACATATTCATTACCCTTTAGACCAGGCATAAGGAACATTGACTAATCCTATGCTTGGTTTCTGAATCTGTGGCTAGGCTGGGAGGATACCGGCTCTCACTTCTAAGCTCCCACATTCCTCTCGCTTGAGGGCTAACATCTAAATTTCAGCACCCAAGGATAGGACCGAATTGAGGATTTTAGCCTGTCACTCTAAAATCTCCAATTCTATGCCTGATAATTCCTATTTCCCTATTTTTTTGCACCCAACTTTCAAGGACTTTGAACTCCCTAAATCTTGGATGTAATCCTCACTTTATTTGTAAAACTCAACAAATTTTAACAAATCAATTGGCCATATTGAAAGTAAATTAAGATTGAAGTGAAAAGTTATCACACAACTTCTTTAACATTCTCATGGCACAACCAATTCAAATCACCATTTCACAAAATCTCAAAACAAGGAGAAAGACAGAGAAAACTACTCAAAACTCATGGAGAAGATACGAAAAAACTTGGAATTTATATATAAAAGCAAAGTCATATAAACTTCAATAAGTAAATGCAACTTATCTATAATTCCTCCCCAAGCAAACTCCTCGAAGTTCCTCTTAATCTCTTTCTTTCTTTACAGCGCACAGAATTCTCCTTTGAAGCAACAAGGAGGAAAAAATCTCACTTTTCTTTCACTCTTACAATCTCTCGAAGAATTCCTCACAATACTAACCACTTACTACACTCTTATGGGCACCACAAACAACAAATACTCAGCGGACACCCCCCTTTCTTGGTTTGCAAATTATTTCTTTTAAAGTTGTAGAAGAGTTTTCAAGCGTTGCCCAAGCATCCCTTCAAAAATCATCCACATTCAATGCATCTGTTGAGAGAAACGACGTTCTTGCCATCGGCGGCCTCGATGGCGCCATCGGCGACCTTCTATAATATTTAATTATGGAGTCTTGAGAAAAACCTGTCGTTGACGGTATCGAGCCCGCCATTGGCGCCCAAGATCAAATCTTCATATTTTGGTCCTTTTTGCTCCAAATTCGCTCCTTTTTGCATCTTTTTGCTCCAATGACCATAATTCAACATACCTGCAACAAAACATAAAAAATACCTTTCTTTAAAGTGCAATATCATCAAAATCAAAGTAAAATAGGTATAAAAATCTCAACATATTTTCCTTTGGCCAAAATCTGTTAAAGTGCAATATCATTAAAACAGTATAAAATAGGTATGAAAATCTCAACATATTTTCCTTGGGTCAAAATCCCATAACTTAACAATTACTTGTCCTCAAGTAATTTTAGTACTACATAAAAGTTATGATCTACTGTGGTAAAGTTTTATTCCAGAAATAGTATTAGTTTGATTTAAGTAAATACCATAGTGAGACACATTAAAAAATTTCAAGTAATTAAATTAACTCTGTAAGTATAAGACTATCTAGTCATCAAGTTTAAGAGTTCTAGTTTTCTATTCATTTCAAGAATGAATATATGTTGTAATATCAAGTCACTTAAAATATTCAAATGATAGGAACTTCATGAGAACATTACTAGTAAAAGATGTTATTCTATAAATATAAGTTCAGGAATATACNATTGCTTTCAATCCTATATATTTTTCTTTTCTTTTTAGGAATTGTTGTCAATCCTTTCTTTTTCTTTTTCAATTGAAGATTACTATATTTGGATAGCCTTTAATAATTTTAATCTTCACTTTTCTTTCCCTAAATTTGAAACTCAAAGCATTCCCTTACCTTATAAGTATTTCATAGGTTTTACATCATTGAGCCCCAATCTTTTTTTCTCAAATAAATTTCTGAGATTCTTAATATTTCAAAATATAGTTTTCTTTACTTTAAATAGTTAACTAAAGTCTTATTCTCTTTTACTAAATATCTTAATCTACAAAATTAATTTTCCTTACAAAAATATTCCTTTAAATCTATATATCTACAAAATATAGTTATCTGAATTAAATTCACTACAAAAAATTATATTAATAATTTTTCAATAATATTTTAATTGAGAACACATAATAGTTAATCTTTTTCTTCCCTCACCCAAACTTAAGTTTTTTAATATGGAATGATACATGTGGAAAGAAAATTTCTAAATATAAATCATACCTCAGTACTTTAGGCATTTTCATCTTTCTGAAATTCTTGCAGTTCCTTCTCAAAATTTTTACTTTAACTGGTCAGTAATATTAGGAGCTTTCTATACTTATAATGCATTAGAGAATTTGCTCGGTAATGAAATTTTGAAATAAGTACAAAACTAGACATTATAGAAACACAATATTGCACTAAAACATCACAATACAATTTTACAAAGTACTTATCAAAGTTTATTATAACTACACATGCAAATTTCAACTACAACATAAATCTAATCAAAATTATAAAAAAAATTCAAAATACACTTCAAATATTCAAATAATGGCTTCCAAGAGTGACTCTAAGAGTTCAAAACTAAGTTCCACTAATTTCTTTCAAATATTTTCTCCACATTCTCAATTTTTTTTTTCGGATTTCTTCATTGTGGAAGAAATTTAAGGTGAAAATTAAATATTTTTAGTTTGGAGTGAAGCTCTTACTGAGAGATGATAAAATATGGTGTCTAAACGCTTTGAAATCACCCCAAATCCAAGATCTTTAAGCCCTACATCAAAATTTTCATTTTTTTAAGAGGAAGTGCATGATGACTAGTGGCGGTTGAGTGGTCAAAATCACGGTTAAAAGTGTTTTTTTGGTATCTCGCCATTGGCGGGGTCATCAGCGTATTCGGCAAGCTCTACTGAATTAAATAGCCTACGTCTCGGGAAAAATCCACCGTCAGAGGCGTCGATGTCGCCATCAGCGAGATTTTCAAAATTAGTTCAATTTCAAAATTTTTGTGATTTCGATCAATTTCAAGCCTCGTTGACATTTGTTCAATCATTTTAAACATAAATTTAAGTGATTAAATGATGTACTAACACAAATAAACATTAACAGCACAAAACATTACAATTTTATATAAAATCCAAGGGTTACAATACATGTTACACAACACACATAAATTTGGTATTTTCTCAACCTAATACATCAATTCAGCGTCGCAATCCAAGCCACAACACTCTAAATGCTGAAAACAAACATTCTATGCTCAATCTCAACTATACTGACATCTAAAAGCAAAATTCAAAAGTAAAGCATACACATAAGTTCAAATCAAATCATACATATAGACATATAGGTAGTAAAGTAAATCAACTACTCCTCAAATTCAGTGCTTGTTTCTCCTCTAATATCGCCCATCAAATTGGAAGCCATAAGGATAAATTTGGTGGAGTTTCAATTCATTTTTGGGTAATATGAATTTAAGAACCGAGTTTGGAAGTTTATAGGGAGTAAATCTCGCCTAAAACCGCAAAAAAACTGACATTTCAAACTCCAGAAACAGTCATCTCGCCGTTCTCGCAATCGGTGACATCAATGGCATCGTCAAGAAGCCTTGACAATTAATTGATTGGACTCTCGGGAAAACCCCGCCGTCAGCGGCTTCAAGCCTGGCGTCGATGCCCAAGGCAAAAATTTCACAGTTTCACTCTGGTCCGAATGCGTTCCAATTTTCTCTATAAATCCAATTTTTATGATGATTTAAGGGTAAATACGAGTAGTAGAGTTCAATACTACCACAAACTAATGATAATTTCAAACAAAAACACTATAATCGTAATAAAAATAAAGATAATTATGGGTTGCCTCCCATAAAGCATTTGGTTTAACATCCTCAGCCCGACCTATTCATACATTATTCAGGTTGACTAACCATTAAAACCTCTTTAAAATTTGGTCTTTTACCCTAAAAATATGGCTTTAATTTATATCCATTTACTTTAAATCTATTCCCAGTCTTTTGATCTTCAATTTCAACAGCTCCGTAAGCATAAACTCGAGTCACAGTAAAGGGTCCTAACCAACGAGACTTCAATTTCCTAGGGAATAAATTCAGCCTTGTATTGTAAAGAAAAACTTCTTATCCTAGTTCAAAGTTCTTCTAGTTAATCTCTTGATCATGCCATAACTTTAGTTTCTCCTTATAAATTCTGTCGTTATCATAAGATTCATTTCTTAATTCTTCTAATTCATTCATTTGTAACAATCTCTTCTCACCAGCATCTTTCAAATTATAATTGAATTCTTTAATCGCCCAATATATTTTATGCTCCAATTCTACTGGTAAGTGACAAGTCTTTCCATAAATCAGCCTGTAAGGAGTTATTCCAATAAAAGTTTTATAAGCAGTCCTGTAAGCCCAAAATGCAGTATCCACTCTAGTAGACCAGTCTAGGGTTTACAGTCTTCTCCAGTATTTGTCTAATCTCTCTATTAGAAACTTCAGCTAACCTACTGGTCTGAGGGTGATAGAAAGTAGAGATTCTATGAATAACATTAAACTTTTTTGCCAATCTTGGAATGTTTTTATTCCTGAAATGGGATCCTCCGTTAGTGATAATCACTCTCGGTATTCCCATATCTAGTGAAAATGTTTTTCATTAAAAATCTTGAAACACTTTTAGCATCACAATGAGGTAAACCTTGTGCTTTAATCCCCACTTTGAAACGTAGTCTACCGCAACTAATATGTATAAGTTCCCAGATGAAGGAATAAATGACCCCATAAGATCTAATCCCTAAACATCAAAGATCTCAACTTCTAACATGAAATTCAGAGGCATTTCATTTCAGTCTACTGCAATTAATATATATAAGTTCCCAAATGAAGGAATAATTGGTCCCATAAAATCTAGACTGCAATTAATATGTATAAGTTCCCAAATGAAGGAATAAATGGTCCCATGAAATCTAATTTTAGAAACGTAGTCTACTGCAATTAATATATATGTAAGTTTCCAAATGAAGGAATAAATGGTCCCATAAAATCTAATCCCTAAACGTTAAAGATCTCAACTTCTAACATGAAATTCAGAGGCATTTCATTTCTTCTAGATATATTGCCTACTTGTTGGCATCGATCACAAGTTTTTATATATTTGTAAACATCTCTAAAGAGAGTAGGCCAATAGAATCCATCTTGTAAAATTTTATAAGCAGTTTTATCAGTTCCAAAATGTCCTCCGAATTCAGAATCATGAAAATTTTGAATGATTAGTTCACTTTCTTCATAAGGTACACACCTTCTCATAATAAGATCCTTACATTGTTTATATAAATAATGTTCATCCCAAAAATATGCTTTCACATCATGAATGAATTTTCTTTGTTACATTGTTTATGTAAATAAGGCTCATCTCAAAAATATGCTTTTTTTACTGTTGCAATGTCAGCATAGGTGGCAAAATATCACTTACAATATAGTTAACAATATCAGTATACTGTTGCAATGTCAGCATAGGTGGCAAAATATCACTTACAATATAGTTAACAATATCAGTATACAATGTCAGCATAGGTGGCAAAATATCACTTACAATATAATTAACAATATCAGCATACCATGTTATTTTCCACTCGTTAATATTATAGAGTTGTTCATCAGGGAAATTGTTCATAATTTCATTGTCGGCGTCAGATAATTCATGATATTCTAATCTCGACAAATAATCAGCAATTTGATTATCAGTTCTTTTTCTATCAATAACCACAAAATCAAATTCTTGCTTCAAAAGTATCCATCTAATTAACATTGGTTTGGCATCCTTCTTTTGCATCAGATATTTAATAGCAGTTTGATTAGTGTGCACAACACATTTAGTCCCAATTAAATAATATCTAATTTTTTCAAAAGCATACACAATAGTCAGTAACTCTTTTTCAGTAACAGTGTAGTTAATTTGAGCATCTTTAAGAGTTTTACTAGCGTAGTATATAACTTTAAAAATCTTATTGTACCTTTGTCCAAGAACAGCTCCAATAGCATAATCATTAGCATCGCACATCAGTTCGAATGGTTTCTTCCAGTTAGGTGAAACTATTATAGGGGATGTGATTCGCTTTTATTTTAATAACTCAAAGACATTTAAACAGTCTTCAGTAAATTCAAATTTCTTTTGCTTTTCTAAAATTTGGCATAGAGGTTTGGTAATTTTTAAAAAATCTTTAATATAACGCCTGTAAAAACCAACATGTCTAAGAAAACTTATAACCCCTCTTACATTACTAGGAGGTGTTCATTTAGATATAACTTGAATTTTTGCAGGGTCTACTTCCACACTATTTTTTGAAATTTTATGTCTTAACGCAATTCCTCCTTAAATTGACATTTCTCCCAATTTAGAACTAAATTAGTTCTTAAATTGACATTTCTCCCAATTCAGAACCAAATTAGTTCTTTCGCATAACTCTAAAACTTTTGAAATTGACATTTCTCCCAATTTAGAACTAAATTAGTTCTTTCGCATAACTCCAAAACTTTTTTAGACATTTCTCCCAATTTAGAACTAAATTAGTTCTTTCACATAACTCCAAAACTTTTTCAAGAGGATTTAAGCATGCATCAAATGATGTTCCAAATACAGAGAAATCATCCATAAACACTTCTATTCCATCATCAAATAACTTACTAAATAAATACATCATACATTTCTAGAATGTTGCAGGTGTATTACATAATCCAAAAGGCATTCTTTAAAAAGCAAAAGTTCCAAAAGGACTAGTAAATGTTGTCTTTTCTTGATCTTTAGAAGCAATAGGAATTTGATGGTAGCCAGTATATCCATCTAAAAAAATAAAAATATTTGTGCCCAATAAGTCTATCCACTATTTGGCCTAAAAATGGTAAAGGGAAGTGATCTTTCCAAGTGGCAGTGTTTATGTTTCTATAATCAATGCAAATACCCCACCCAGTAACTTGTCTGATAGGTTTTAATTCATTATGCTCTTGTGCTTCAGCAGTCACCTCTCCTTTCTTGGGAACACAATGAATTGGACTTACCCAAGCACTGTCCAGAATAGGATATATAATTTCAGTGTCCAGTCATTTTAAAATTTCCTTCTTGACTTCTTCTTTCACCATTGTGTTTAATCTCCTTTGTGGATCAACTCTTGGTTTATATTATTCATACAGCATAATTTTGTGCATACAAATCGAAGGACTGATTCCCTTAATATCAGCTAAGGTCCAACCAAAAGCTTTTTTATATCTTTTTAATGTATCTAACGAAGGACTGATTCCTTTAATATCTGCTAAGGTCCAACCAAAAGCTCTCTTATATCTTTTTAATGAAGGACTGATTCCTTAATATCAGCTAAGGTCCAACCAAAAGCTTTCTTATATCTTTTCAATGTATCTAACAGCATTTGAATATCAGCTAAGGTTCAACCAAAAGCTTTCTTATATCTTTTCAATGTATCTAACAGTCTTTGCTCTTGCAATTACTAAGGTCCAACCAAAAGCTTTCTTATATCTTTTTAATGTATCTAACAGTCTTTGCTCTTGCTGATAAGGTCCAACCAAAAGCTTTCTTATATCTTTTTAATGTGTCTAACAGTCTTTGCTCTTACAGTTCTCCAAAAGCTTTCTTATATCTTTTTAATGTATCCAAAAGTCTTTGCCCTTGCAAATCATTTAACTCTGAAGATATAATAACCGGTAATGTAGTTGAGTTTCCCAGAAACACATAATTCAAGTGGTTAGGCAATGTTTTCAATTCAAGTTTAGGTGGTTTTATAATTGACGGAACTAGATTCTTATCAACATTTTCTGTAATATCCAGCATCTCAAATCTTTCTTGAACATAATCTAATTCTTCATTTTCTATTTCATCCAATCTAACTTCATCTTTGTCTTCAAAATCTTTTTTCTCTTCAAAATATTCTTTAAAATGCTCGTTCAATAGATGTTCACTAATTTCCATGCGAAAACATTCATTATCTCTTTTAACAGTAAGGTATTTCATAGATTTTGCAATGTAAGAAGTCACTTTTGATCAGTTAACTCTCATAGTTAATTCTCCCTTTTGAACATCTATCATAGCTCTTCCAGTAGCTAAAATATGTCCCCCTAAAATTATAGTATTTCTTTATCTTCCTCCATATCTAAAATAATAAAATCCACAGGAAAGATAAATTTATCAACTTTTACTAACACATCTTCTATTACTCCCTTAGGATAAGTAACTGAATGATCCACTAATTGAAGAGTTACAGAAGTAGGTGAGACTTCTCCTAATCCTAATCTTTTAAAAATTGATAAAGGCATAAGATTAATGCTGGTCTCCAAATCACATAAAGCTCTTCCATAAAATGTTTCACCGATAGCACACGGTATAGTGAAACTACCTTGATCTTTTAATTTTTTAGAAAGCTTTTTCTGAATAATTGCACTACACTCTTCGCTAAGTGCAACAGTCTCATTATCAGTGAACTTCCTTTTCCTGTTCAAAATATCTTTCATAAACTTCACATAGTTGGGCATTTGCTCTAAAGCTTCTACGAAAGGAATATTTACCGTTAATTTCTTAAGAATTTCTATAAAATTAGAAAATTTTACATCCTTTATGCAGCTTCTACGAAGGGAATATTCACCGTTAACTTCTTAATAATTTCTAAAAATTTTGAAAATTGTTTATTCTCTTTATTTTGCTTCAATCTTTAAAAAAGGCGTTTCTAAAAATTTTGAAAATTGTTTATTCTGTTTATGTTGCTTCAATCTTTGAGGAAACGGCGGTGGAGGTTCTCCGTAATTTTCATTGGTGTAAATGGATACTCTAAATTTGGGTATTCATGATCCTTTTCTTTTTCGGAAATGGATACTCTAAATCTGGGTATTCATGATCCTTTTCTTTTTTGGTATCCACTTTCTCTTTCTCGATATTCTAAATCTGGGTATTCATGATCCTTTTCTTTTTCAGTATCCACTTTCTCTTTTTCAGTTTTTGTTTCTTTCTGCACTCTTGTTTCCAATTCTTTTCCACTTCGTAATTGTATCGCTTTTATCTGTTCTTTTCTATGGTCTTTAGGATTTTACAGTACTAGGAAAAGTTCCTAATGTTTGGTTACTAAGCGCAGTAGCGATATACCCTAATTGGTTTTCAACATTAATGATAGCAGTTCCTTGATTTTGTAACTTGTTTCCTTAAATTTGTAATTGATTTCCTTGATTCTACAATTGTGGACCCATGTTCAGTATTAGCTCTTCCATAGACAACTTCTTTTCCATAAATTGAGTGTTATTGTTAAAGTCTGGAGGATAAGAAGGTCTATAGTTAACATTTCCCTGGTTGGATGAATTTCCTAATGGGTTCATTGGGTTGTTCGAGGATAAGAAGGTCTATAATTAACATTTCCTTGGTTGGATGAATTTTCCAATGGGTTTACTAGATTGTTTGCCATTGTTAATTTATAGAAGAATTGTTATTCCAATTAAAGTTAGGATGATTCTTCCAACCTAGGATATATTAGTTCGAATAAGGATTGCTGGGTCTATTTTTAATAGCATTTAAAGTCTCATAAGAAGGTTGAACATCCACAAATTTCCCAGATGAATTCTCTTTCATCATAGTAGGTGTTGGACAATAATTCATTCCATAATGATCTAATTTATTTGATATTACAGTAATCTATGAAGCTAACATAGATATTGCATCAGAATCGTGGATACTAGCTACTCTTTTACGATTTACCCTTTCAGAGGGCCATTCAAAATTGTTGGTAGCCATCTCTTCTATTAATGAAAATGCCTCACAAAAAGTTTTGACATTAAAGAACCACCAGCCGCAGCATCTATAATCGATCTAAGAGATCCCACTAATCTATTATAAAAAGTTTGAATTATCAACCAATCTGGTAACGAATGATGAGGGCACTTCCTAAGAATATAAAAAGTTTAAATTATTAACAATCTGGTAATGAATGATGTGGGCACTTCCTAAGAAGATCTTTAAATCTCTCCCAAGCTTCATGTATCGACTCTCCATCAATCTGACAAAATGATGCTATGTCATTTTTAAGTTTAGCAATTTTGGATGGAGGGAAATATTTGATAGAAATTTCTGTGAAAGTTCTCCCTAAGTTCTAATAAATCCAAGTGCTAACAAATTTAACCACATTTAGCCTTATCCTTAAGTGAAAAAGGAAAAAGTCTCAGTCTAACAATATCGTTTGAGACTCTGTCATATTTAAAAGTAGCACATAGTTCTAAAAAACTAGCGAGGTGTAGTTCGAAACTCTGTCATATTTAAAAGTAGCACATAGTTCTAAAAAACTAGCGAGGTGTAAATTAAGATCTTCATTTGGTGTTAACTCTGTCATATTTAAAGGTAGCACAAAGTTCTAAAAAACTAGCAAGGTGTAAATTAGGATATTCATTTGGTGTACCTCCAAATTAATTATTTTATACCATTTGGATAATAGCAGGTTTGAGTTCAAAAGAATTAGCTGCTGCATTAGGATTTTGGATAGATAAGTGAATTTAATCTGCTATAGGATTTGCATAATCTCGTAGAGGTTTAGGTTGATGTTTATTTTATATTCCTTGATTGTTCACATTATTTTCCATTGTGTCAGGAATTCTAGGTTCTTTTTTTAGTTTTCTAATTCTCCTAACAGTGCATTCAAATTTTGAATCATAGGGTATAAAATTTTCAGGTCCAAATTTAAGCATACAAATGAAATCAGTGACAGAAAAATAGTTAACTAAATATGAAAATAAGTTATAATTCAGTAAAAGTTTTCTAATAGTCCTAATTTGTCCGTTACTCTAATTATGATTTTCTTAAATCAAATTTTTACTCCCCGACAACGGCGGCAAAAACTTGACAGCGACTTTATATTTGCTTAAAAATACAAGAATTTGATACTCCTACTAGAATATTTAAATCCCCAGCAACGACACCAAAAACCAATTGTTATAGATATTATAAAGATGTGTATAAAATATTTAATAATTACCAAGTCACACTTATCAACGCAAGTATACGTATCGCTCAAGTAATACAGGGCTCTAATAGAGTCTCGAATATCGATCCCACAGGGAGTAATATTAAAGGTTACAAACTAAGATTTAAAAAAATCAATACTTAATTGCACTAATATAGTTCAAATTGCATATTTTTCACTAATAGACAATTAAAATAAGAAAATAATTTTAATAAACTCTTAATTAACTAATTATATTAATAAAGCTTCTAATTTGAAGTTTAATATGTAAGAAAGCATTCTTCTCCTTGTCAAGAAATATAAGTGAATGGAAAAATTGAATCAGTTCATATTATATTTGCCAAATAGGAGCATACCTATTATTTACCCTTTGCACAAGGCATAAAGAACATTGACTAATCCTATGCTTGGTTACTAAATCTGCGGCTAGGCTGGGAGGATGTCGGCTCTCACTTCGGAGCTCCCACGTTCCCCTCGCCTGAGGGCTAACATCTACACTTCAACACCCAAACGATATGACCTAATTGAGGATTTTAGCCTGTCACTCTAAAATCTCCAATTTTACACCCGATAATTTTTATTTACCTATTTATTTGCACCCAACTTTCAAGGACTTTGACCTCCCTAAATCTTGGATGTAATCTTCACTTTACTTGTAAAACTCAACATATTTTAACAAATTAATTGGCCAAATTGAAAGTAAATTAAGTTTGAAGTGAAAAGATCATCACAACTTCTTTAACATTCTCATGACACAACTAATTCAAATTACCATTTCATAAAATCTCAAGACAAGGAGAAAGACAGAGAAAACTACTCAGAACTCATGGAGAAGATACAACAAAACTGGGAATTTATATATAAAAGCAAAGTAATGTAAACTTCAATAAGTAAATACAACTTATCTCTAATTCCTCCCCAAGCAAACTCCTTAAAGTTCCTCTAAATAACTTCCTTCCTTTCCAGCACACAGAATTCTCCTTCGAAGCTGCAAGGAGGAAGAAATCTCTCACTTTCCTTCCACTCTTACGATCCCTCAAAAAATTCCTCACAATACTAACCACTCTCTACACTCTAATGGAAACCACAAACAACAAAGACTCAGCGGACACCCCCCTTTTTTGGCCTCCAAATTGTTTCTTTTAAAGTATTAGAAGAGTTTTCAAGAGTTGCCCAAGCGTCCATTCAAAAATTGTTCACATTCAATGCATCTGTTGAGAGAACCAACGTGCTCGCCGTTGGCGGCCTTAATGGCACCTTCGGCGGCCTTCTAGAATATTTAATTATGGACTCTCAGGAAAAACCCACCGCGACGGTGTCGAGCCCGCCGTCGGCGCCCAAGATCAAATCTTCTTATTTTGGTCCTTTTTGCTCCAAATTTGCTTCTTTTTGCATTGTTTTGCTCCAATGACCATAATTCAACATACCTGCAACAAAACATCAAAATCACCTTTATATCTTTTTGCTCCAATGACCCTAATTCATCATTCCTGCAATAAAACATCAAAAATACCTTTTTTAAGAGTGCAATATCATCAAAATCAGTGTAAAATAGGTATGAAAATCTCAACATATTTTCTTTTGGTCACTTACCTATTGGGATGTCATCTGTAATGATTGTGGCTGCCTTTGAATCATATTCATAGTGGCCACCAATTCCTCTATCTTCTTCTCTACTTGGCTAATTTGTTGATCTTGTTGTAGAAAAACTTTTTGTAATTTATCCATGATATCCTCCTTGTAGTTGAGTATCTTGTGAAAAAGAAGAGGATCTTGCCTCAACAACGAGGATCTCTACAAACTTTTCCTCCATGTAGTCTGACAAATCATGGTTTGTATCAATTATAGCTCTTCTCTAGTCTTTGTACAATTGTGCGAAATGAGCTCTGAGTTTCCCCAAGGTGGCCTCGATCAATTCACCTTTGATAGTCTTAAGTTCAATCGGAGGTTTTTGATGAACATCATCCCCTTCATTGAGCCATGGTATGCTCGTGGTAGGGTCATCCGAAACAACATGATCTACCAAAATCATATTGATGGAACCTTTTTCAAGTTCTTTCAAATATTCTTTTGGGATCGTTATGTTAGCATTCCTGAAGTTCTTTTCAAGCAACTCCTTGAAGCTGATACAACCTTTAACGGTGTGCCCAAGGAATCTGTGATATGGACAATATCTAGGGTGATTCTTCATACAAACTTCTTTCGACTTCTTTGGATCCGGTAATCTAAATTTTGGCTTCTTGAATAGGTTTCAGAATATTACTGCTACTACTTCATTTCTTAAAGAGTACGCTCTGTTTGATTGTTGGGCTATAGATGGATTCTAACATCCATTTGCTCGGCATGGTTTTTACTGGTATGACTGCTGACTGGTTTGACTGATCTGTGAGCTGTGTTGCCGACCATACTGCACTGGATGCTGACAAGGATATTCTGCCTGGATATGCATCCGTTGTTTACCTTTATCTACCTTCTCCTACAGTCTAGCAGCCTTAGTAAGGAGCTTTTCAAAAGTCTTGATGGTGAGTCCCTTAAGCATGAATTCAATCTTTCCATGAATATTCTCAAGTACTATTTCAATTGCATACTTCTCGTCAATCTGTGGTTTGCATTTCATGCTCAATTTTCTCTATCTTAACAGTTAATGCACAATTGTCTCATTGGGTTTCTGTTGCTCCCTAACGAGATCTCCTATAGCCACTCGGCATTGTGTCCCAGCGAATCTCTACACAAACAGACTTTCTAACTCAGTAAATGTTTTTACTGATCCATTCGGAAGATCAGCGTACCACTTGAAGCCTATCTTCTATAAACTGCTAACAAACAATCTGAACAAAAGAGCATCATTTCCATTTACATTGCAACAACTAGCTCTGAAGTGCGCTATATGCTGCCTCGGGTTTCCTGTTCCATCAAAGGCTTTAAAGGAAGGAGGCACAAATCCCTTAGGATATGTGACAGGATCAAACTCCTCTGGGTAGGGCCTATCCTTTGGAACTAATGATCCTCCCTTAGATTGGGCTATAGCCACTCTAACCTGCTGGTCCACATACTACTTAATGTCATTTTCAGGTAATGAGCTATGAAAAAAGTTCCTTTTAGGCTTGTCTTCTTTGTTAGCAGAGGTAGAATCCCTTCTATTATCCTTGATATGTACTATTTTTGGTGAATGAACTTCTACAGCTGTTGAGGTCGGAGACCATGCAGACATCACAGTGGTTGCAGCAAGAACCTCTTCCGTTCTTTTCTCTAATCTAGTGATTTGTTCATCCCGACTCTAAACTGCTCTATCAGAGTCTGTCTCAGTATCCTCTTCATCAGAAGGTTAAATTTCTTGTAAGGTTTCTTGGTCTCTCATGTCAACCATGTTGATTTACATGACTTCTTCATCAGAATCAATATGGGCATCGCTGATTCCTCACTTTTTAGCAAACTAGCTCAAGTTAATTCATAACTTGTCTAATCTAGCCTCTATTGAGTCTCTTTAGTTTATTTGATATCCAGTGGAGTCTGCTGCAATTATCTCTCCTCCATCTCTGCAGTTAGGGAAGCTATAGTGGGGTCGGTCGAGCTATCAGACTCATCCTTCTTTCTTGTAGAACGATCCTCCATCTGTAACAAACAAATCGGTCTGGAGACATTGGGAATCCAAAACTTCTTCCCTAGTGATGTTTGGGGATGGGGTGTCCCGTTGACATCATCAGAATTATGGGAAGAGGTATGTTCCCCATCGAGTAATCTATACATCGTAGTAGAAGCATTCTTTTTGTAAGAATCTCTAAAGCACTTATTTTGTACTACAACAGGCTAAATCCTAGGATTCAATCAGGATTTGACCGGTATTCTATTCTTAAGTGGTTTAGTAGTGGTAATGAGAACTGACACCGTGTCAACCCAAGGTCCTAAACGGAGTTTAGCAGATACACGGGGCACATATGTCTTCCGAAATTTCTGAAATCTCTGCGGGCGTCTCAAGATTTCAGCTTTTGCTTTTGATGAGATTATAGATCTCATCCTATTTAACAATTTAGTCACACTGTAATTTTCTTCCCTTGCTAGCTTATTCAATACTAACCAAACTCGAGATAGGGGGGACGTTCTCTCTCTCACCCTGCTCTGTCTATGAAGTAGTGGCAAAGCTGTGGCAGTTCTGTAAGAGCTTTCATCAGTGAGAGTAGCAGAAAGTGGGTGAAATATACTCCCTTGAAGAATGGGAGAGGTTTCAAACACTTTCACCTCTTCTAATTGGAGAGATATGTCATGAGATGTAGCCTTTACAACTTTAGCTTTAGCTGCCTTACGGATTTTTCTTGCTCTATTTCTTCTTTGAGATTGCGTTAGAGATATGGATCGTGAACTAGATCCAACCTCAAACATAGATGGAGCAACAAAAATTTCAGGCTTTGGTTCTCGAAAACTCTCTTTCCCTTATAAGGAATGACAACAGGCACAACCGTTGTGAGTCAAACAGTGGACAGGGTAACTAGCCTAATAGATGACAGAACTACTGGTTGAACTGGCATGGGAGCCTTGGTAAACTTCATCCTCTTGATGGGAGGAAGATCGTACTGAGAGCTCAGATCAAATTGAATTGTGGGCTTAATCACCTCAGTAGAAATTGTCTTAACAACAACACGTGGAAGTTTCTCCAGAAACAGCTCAACTCTATCAATTCCGGACCAAAACTTGATCATGGATCCTAGGCTTAAAGTAGCCTCGTCATGGGATGAATTGTTTGCAAAGCTAAACAATAACTTTGGAGTCGACATTGTCACTGTCAATTATAGGTTAGAATGTTAAAAAAGGCCTAATCCTTTGCTAAAATTTGTAAGGAATGTTTGTTTACTGGGAAAAATTTATAATTAAAGTGAATTAAAGTGTATTTTAAATTATAATTAGTTTATAAAAAATGAACTGGCAAAATAAGTGCGAAGAATTAGGTTTAGTCTGGCTAAAATCAGACTAACCCTAAAATGAGGAGATGCAGTGTAATATGGAGACCCAATCTGAAATCAAAGTTATAAAATATCATTTTGGTGAATATGATTCACCACCACACCTATCAAGGGTCTGACCCCACAAAAGAAAATGAAAACCCAAACGATTCCTGAACTCTTTATTTATGATGTTTAAAAAAAAAGTCCTGGAATCCAAAAGAGTTAGTTGCACTCTTCTAAGGAAGAAATGGCCTAAGTAAACTAACAAAATAAAAGGGTAATCTGCTCCGAGAGGGAAACAGACACATTACTGATATATAAAAACAATTATTCCTGATTGATATAGAGAGAGGAACTAGTCCCAGCGGAGTTGCCAAAATTTGACGATCGCCATACGGTTGGGTGCAGTTTAATTTAGCGTAATCTAGTATTTAGAAATTAGGTATTTTAATTTGAATAAAATGAGGTCAAACCGATCTCATTGATTCCTACAATTTGGATAATCGAGCTAACTATGTGTAATATACCACCATGAAAGGTAATACACTACTTGATAATAAGCTCAATTAAATAAATTATAGAAATAAATGACTTCCATTTAATTTGTAAGTTTGCATGATGACTGACAGATTCCCCTATTTGATATGAGAGTCAAATAGGGTTTGTTTTAAGTCTGGGCTCTTTTAAGTTCCTCATAAGGGCAAGCCCCTACAGTTAATTACATCTTAAGCGAATGTATCACTTAAGAAAACTCTCAATAAAAATCAGGAATCTTTTATTTTCATGTCAAAAGAAAGTGTTTTCAATGAATATGATTATGAAATTTCCAATAGAGATTGGTTTAAAGGTGAAAGATTTTGTTTTAAGAATTAAAGGAAGAAAAATAATGGAGATTAAAGATCCAGAATAGGTGCTTGGTAATCCCCCAAACTATCCTAATGTTTGGCTCAATTTAGGTTGATATTAATTTGAGCTAACTTTTGCGAATTTTATTAATTAGGGCTTAGATTTGTGTAGTGATGATTTACACAAAAAGCCTAGAAATATAGGAGGTTGTACGTCGAGTGACTACCTTAGAATCCTAAAATAAGTTAGGACATGCTGTATATCGGGACTATGCAAGAGCCTAAACAAAAAAAGAGGTTTTATGTCATAAAAGACAGCCTCAAAATCCTAAGGATTATTATTTAAACTAAAGAAAGGGTCTTTAACGAGCTGCCTATGAAGTCTGCTCCAAGTTTTATACTGAAATGTCCTCAGGTCATCAAGTCTTCAGGTCCTCCAATTTTATTATTAAAAGTATTATTTGTTTTGATAATTTTATAGTGAATTAATTAAAGGGTAGTGGAGGTAAAGTTCTAAGTTAGGCCAAAGTTAACTTCACTTACACTAAAAAAATCCCTAATGTTATGACTTCTAAGTTCTTCCTAATCTAAGCAACTTTTATTCCCTCATTATTTGTTCTTAACACATGCATTCTATGTTTGAAAAAAGTAGTAAAAGAACATGCATTGAGATACATAAAGCAATAAATAGAGTAAATAAGGAAATAGTGTTTTATCAAATTTTTATTAAATTTTAATTATTTAATTAGTGGTAACCCAGTCAAAATGTCTATGGCTCCTTCGTCCCGGGTTGTCAGATGCCCTAGTTTACTTAGTCCAAAAGGTGGTTGCTTATCAGGACCGGAAGATTCTTGTCAACATCCACAGAATGCATTGTCCAAGAAATCTTTGTAAACTAGAATAAATAGGGGTTTAAGTTGTGTTATGTGATCTTTGTGATTAAGATTTAATTAATTCTTGATTTACTTTATCAATTTTAGGGTTTAAATGTTTTATGTTATGTTGGCACTATTTTTGGTTTGGGGGATTTGCCCATAAGAAGTTGTCAGTCACCAGAATCAAAATCTCATCGCCCGCTTCGGAAAGACATTTTAAGATTAAAGTTTAGAAAAATATGAAATCAAACTGACCCCATATTTTTCATAGTTTAAATGAAAGAGTGCAGTACCTCAAACCTTGTATCTATCCCTAAGGATAAAAACAAGACTTGAGGGTGAGACTCGATCAAAATAAACTAAGAAATGTATGACATCCGTTTGGTCTGCGAAATCGTTTTAATTACCGACAATTTCCCTTATTCAATAAGAAGAATTAAATAAGGTTTATATTAAGTTGGGGTCAAAAAAGTTTCCTATAAGGCAAGCCCCTATAATTAATTACATCTTAAATGACCAATACCACCTAAAAAAACTTTTCATAAAAATCAGGAAATATTATCTTCAAGGATTTCAAAAGGATGGGACTGTTCAACGAGATCAGATAGAGAGGTGTGAAATGAGATTGGCTCAAGTTTGGAGCATTTTGTTTTTGGAATCCAGAGGAGGAAGATCTAAGGGATGTCATGGATCCAAAAGAGAACCTCGGTGACTCCCTAGTCTATCCTATGGTTTGGCTTCAATTTTGAAAAGAAGTTATTTAAGTGTTTCATCCTACAAATTTTATTTGTTAGAGCTTACATTTGTGTGAAACGATCACACAAATAGCCTTGAAGATGTGAGGATTTAGGTCATGACGATCGAAAACCTAGGAATCCTAATACTAGTTAGGGCTTATATTGTACAGCAAAGCTATACAAAGGCTGAAAGATGAGGTTAGGATTTTTGTTGCTTAAGAAAATAACATCAAAATCTTATTGCCTGGTTGTTTAATTTTAAGGAAGGAAATGGTTTAGCTGGGGAGGACAGGTTTTGCTGTTGAAGATGGTCGTGCTGCCCACCATGCTAGCTCCAAGCTCCTTGTTCTGATGAGTTTAAGTTTTCTAGGGTGTCTAGTTATGATATCAAATCACAAGGCCCTATGGTTGTAGTTCTTTAAATATTATGGGGCATATTAAAGTTGATTAGAGTGACACTAGTTAGGATCCTACGGTTCGCTCGTTCCGGCACCATTACTTTTAGTTGGATTCACTTAGTCCAATGAATTTACTAAACTCAACTTAATGAGTTCCATAATTTCATTTAGACCGTGGGAAGCTTTGTTAGCAACCGTAGGTTACCTCCTCTGAGGGATTCCCGATGATCCGATAGAGACGTCTTAATTTAGTTGTAGTTGTGATTTTGTGTGATATTTGTGATTAAATTTTGAGTTATTTTATATTTTGAATGTTGTGGGGGTGAATTTTATTTTGGTTGATTTTAGTTTTTGATTTTGGTTTGGTTTTGTGGCTATCCTGATAGTGTTAATTTTCATGCAGGGTGACATCGTTGTTAAGCATGCAAGTTTAAATTTTGTTCATACATGCAGGTAAGTAAGCATAATGTGGAAAGCTTAAGAAAAGACAATGGTGTAAACTATAAAAGCGTACCTGGCCAGTCTTCTCGTTTCATCACCTGAAATTCAAAATGCATGTCAGGGCATTTTATATGAAGCAGGAAAGTAAAGTTTTGGTGATCTAACTAACCCTAGGTCATATCTTGGTGGGTCCCTACTAGTTTGATTAAGGATAATTTTTGTTAAGCAAAGCATATTAAGTTAAGTAAACCTCTGAGGTATCCAACAGGTTTAGAAAAAGAAGCAGGTCCATGCTTCCCTCTCATTGCCTGGTGAAAAGTATCGAGCTCATTTAAACTTATTATGTTGCTTAATAATATATCCTATAAAAATAATTCTATTGCTCAGTGAACATTGACGTTTCAATTATCCGTAAGAGTAGAGTAATTATCACTTACTATTTAATTTAAAAATAATGTGGGTGAAGACCACTAAATAGGTAAGTTAATGGTATCAAAAACATTTAGCCAACTTAATTTAGGCTTGTAGTGTTTTAAAGATTTTCAATTTTAATTATGTTCACTTTTCTAATCCTTATTTAACTAAATTTGATTTAGCTTACGTCACTACTAAGCCCTTAAGGTTTTGGTGGATGTCTTAGTTATTTTGGAAGTGATTGAATTTTAAATGATGATGATTCATTTTTGAAATTCATTTGAACATCAAATAGGTGTATTAAATTAGTGAGTTATTACCACCCAAAACTATACCCCTATATCTAGAATTATTTGGTTGACTAGACTTCCAAATTTTAATATTTTAAGGAAATTACAAAATTATCCTTTAATTAACAAAAGTGAGATTGGTTTCTACTAATTAATCTTTTTATATTGCAATCATCCCAATCAATTAGTTAAAATCAGAGGTTACCCTTTTCCCTCTTTGGAATTAAGTCTAAATGTTAATTAAGGCTAAATTTCCAAAATTACAATTTTGCCCCTATGGCTCTAATACTTCATAATTAACAAATTTAATCCAAAGGACTTTGGAATTTTTATTCCACCTCGCTCATGGGTCAATCAAGACATCAAAGGGGAAAATATGACTTTTTCAAAATTTAATTTAATTTACATATTTATTTTAATGTAAAAATAGGATTTTTCAAAGAAAATTCAATAACGTGACCAAGAAAAGCCTAATCCCTTCAAATTTTTATTGGAGGTAGACTTAGACCAGAGAAGCATTGGGACCAAATTGCATGATTTATTGAATTATATTTGAATTTTATAAATTATTTTAATTTCAGAAGTATTTATTAATTATAAAATATTTAAGTGTGGAAAATTAACTTTTGTATTTTTATTAAATCTCTTCAATGTTAAGGGACATAGAGAAGCAAATTTCACATTTTTATGATTTTTATTTAAATTTATAGAATTATTTTAGTGAAAATCTATTTTTATCCTTTAAAAATTATCTTAAGATTTAAAATTCAATATCTTCATGTAAAAAATTAGGAAAAATATTTCAATTTTTCCTAAGTGCTTGGAAAATAATTTAGAACATTTTCGTGAATTTTATTTTTTTTTGTGATTTTTATCTTTTTTTAATTATTTAAATATTAAAAATAGGCTTGAAAATGGAATTTTTATTTTTATTTTAAATTTATTTTTAGAAAATTCCTCTAATCACAGAGAACTCCAAAAATTAATTTTTATAATCTTTTGAGTTATATTTTAATTGTTAAAAATCATTTAAGTGTAAAAAGTGGCATTTAACTTAAAAAATCAATCTGAGTTATTAAATGAGCTCCAAATGTTTGAAAATTTTTATGGGGAGTTCTATGAACTTTGAC
>JXCR01039511.1:22053-88038 GCA_002079205.1 Phalaenopsis hybrid cultivar | reverse complement strand
AACAATCACAAGCACCCAAAAACCAACTTATTTCACTCTATACAAATAACGAGTGCCTTTATTCCTCACTGAACAACACATTGTACAGCAAAACAACACCAAACAAAACCAGAGACTTCCTCAGTATTTGCTCACACATCACCAATAACATAGCCTTATATGAAAGGTAGACATGCTAATTGAGTGATTACAACACATCAAATATCCATGTTAAAGATTTTACTACCTATTCCCCAAAACCAACATGCATTGCCCGGCAAAGAATGGATAATAATCATAGAGATAAGCTTTTGAATATAAATCAAATCCATTTAAGTCATTTACACTGATTCAATATACTAATCTGCCATTGCACCCTCATCAAAATTGCTAGGTCTTTAAAACCAATTTGAAATGTGGAAGTCCCGAAGTTTGCTTAAATGTTTTTCCATCGCTCGCCTTGACTCGATCCACTCTTCCCTTTCTATTACTGTTGTGGCATCATCCCTTTTATTCTGCATTTATCAATTAATCAAGATCTCAAAAACACACACACACAGATAGATAGATACAAACATACATGTATATGTACATGTGTGTGTCTGTGTGTGTATCTATGAGTGTTGCAAGGAAAAATAATTATATAGATAAGACAGAAAATTTCAGGAACCTTGTCAATTATTTTGAATGATGTTCCACCATCACGAATGATGAGTAAATCATTCCTTCGATCTCTGTCTTTCCCCTCTGGCAATGTCACCTGAACAAGCAAATTGATTAAACCATACATTATTAAATATCTTGAGCACATCACAGTAAAATAATAAAAAAAGCTGAAATTAGAGACGAGCAAAATGTAGTTGTAAGGAAAAAAAATCGTAACAAAAAATTCCAAAAATTAAATATCTAATAACATATACCGCTAGCATTTTTCATCACATAAACATGAATTCTGAACCATTCTACGAGATATACATATGAACAGATACTCATATATCTAGTAAAACACCCTAACTTTTCTCTCTCTTCAAAATTCTGCTTATAAATATTGCATCGAATATATATTTTCGATTTCTTTTTGAACCAGATGGATTATACTAATTGGATTATGTTAAGTTTCAAAAAGATGCAAAAGGCAATCAACCTTATTCAGTATAGAATTCACTCATCTAAGATGCAAATAAAATGCCATATTATTCGAGAATCATGGAAATTTTACAAAAAAAGATAAATAGGAACTCTATTACAAAAACTGTCACATGAAGCCACAGTCACAACAAATTTGAGTTTTGCTCTAGACTTGAATAAACTCAAACATTCTATAAGTTTGGCGTCACACCCCAACTTATAAGAATTTAGGGTCAACTGCGGTGCTACAGATGCGGACGAATCAGACAGATTAAAATTTAGCCAACACTCATCCTGACTTGCATAATTAGGACTAAGTGGATAATGATTCTAATCTAATTGAATTGCCGCAAACACACTTAAAACATTTCATTCATAATTCATTCAAATTCACATATAATTAGAAGCGTGGAAAAATAATATCACCAAAACATGTATACAAAGCTGCTAAATCAAAAATAATAAAAGTACGTATCCAAAAGTATACACAGCCTCCAAAAATACATAATGCAAAATACACGTCACACCTGTCTGCTTGCCCAGATGCTCCTTACCCTTCCTGAAAGTTAACAAAAAAAGCGATCTACAACAAACTCTGCGAAATAATTAAAGTTAAATAAAAAATTGTATAACTGGAAAAGAAACGTCTATGATCATATGTAGTTCAGATACATGTCCATAACACATGTCACAACATATTATAATCCTATAAAAGATATAAAAAAAGACATGTAATGCAAAGAATCATGATAGCTGTATAAAACATATATATTTCACCAATTTAATACATGCAAAGAATCATGATAGCTGTATAAAACATATATATTTCACCAATTTATATATAATCATTAATATATTCATAAGAGTCATCACTCTAATCATAGGAATATCATTTGTATGAATCTCAACCATTCTCATGTCATGCCATAACATTGAGTCGTCACTCAGCTTGAATGCTACATTAATTATTGATAAAAGTTAACCCCCTCCCAACATAGCAGTTATCAATAGCCCTCCTGGTACCAACGATTCTCTACTTTCTGTCTCCATCTTATACCAACGATTCTCGGTGCTTCCTCTCCATCTAAGTGTTAGAAGTCGGAAATCTCATTGTTTCCTATCATTTGTTGTTATAAGCATTCATATAAAAATCTACCTATTACAATACTTGTGACATTCATTTAATCATAATTCATGTAATAAGAAATCATAGGTAATGCATAATCATATGCATAATTAACATGATAAGAGTACCTGCAAGCAAATAGTTCATAATATCTTCATACATTAATATCATAAGAAAATCATAATAATAGTCATAGCCAGTACCAACTAGCATTTACAAAATCGCCTACAGGTATTATTAATATGTAAAAATTCTAAAAGTAATTACATATCAAAGAAATTATAGCAAACCCTAAAAAAATATATTATTCTTAATTTAACACATGATTATTTCACATGAATCGATGGAGTTGTCTTACGATGAGTTTTCCCAAGTTCGTATCGAGTTCGCCGATTAGTATAAACAGCCTGTAATTCATAAACCTTCTAGGATTTTATGGATTTATATCTTAAATCTTAATTTAACCCACGCATAAAGATATGTGTCAGTATTACCTCAAATGGGTTTCCTTGCATAACTATCCCTCCTCCAAATCCCTCATAATCCTAGTTCCTACTTATAACCTTCCTTTCTTCCTCTTACTTCGCTGTTTTTAATTGCAAGTAGCCCTACCAAGAAGCCAAAACCCAATTCACAGCTTCTGACACTACTTTGTCGCCCGCTATAGTGACCGAAAATGGAAAAGTTCTTCAATTTGTGACAAACATCGAAATGAAAAGGTAGGGAAGAAAAGAAATGTTCGGAATATCATGAAAGTGAATTTCCCTCTTACCGATTTTGCAACAGAGTCGTGAATCACTGCAAGCAGCCCTCTCTCGATCGCGCAAGTCGCACCAGCATTGTAGCAAGTTCGCGTGAATCCCTATAGGTGCACGAAACCGAGAAATCAAGAGAGAAGGGAATGAGATTCGAAGCTTTCTATGAATTATATACCCTCCATGACTCAAAGCAATTTGATTGCATCATGGTTGTCATCTAACATATGTCATTTTTTTGTACTTTTCATGTTATAATTCACGCAAATTATTTGGTATGATTTTATGCTTTTAGAGGATTTGTTGTGTGTTTCGCAAGTTCCAAGAGGATTAGCACACAAATCGAAGCAAAAAAAAAAAGTAATAATTAGAAAATTTTTCAAATTGGCGTAACAAGGACAGCTTTCGGCGTTGCCATGTTAGGTGTGTAGTGTGGTTATGCTAGAGAATGTACGTGGCCACGCCCATTCAATGTGTTCACGGATCACCCTGAGCGTGGCAAAGCCGTCCTTCGGGCGTGGTCATGTCGCCTTATCTCACCGCTAAAGGAAATGACTTATTTGGATTGATTCACCTGGATTTGGACAGAAGTTGAATGAAGGTTATAAAAGAGCATTGGCGCTCAAATTAGGAAGGTCTTGGAGATTTTTTCAAAGACTAGAGGCTAGGGTTTGAGAGAGCACTATTCTTCTCGAGAGAGACCAAACTGACCTTTTATTCTACTTTTTCTTTTAATTTCTTAGTTGTTCTAAGAGATTGTATGAGAGTTGTTTGTTACTTTGCAAGGGGGAAGATACACAAACCAGTCACTAATTATTTATACTTTAAAAAGATGTTGCTTGCAAGCTTGTTTTCTATAGATTTTCATATGATTTTCTCCTTTGATATGAGTAGCTAAATTTCTTTTTGTGCCTTGGTGATTTATGGATAGTTTTCTGACTAAATTTTTCTCTGCAAGTTTTTCATAACACGTTTTCTGTGTTTTTGATCTTAATGTTGTTGGTTAACCCTCTAGCCTCCATTCACTCCAAACTTGACCCCACTTAGGACTTCAAAACCTATCATGATCTATGATTTTTGCCCGTTGTTTAATGGAACGATTGTGTTAACCACTAAATCTTATTAGACTAAGCACATTTTAATTTGGGTTTTGTAGAAAAATGAATCTGAGAAATACTAGAAAACACCATAAAGTTAAGCAAAACTTAAGGTTATGGGGTTCCAAATCTTCTTCTGACCTAGGCATAGGCATAAGAAAAAACATCGTCCCTGGTTGACAGTAATCATGTAAAAGAAACTGCTAGAAAAATATAATTAGGCCTATACTTGAAACACAGAGGCGCGATCCTCAACCATCTTGAAGAAACCTAAGAATTTTAACTCATGCTTCCTGTGGCTTCTGCTTTATGTCAGCTTTACTAGACTTAGAATTTTCCTATTATGTTTTTTTTTTATCGCATAAACTAAGTGAGATAGCTAGTAAGCTATAAACTCATTGATTATGAACTATTCTCAACTCATTTTCCTGTGGGAATAATACATGGTACTCTTAAAAATCATTTTCTACTTGACACGTGTACTTACGTGGAGTGGTCGCTCGCTTCATAATTTTTTCGGCTATCAAATTTTTGGTGTTGTTGTCGGGAAATCGGCGTTAAGAAAAATTCTGAATATAAGAAAATTGTAGTTGGACAACTAGAAATTTAGGTTTGGCATTTTTTATGTTTCCTTTTTAATTTTGTATTTCTTATTTTTTCATTACTGCTTGTGAATTTGTATTGTGTTGTTGTTTTTCTTGTAGTTGCTGAAAATAAAAAGCAAAAAAAAAATGAAAAGCCAAAAACCCAAAAAAAGGTTAATTACTGCTGTTATTTCTTCTTTATTTATTTTATATTATTTGAGTCCTTGCTTATTGAGTGTGCTTGTGTTGAACCAACTCATGCTTGTTTATGTGCTTTAGAGTCGACCAGTTGTGTCTTTTTTGTGTCTAGGATCCCTTATTTGTGAGTCTCATATTTCCACCTGTCTTCTAGTGCATGCGAACCTTTAGGTGCGTAGGAGAGCACTCACTGAACCCAAAACAGCCTTAGAAATGGCCAATCATCTGAACCCAGGCATGAGACCTCTTAAGGACTTCGCCAACCCCACTACTGAGGAAAGTCACATGAGCATCAATTATCCCACAGCAGCGGCCAAACAATTTGAACTAAGACTTGTCATTATTCATATGGTGCAACAAAACCAGTTTGGGGGGGTCCAACTGAAGACCCAAATTTACACTTAGCAAACTTCTTAGAACTTTGTGCCACATTCATGTACAACGGTGTCACCAATAATGTCGTTAGACTTAAGCTTTTCCCATTCTCCCTAAGGGATAGAACCAATGTATGCTTGAACTCTTTAGCCCTAGGATTCATCACTACTTGGAATGATTTAACTCTGAAATTCTTAGCCAAGTATTTCCCTCAATCTAAAACTGTCCAACTTAGGAATGACATCACATTTTTCAAACAAATCGAGGGAGAGTCCATCTACGAAGCCTGGAAAAGATATATGCCTTACTCAACTGGCTTATAGCTCAAACCTTCTATAATAGGTTTGTAGTTTCCCTTAAGTCCCTTATAGGTGCAGCTGCAGGAGAATCACTGATGTCTAAACTATTTTAGGAGGCTTATGACTTAATTGAGGAAATGACAAGCAATAGTTTCCAATGGCCTGCCAAGAGAGTGAATCCTAAAAAGGTAGCTAGTGTGAATGAATCTGATGTCATGTCTATGTTAGCAACCCAAGTGATTGTCATATCTAAGAAATTAGATACTCTCACTATGAATGCAGTGCAAGGGACACCCCGGATTGAGGAGTTTAGAAGATCCTACAACCTCGGGCTTAAAAGCCTTGAAAGTCATAGGAAACCAGAACCAATCCAACAACCCTTATGCAAACACCTATAACCCAATATGGAAACAACACCCTAACCTTCAATGAAACAACAACAACCAAGCCAATCGAGATGGAGTAAACAACTAAGTTGCCCAAGTACAGAGACCAAACTAACTCCCCGGGTTTAATCAGAACCAGAAGCTAACGACTTCAGAAGAATTAGTGAGACAGGTAGATTTTATAGCACAAAGTCATGGGCTAGCAATTAAGAACATAGAGAGACAATCGGGACAATTAGTAAATTGTTTCATCCATAGAGACCCAGAAGCACTTCCAAGTAATACTGAAGTGAATCCCAAGGAGAAAGGGAACGAGCAGGTGCGGGCTATTAAACTGAGAAGTGATAAGGAGTTAGGTAAAGCTCAAAGAGTAGTGAGAGCCCCAATAAATGTGAAGTCAGACTTAGAAAAGGAGGAAGAAAGACCTGCTAAGGAAGTAGAAAAGCCCTTATCGCCTAAAAACAACTTGAAAGACTTCCACCTTCATTCCCTCAAAGATTGCAAAAGAAAAAATTGGATCAATAGTTTTCAAGGTTTCTAGAGGTCTTTAAGATGTTATCTATAAACACATCTTTTGCAAAGGCTCTCGAACAGATGCCTAGCTATGCTAAGTTCATGATGTATGTGCTGACCAGAAAGAGGAAGTTAGGGAATGGAGGACAGTGGCACTGACAAAGGAGTATAATGTAATCTTGCAGAAGAAGTTGCCTGAAAAAATGAAGGACCCATATAGTTTTACCATCTCATATGATATAGGAGAGAAATTTGTAGGGAGGGCCCTTTGTGACATTAGGAGCAAACATTAACATAATGTCACTGCCAATTTTCAAGAAACTTAAGCTAGGAGAGGCTACACCGTAAACTTAGTTGACCGATCCTTAGTCTTCCCCACGGGTAGCATTGAGGATGTGTTGGCTAAAGTGGATAACTTCATATTTCCTACCAATTTTATAGTCTTGGATAAGGAGGACAAGGAAATACTCCTGATTTTTGGCAAACCTTCTTAGCTACTAATAGGGTAATGATCGATGTTTGATAAGGGAAATTGACCATGAGGGTGAATGATGAAGAAACAACTTTTAATATCATGAGATCTATGAAGTTTCCCCATGATCCCAGTGATGGTCATTGCTTTAGGATTGACATAGGGTCCGTTTGGTTCGGTGGTAGGAGCACAGTGCGGGGAGGGGCCGTAAATCGCGGCCGTTTAGTTCGGGAGTGCGAGTGCGGCGAGACGTTGTTTTGGAGAAACGCGAGTCGCAGATCGAACCCTGCGGCCCGCGTTCGAACGATGCTTATTACGCATGTTACCCCTCCCCGTTCGAGCGATGCTTCGCCTCCGGTAGGAGGATTGTAGGGTTAGTGCAGTATGATTTTCAGATAAGTACGCCTCCTGCATCGACAGTGGAACAGGCCCGACTGCTCCTGCACCGGCAACTGCTCCTGCACCGGCAGTGGCGGCGGCAACGACAATGGATGAAGTCGTTCGTCAGAGTTCTTAAGCACAGCCGAATGTGAAGCATTCACCACTGAACTAGATTGAAGCTTTGCTTTTTCTTTCCTTTTTTTTCTTTAGTGTGAAAGAGAGGAAAAAATTCCTTTTGTTATAAAATAATAATTAATGTGAATTAATTTCTCTAAATCTAACTAATTTATAAAATGTAATTAATTATTAATTAATTTAAAAAAATAAATCAATGATTAATTAATAAGATTATTGTTGGATAAATAATTAATTCAATAATTTATTGGTATTAAGTAATTATTTTAATAAGTAGCAAATTATTTATTAATATAATTAGAGGATCAAATAAATATCATCATCATATTAATTTGAAATTTTAATATTTTGTTCTTTTGTTTTAGTACTTTTGGCACTCACTGTTTAGTGAGTTATGCATACGGATTTTTGTACTATTTTGAAGTGAACAACTTCTGAAGTATCAAATATATGATTGTCATAGTTTTGTTACAAATAACATTATTAAACAGGGGCAAAATGATCAATTTTCTATAAACAGCTTTTTTCACACAGTTGCAACAAACAATCAACCAGCATCCCCGCAGCAGCTTCCTGGGATAGCTAAGCTGCAGCTGAAAAACTAAGAAGCTGCAGCTGCTCCGAACAGACCCTTAGTGGACGGGGTGATAAATAGCCAATTTTCTGAAATTGTGGAAGCTGACCCTGTAGAGCAAGATGTATTTGGGGATGTTAGTGAGAAAACTAACGATGAATCTGCTTAACTTGTAGGGGGCAAACCTAGGAGGTTTAGGGAGAGATTTGAACCCATAGAGATGACCCTGAATTCCAAGCCAATAGCACCATCCATAGAAGTAGCCCCTGACTTAGAACTAAAAGCCTTGCCCACTCACCTGAAATATGCCTACTTAGGCGAGCCTTCGACCTTAACTATCATCATTTCAGCTAAGTTGAGCGTTGAGCAAGAGGATAAGCTCATGAGAGTGCTTAAAACCTTTAGGAGGGCATTTGTGTGAACCATAGCAGACATCAAAAGAATAAGCTCGACCCTGTGCATGCACAAAATTCTGATGGAAGAGGGATATGTACCTAAGGCTGACTCCCAAAGGAGACTGAATGCCATTCTTAAGAAGGTAGTGAAAAATAAATTTAAAAGTGACTTGATGCAGATATTATCTATCCCATCTCAGATAGTATTTGGGTCAGTCTAACTCACTGCGTACCTAAGCAAAGGGGGGTAATTGTTGTTGCAAATGAGAATTAGTTGATAACCACAACGAGAATCATAGGATCGAGGATTTGTATCGACTACAAGAAACTGAATGCCAGAACTAGGAAAGAACATTTTCCCCTGTCATTTTTAGACCAAAAGTTGGATAGATTAGCAGGGCACCATTTTTACTGCTTTCTAAATAGTTATTTAGGTTACAACCAGATCACCATAGCTCCTGAGGACAAGGACATGACAACACTCACTAGCCCCTACAAAACTTTTGCCTTTATGAGGATGTAATTTGGACTATACAATGCACTCGTAACTTTCTAGTGCTGCATGATGTCCATCTTTTCTGACATGATATAGACCAACAATGAAATATTTATGGATGATTTTTTCATGTTTTGCACTTCATTTGATTCTTGCCTAAGCAATCTCACAAAAATTTTGCAAAGGAGTAAGAAAACAAATTTAGTGTTCAACTGAAAAAATGTCAATTCTTGGTTACTGAGGGGATAATCGTGGGACACAAGATTTCTGAGAGAGAGATGTAAGTTGACCTAACAAAGATTAATGTGATTAAAAAGCTATCACCACTCACGACAATGAAAACATTTAGGAGTTTCCTAGAGCATGTTGAATTCTGTAGATGTTACATTAAGAGCTTCACTAAAATCACAAAGCCCCTATTCCACCTGTTAGAGAAGGACACACCCTTTCATTTTGATGGGGCTTTTCTAGTTGCTTTTGAGACCCTTAAGACCAAATTAGTCAATGCATCTGTGATGATTGCACCTGATTGGGACTTTCATTTAGAGCTGATGTGTGATGCTAGTAATTATGTATTATGAGCTGTTCTAGAACAAAAGAAAGATAAGATATTCAATGTCATTTACTATGTCAGTATGAACCTCAACAAAGCACATATGAATTACACCACCATTTAGAATGAACTCTTGGCCATAATATTTGCTCTTGACAAATTTAGAACCTACCTGATAGGGTACCGTGTCATATTATTCACATCAACGATGCCTCTATCAAATATCTTGTAGTGAAAAAGAATTTATAACCCTATTTGATCCGATGGGTTTTTTTGATGCAAAAGTTTGATATGCAAGTCATCGATAGGAAAAGTACAGAGAATCAAATATTAGATCACTTGTCTCAGCTCGAAAAGGAAAAAATTGATGAGTGTCCATTTGACATAAATGAAAATTTTCCTCACAAGCAACTCTTCGTTATGTCAGAGGAGTTCAACCCGTGGTAAGCTGATAAAGGGATCGTTCCCTACGGTCAAACCTACCACCAAGAGAAAATACTTCTCCGATGTCAAATTCTACTATTGGGATGAGCCCTATCTATTTAGGTGATGTAAGGACCACATACTTAGGAGATGAGTGCTACTAGGAGAGGTCAATGGTATTATCAGGTTCTGCCATGATTCTAAATTTGGGGTAGCATTTCGATGGATTTAAAATTGCAGCCAAAATTTTATGCTCTGAATTTTATTGGTCTACCCTAGTTAAGGATGTAAATCAATATGTGAATGCTTGTGATAGATATCAGAGGGTATGAAATATTTCTAAAAGAAATGAAATGACCCTTAACGATACCTTGGAATTGAAAATTTCTAATGTTTGGGGAATAGATTTTATGAGACATTTTCCACCTTCCTTAGAAACCTTTATATACTGTTAGCAGTATACTATTTCTCTAAGTGGATTGATGCAGTGGCTTTGCCCAAATGTGATGCTTACAGTATTCTTATATTTTTGAAGAAAAATATTTTTAGTAGATTTGGAACACCAAAGGTTATTAGAAGTGATGGGGGCAACTTTTGCAATAAGAAAATGGAGGCATTAGTTTCAAAATTTAGGATAACTCCTAAGATTGCTACTACTTACTACCCCCAAATCGGTGGACTAGTTGAAGTTTCCAATAAAGAGATAAAAAGGATCCTAGAGAAAATTGTAAGCCCAAGCAGAAAGCATTAGTCACTTAAGTTAGATGACACATCATGGGCCAATAGGATAGTTTGTAAAAGCCCTATAAGAATGTCACCGTATAGATTGATTTTTGGAAAAGTCTGTCACTTGTCGGTAGAAATAAAACATAGCGTACTAGGCAATTAAAAAATTTAACTATAATTTGAAAGATGTGGCAGAGAAAATATTGCTATAGTTGAACAAATTAAATGAGACTAGATTAAAAACTTATGAGAATGCCAAGATTTATAAGGACAAGATAAAAAGATGGCATGATCAGAAGCAGTTTAGGAAGAAAATTCNTAATGTTTGGGGAATAGATTTTATGAGACATTTTCCACCTTCCTTAGAAACCTTTATATACTGTTAGCAGTATACTATTTCTCTAAGTGGATTGATGCAGTGGCTTTGCCCAAATGTGATGCTTACAGTATTCTTATATTTTTGAAGAAAAATATTTTTAGTAGATTTGGAACACCAAAGGTTATTAGAAGTGATGGGGGCAACTTTTGCAATAAGAAAATGGAGGCATTAGTTTCAAAATTTAGGATAACTCCTAAGATTGCTACTACTTACTACCCCCAAATCGGTGGACTAGTTGAAGTTTCCAATAAAGAGATAAAAAGGATCCTAGAGAAAATTGTAAGCCCAAGCAGAAAGCATTAGTCACTTAAGTTAGATGACACATCATGGGCCAATAGGATAGTTTGTAAAAGCCCTATAAGAATGTCACCGTATAGATTGATTTTTGGAAAAGTCTGTCACTTGTCGGTAGAAATAAAACATAGCGTACTAGGCAATTAAAAAATTTAACTATAATTTGAAAGATGTGGCAGAGAAAATATTGCTATAGTTGAACAAATTAAATGAGACTAGATTAAAAACTTATGAGAATGCCAAGATTTATAAGGACAAGATAAAAAGATGGCATGATCAGAAGCAGTTTAGGAAGAAAATTCACCATGAGCAAAAGGTTTTATTGTATAATTCGAGATTAAAATTTATCTCCAGAAAAATTGAAGTTCAGTTGGTCAGGATCATTCACTGTAGTAAAAGTATATCCATTTAGGGCGATAACATTCAGGATAAGAAAACTAATAATATTTACCTAAGAGGAGAGTGTAAAAGCCCTAAAGAAGTCCTCAGGTTGTAATCATCCTGAAAGTAGAGCTCACATCGTTGGTTGAGGATGTTAAACCAAGCAGTATCTTGGGAGGCAACCCAAGCGTTATTTATTATTTGAAGTCTATTTTTGTAAGTTTTTTGAAATTTGCCTCGAATTTGAATTTCATTGTCTTTTCCAATTGTGAGTCTTCTTTTATCATAGTTTTTTTTCAAAGCCTTGTTATGAGTCTACCATGAGCTGGGATGTGTTAAATGGAGCACAGGAAGAGAAATGTGGAGTTGAACAAAAAGATCACCCAATGTAGCCACGACTAAAGTTGGCATGGCCATGCCCCCCCAAACAGAGAACTCGGCGTAATAACGTCGATCTTCGGGCGTGGTCACGCCGCTTCTGTGCGTGGTCACGTCAGGCTATTTAAAGCTGATTTTTTATCTTTTCTCCTCCATTTGAGTGCTACTCATCTCCCCCTTTCCCTAGCCTATTGAATCTCGTTGAAGCTTTTCTGTGAGGGATGGATCGGAGTTCGANCCCCAAACAGAGAACTCGGCGTAATAACGTCGATCTTCGGGCGTGGTCACGCCGCTTCTGTGCGTGGTCACGCCGCTTCTGTGTGTGGTCACGCCGCTTCTGTGCGTGGTCACGTCAGGCTATTTAAAGCTGATTTTTTATCTTTTCTCCTCCATTTGAGTGCTACTCATCTCCCCCTTTCCCTAGCCTATTGAATCTCGTCGAAGCTTTTCTGTGAGGGATAGATCGGGGTTCGGTACGATATATCGAAACACATTTCTCCATTTGTAAGCTCTTTCCTTGATTTTCTTTCCTTTTTAGCCATAAGAAACTTTAGGAAGCCGAGATTTCACTATGCACATCAGAAAATCCCTTCACCGCCTGACTGGATTTTGCTTTTCCTCTGATTTCACTTTCATGGCACCCTCTGATTTCACTTTCATGGCCCCTAAAATTCATGAAAGGGGAAGCACTACCTATGACAAAAAGCAANACTTTAGGAAGCCGAGATTTCACTATGCACATCAGAAAATCCCTTCACCGCCTGACTGGATTTTGCTTTTCCCCTGATTTCACTTTCATGGCCCCTAAAATTCATGAAAGGAGAAGCACTACCTATGACAAAAAGCAGTTTGTTAGTCTAGCGCTAAATAGGGATGTTCTAGCCTTGTCGTTAAGAAAAAGCTCATTCCTGAAAAAAAATTTCAGTTTCCGTGCGAGAATATTGAGGTCCAAATAACACATATTTGTTGGGAGAATTTAGCGTATTTTTCTAAACCTATCTTAATCTCATTAGTTCGTGAGTTATATGTCAAAGCANGAATTTAGCGTATTTTTCTAAACCTATCTTAATCTCATTAGTTCGTGAGTTATATGTCAAAGCAAAAAAAAAACCAATGTATGGGCAAGTCTTTGTGTGGGGAAGCTCATTTTGTTTGACCCCACAACAATTAACCACATTTATGAGCTTCACAAAATTCTTAACTATGGGTGCGCCAGCGTCACCTCTCTTGATTAGCTGGAGGTTATTAGTTACCTCACTGACTCCACGGGTTTGTGGAGAACTCGCCTTGGGGATGAGAGTGAAACCATTTTGAACTCTCCCCTTACCCACCTGAATCGCCCTTCACGTGCATGACACTAGTTTATAGTGGCTAGATTGTTTCCCACCACCACTTGACAAATGTTACCAAGAAGCGTGTCGTTCTAAATTATTCTATTCAAAAGGGTAAGATTATAGATGTCAGGTTACTGATTCATGAGTCCATAATTTACATTTCTAGTGGCCAATCCACCGTAGGCTTAGGACACTCCAGCTTGATTATTGTCCTGTGTGCTAAGGAGGGACTTTAGGAGGGAGATGATGAGAAGACTCTGCAACCTCAGAAGCACATCCCCAAGGCTTCTGTGCATTCCTATGCTTCACTAACTACAACCTCACCTGAGCGAAGGGAGTGTTCCTCGAGACGCCATAACACTGAGCCATGTGACGACTCTTTCGAAGCTTACCAGAGATATGGAGCTCCTGACGCTTCAGAGGAACATAGACAGATATGCGAGAGAGATTAGGACCACACGGGATGGGATGACTTAGGAGTTGGATAATCTTCACCGACAGTCATCATATTATGCCAACCAGCACCAGAAGCATTATGATTACATTCACGAGCGTCTGAGAGCTATGTAGGGACACGGGGACCAAGGTTCGGTGTCACCACCGCCTCCCTTTGGTTACCACGACATGACGAGATGGAAGGCGACCCAGATCGGTAGAGTTTTTCTTATTGATTTGATGTGACTTGTTATGACTATGGATTTGTTTTTTATGTTCTCTCCTAGAGTGAATTTCTGGTACTTTATTTCACATGTCATGCTATTACTACAAGTTGATGTTTCATATCATGCTTGTGCTCTTTTGTGTACCATACTTGCAACTTTTACAATATTATCCTCCCTGTTACATGTTTGCCTATTTTTTTTTCACAAACTTTGATGGCATGATTCCTGTTTCTTTACTTTTGCTGCTAGTTGATGTGACCTACTTGCTATTTCTACTATTATGTTCTGCAGAGACAATTTCCTTTCGCATGTTGAGCAGTAGGATATGAACCAAATTTGGGAGAGGAAGTTCACATATTGCCTAAAAATGATTATGTTACTTGTTTAGATTTCAATTTTATGCCTAATTCTATGAGTCTTATTAGCCCATCAATAATGAAAAGTAAGAATTAATATAAAGCAATGTGCTATTTACTAAAGGTTAGGATGGAAGTGTATGATACTAGTCTTATGTCCAAAATCAATGTTCCTTCTTCCTAAACATAGAATTACCTAAACATTTAAAATGGTAGCACTATGAGACTCATTATTAATCAAAACTTGTTGTTTTATTTCAACGGGGTTGAATCTTAATTTGCTTGGATTTATCTAAGGACCAAAGATCATAATAAGGAGGGAGTAAACATATGATTAAGGACTAGAAAGTCTAAACTCCTAAAAAGAAAAGGAGAAAAACCAATTTGGTGCTTATCTAAAAATAGTAATTCTCATAGGTCTAAGAATAAAAAAAGGAGCTAAAGGAAAATAAAAGTAAAAGAAAAGCCTTGAGAAGAAGCTTAAGTTTAAACATGATCCTATCCAAATCTGGTTTTTTAGTCTCTTCCCTATGTCAAATGGTTTACATATACTTTTATTAAGATCTTAGAAATTTTTTAAATTCATGAAGAATTAAGAAAAAGTCTATTGTTGTAATAAGAATTAAGTGTTTAATTATTTCTGGAAGGGAAATTTTAGTCTCACCAATCTAAATAATAAAGAGTTCTTATATTTTGCAAGAGGCAAGTCATGAATGGTATAAGATTTCATTATTCAAAGAAATTCGTACTTAGAAGTAGAAGTCATAAAGCCTTAATAAATTTTAACTTTTTCACTATTAATAGGCTAAGATTTTCATAAGTTAAAAGGCAACCCATCTTCCTAAAATCTAAACTAAATCATAAGGATTGCTTGAGGGCAAGTAATCTGTAAGTTTGAGGTAATTAATATGCATCAATTTTTTACATTTTTTATACTTTAATTCATGCAAATTATTTCTTTTATATTATGATTTTACACTTTTGGAAGGTTAGTTATGTGTTTTGCAGGTTCCAGGAGAATTAGCACATAAATCAGAGAAAAACTAGCAATTTGAAAATTTTAAATTTTGGCGTTACCACGCCTGCTTTCAGAGTGGCCACGCCAGGTGTGTAGCATGGTTAAGCCAGAGAACGGGCGTGTTCGCGGATCATCCCTCGGCATAGTCACACCGCCATTTCACGCTGCGAAAGGAAAGAACTTATTCGGATTGATTCGACTGGATTTGGACAAAAGTTGAAAAAAAGTTATAAAAGCAAATTGGAGCTCGAATTGGGAAGGTCTTGGAGATTTTTCAGAGGCTGGGTGCTAGCATTTGGAGAGGGTTTGAGAGAACTCTCTTCTTCTTCTTCTCGGGAGACCGAACAGACCTTTTCTTCTATCCTTTCTTTTAAATTCTTAGTTGTTCTGAGAGAGTGTATGAGAGAGTTGTTTGTTACTTTGCAAGGAAGAAGATTTACAAATCAATGTGTAATTATTTTTATTTTATAAAGATGTTGCTTCCAGGCTTGTTTTTTATGGATTTTCATGTGGTTCTCTCCACGTATGAATAGCTAAATTTCTTTTTCACGTCTCTATGGTTCAAGGACAGTTCTTTTGTTATGTTTTTCTCCACATGTTTCTCATAATACATTTTCCATGCTTTTGATATTAATGTTTTTGGTTAACCCAGCCCTCTATTTACTTGTAACCTGGCCAGTTAGGAAGTTAAAACCTCTCATGATCTATGACTTTTGTACATTGCGTAGTGGATAGATTGAGTTAACCACGAAATCCTATTAGAATAGGCATATTTTAATTTAGTTTTTGCAACCAAGAAAAAAAAGATCGAAGAAACCCTGGGAAATGCCAAAAGGTTAATCAAAACGTAATGTTATGGGGTCCAAATCTTCTTCTAACCTAAGCATAAGCTCAAGAAGAAACATCGTCCCTGGTTGACAGCATCACGTAAGAGAAACTGCTAAAAAAATACAGTTAGGCGCTACACCTGATTCACAAGGCGCGATCATCAACCATCTTGAAGAAAACTATGAATTTAACTCCTGTTTCTTGTGTGCTCGATTAAAAAATAATGTCAGAACTAGGATAAATTGATGTCTGAATAAATTGTATAGCTCGAAAGATAGCTACATGTAGGATTTTCGATCTCAAATCAGAATCAACAAGCACCAACAACTGCAACTTGTTTTTGATAACATCATCTTCATCAACAGTCAAATCTAACAACTTTTCTGATTGAAATTTCTCCAAGTTTCGACTATTCACTATTAACTTTTGCATAATCTTGATTTTATCAATTATAGCTGGTTGGACAGTCAATTGATGTAAATACTCACTCTCTCTTGGCCTTCTGACTTCCAACTATAAGGCATCTTAATCAATTCTAGCTTTTAGGTAATGCCCCAGTTTACAGTACATATAGATTTATGACTCAATGCATCAACACCAACAATTGCTCGACCAGGATAATATTTTATATCCAAATCATAGGCTTCGAGAAGCTCTAGTCTATCTCAATTTTAACTCTTTTTGTGTGAAAATATATTTCAGACTTTGATTACCAGTGAATACCTCATATTTCATGTCATACAAGTAATGTCTCTAAATCGTGAGAGCAAAAACTACATCAACTAACTTGAGATCATGTGTCGGATAATTTTTCTCATGCAACTTCAATTGACAAGATGCATAGGTTATGACTCTTATTTTGTATTAAAACACGTCCCAAGCCTCACAATGATACGTTGTAAATATGAAATGCTTTTGTACCTGACGAAATAGCTAACACTAGAGAAATGGTCAAATATTTATTTAATTCTTCAAAAATGTGCTCACATTTTGTTGTCCACTCAAAGTGAACGTCTTTCCTCATCAGCTTGGACAATAATATAGTTGTTTATGAAAATTCTTTAACAAATCTCATGTAATATCCCGCCAAACCAAAATAATTATGTGCTTCTGTAACATTCCTTGGTGTAGGTCATTCCAATATTGCTTTGTGATTCTAAGGATCCACTGAAATTCATTGACCGCTAATGATGTGCCCCAAAAATGCAATATTGTGCATCCAAAATTCGTATTTCAAAAATATTACAAATAATTGATTTTGTCTTAATAGCTCCAATATTATTCTCATATGGTTGCATGATCATCACCAATTTTTAAATAGGTTAGAGTATCATTAATAAAANGTTTTTGGTTAACCCAGCCCTCTATTTACTTGTAACCTGGCCAGTTAGGAAGTTAAAACCTCTCATGATCTATGACTTTTGTACATTGCGTAGTGGATAGATTGAGTTAACCACGAAATCCTATTAGAATAGGCATATTTTAATTTAGTTTTTGCAACCAAGAAAAAAAAGATCGAAGAAACCCTGGGAAATGCCAAAAGGTTAATCAAAACGTAATGTTATGGGGTCCAAATCTTCTTCTAACCTAAGCATAAGCTCAAGAAGAAACATCGTCCCTGGTTGACAGCATCACGTAAGAGAAACTGCTAAAAAAATACAGTTAGGCGCTACACCTGATTCACAAGGCGCGATCATCAACCATCTTGAAGAAAACTATGAATTTAACTCCTGTTTCTTGTGTGCTCGATTAAAAAATAATGTCAGAACTAGGATAAATTGATGTCTGAATAAATTGTATAGCTCGAAAGATAGCTACATGTAGGATTTTCGATCTCAAATCAGAATCAACAAGCACCAACAACTGCAACTTGTTTTTGATAACATCATCTTCATCAACAGTCAAATCTAACAACTTTTCTGATTGAAATTTCTCCAAGTTTCGACTATTCACTATTAACTTTTGCATAATCTTGATTTTATCAATTATAGCTGGTTGGACAGTCAATTGATGTAAATACTCACTCTCTCTTGGCCTTCTGACTTCCAACTATAAGGCATCTTAATCAATTCTAGCTTTTAGGTAATGCCCCAGTTTACAGTACATATAGATTTATGACTCAATGCATCAACACCAACAATTGCTCGACCAGGATAATATTTTATATCCAAATCATAGGCTTCGAGAAGCTCTAGTCTATCTCAATTTTAACTCTTTTTGTGTGAAAATATATTTCAGACTTTGATTACCAGTGAATACCTCATATTTCATGTCATACAAGTAATGTCTCTAAATCGTGAGAGCAAAAACTACATCAACTAACTTGAGATCATGTGTCGGATAATTTTTCTCATGCAACTTCAATTGACAAGATGCATAGGTTATGACTCTTATTTTGTATTAAAACACGTCCCAAGCCTCACAATGATACGTTGTAAATATGAAATGCTTTTGTACCTGACGAAATAGCTAACACTAGAGAAATGGTCAAATATTTATTTAATTCTTCAAAAATGTGCTCACATTTTGTTGTCCACTCAAAGTGAACGTCTTTCCTCATCAGCTTGGACAATAATATAGTTGTTTATGAAAATTCTTTAACAAATCTCATGTAATATCCCGCCAAACCAAAATAATTATGTGCTTCTGTAACATTCCTTGGTGTAGGTCATTCCAATATTGCTTTGTGATTCTAAGGATCCACTGAAATTCATTGACCGCTAATGATGTGCCCCAAAAATGCAATATTGTGCATCCAAAATTCGTATTTCAAAAATATTACAAATAATTGATTTTGTCTTAATAGCTCCAATATTATTCTCATATGGTTGCATGATCATCACCAATTTTTAAATAGGTTAGAGTATCATTAATAAAAATAATGACATTAATTCACATCTATAACACTTTCCTGAACCCATCAAGTACTACACAATGTATTTTTCCACACTTCTCACAATCTGACCTTTTAGACTGTGGGTGCTTCAGTTTACCTTCTGATTTAAATTTTTTTATCTGGAATTTGTTTCTCTAACCAAAATCTTTTCGCTTTCTTGCTTGACATTGCCACCTTTGATTGGGCAAATTCAGCTCATTTTCAATTCTTTTGGCTGTTTTATCGAACACTAAGAAGTCACTAAGTACAAATGGAGTCAAAGCCAACCTCAACTAATCATTAAATCTTAGTAAAAATTTATATTATTTTTCTAAGTACTAACATAGTGGGGTGTATATCTGAAAAAATATGTGAATTTTGTCATATATTGCATAGTTGTCTTGGACGCTCGAGTCATATTGAAGAATTTATTTTGCAATGCTAATCCAAATAAAATTTTTTTAACCAAACCTTGAATATTTTAACAAATTTATCCCTTTGGATCTATGGAAGAGGTGTTAGCTGAAATTTCTCTCTATGTGATGTTTGTCACTACCTCTCTATCTCACCTTCTAGCATGAAAGTGACTAGCATCACTATCTTATTCTGTGCACAATACATATCATCCAGAATCTTTCTGATCTTTAATGGTCAATCTTCAACAACTATAGGATCACTAAAATTTTTAAATACAGATGGCTTGAAGGTCTGAAAGGGCTTCAAATGTCGATCAACTCCTGTACTATCTTCAGATTTGGATCATATGCTCATAGAAGATATTTCAATAGCAGTCATTTTGTAAACCATTTGTGATATCAGCTGCAAAATGAACTATAACTCAGTGGCTCTAATTTCTTTGTTTGTCCTGTTCCGATTAACAGTTTCAGTTTGTATTTTTTGCACTACAATTGGCCTAGAAGATTAGCACTTAGTACTTTTTTATTCTTCTCCAGGCATACTAATCTCAATTGACATAATTTATTATTCAAATACAATTAATCATATAATAATTATGTTGTGCATGCATAATGTCCTAAGACATATGGGTTACTCACCCCAAATCAGTCAACCTATAACTCTATATAAATCAATCCATATTTGTTCTCATTTTGACTTCTTCCAATCCAACACGCTTCAATCATTAAGTTCATACAATTACATTGCTACCGTACAATTTTCTGTCACACCCCGACTAATACCTTTTAGGGTCAATTGCGTGCGGCAGAGGTGGACGATTCGGTCAAATTAATTTTTTATCGATATTCATCTTAACTTGCATAATTATAACTCAATGAGTAATGAACTAGTTAAATTAAATCACTATAAACATAACTAATACATTTCATTTCATAATTCATTTATATTATATCACCAAAACAAATATACAAATCTGTTAAATACAAAATAATAAAAGTACGTACCCAAAAGTATATACAACCTTATAAATAATATAATGCCAAAGTTGTACACGTCACACCTAACTGTCAGTCCAGCTACACATTACCCCTTCTTAAAACTCAAATAGAAAGAGCGAGCTACAACAAGCTCAACAACATAATCAAAGGCAAATAAAGAATTTTATAAACGTATGATAAATAATTAGACAATATGTAACTCATGTACATGTCCACAATACATGTCACAACATGCTATAATCATATAGAACATGTAAAAATAAAGACATGTAAGAAATCATATTAGCTGTATAAAACATGTAATCCATTCACTTATGTATTATCATCATCATATTTAAAAGAGTCATCAATCTAAACATAAAAATATCACTTGTAATTGCATGTAATGTCATAGGGTCATCAGACAACCCAAAGGCTATATTAACAACTTATAAAAGTGAGGCCCCTCTTATTATAGCAATTATGATAAACCTTATGGTACCAACGACTCCCTACTTTCAAACCCCTTCTGATACCAATGATCAAAAAGTTTCATCCGTCGAAATACACAAGGGTCGGGAATCTCACCGTTTTCTATTATTCGTACTTGCAAGCATTAATGTAATAACCTACCTATCACAACAAGTATGGCATTCTTATAATCCTAATTCATAAAATAAGCAATCATAGGCAATGCACAATCATAAGTATAATTAACATGATAAGAGTATCTACAACCAAATAGTTCAAAATATGCTCATCACATTAATTAATATCATAAAAAAATCATAATAATAGTCAGAGTCAGTACCAACTAACATTTCCAATTATGTATAAGTATCCTTCAATATGCATAAACTTTAAATGCATTCACATATCAAAGAAATCATAACAAATCCTAAAAAAATATATTATTCTTAATTTAACACGAAATTATTCACTTAAATCGAGAGAGAAGCATTACGAAGTTTTCTCAAGCTCGTCTCGAGCTCACCGCCTAGTATAAACAACCTTAATTTCAAAAACCACTTAGGATTTTCATGAATTCTAATCTTAGGCCATAATTTAACCCGCACATAAAGATATGCACCAACATTTACCTCAAATGTGTTTCCTTGCATAGTTATCCGTTCTTCAAATCCCTCCTAATCCTTTTTCCTCCTGCTAACCTTCCTTTATTCCTCTTATTTCGCTGATTTGCTTGCAAATAACCCTAGCTTTTGACACCAATTCGTCTCCTGCTATTGTGATCGAAAATGAAATAGTGCTTCAATTCATTAGAAACATCAAAATGAAAATATAGGGAAGGAATAAACTGTTTATAATATCATGAAAGTGAATTTTCCTCTTACTGATTTTGCCTCAAAAGTCGGAATTGTCACCTCCGGCCCTTTGTCGATCTCACAGGTCGCGCCTACACTGTAGCAAGGTCGTGGTAATCCCTCAAGGCACACAAAACCAAGAAATTGAGAGGGACGGGAATGGGATTTGAAGCTTCCTATGCATTATTTACCCTCCCCACCACGACACAACCATTCGATTGTATCAAACAATTATAATCCGTGTAAGGTCGGTGGGAACGGTAAATGGAGTAGGGAAATAATTAAGGGATTAATTAAGCTTAATTAAGCTTATAACTTCAAATTTTTATAGCATTGTGTGAACTTTTAAGTCATACAATGTGCAAGATGTGCAAGATATCAATGTAATCAATTTGACATGTAGAATTTCATAAAATTGATTAGCTTGAATTCGAAGAAATACAAATTTAGGGTAGATTTTACAATTTCCAAAATTTTATCAGATATGCAAAACTTTGGCGGGTCAATTGAAATGTTAAATGAATTTCAATAGGTATAATAACTAAACTTATATGTAACAAAGATAACATAAGAAGCATTAAATTCCATCTACATTATAATATTGAATTTTGATTAATTCAAGTAAAAGTTTACCATTTCAAGATATATCTAGTTTTTTTTACATCCCCCGAAATCCAAAAGAACTAATTTTATAAAATTCTACATTTAGTATCGAGCAAATTGATATAATATATATATATATATATATATATAATAAAAGGCAAGTTCATTGATGTAAAAGCGAAGATACAATATTTTAGTGAATGAGTACAAAAAGCCCACTTATAGGGAATACAAGTCACTCAAAAAGAGAATTTAAAATACATGCATACACCACAAATTATGAAATACTCCTAAAATTGGTGGGTGGATTTACCACTTCCCTTTCCCTTGATTCTAGGGAGGGAGTCCAGCAACAAAGTGTGTTATGGGCTTCCACTTGAAACTATCAAACACTCATCCTGAGAATTCTTGAGTTCTAGCATTTTTTTTTTCTTCTTCCTAGCTTTGTAAACTTGTCATTCATCTGTCAATGTTTGTCCCATCTGATCAATTGGTGGATCTTCAATGGAGAGCTCACCCTGACGGGGTAAATTGATCTGTAAATTGCTGAGCAGCCTCAACCCGCAACACACCTTGATCTTAGCACTCCTCCAGGGCTTGAGTACCCTCTTCTCTATTTCCCGCGGGGGAAATTGAGCCTATAGCAACGTTAAGCGTTGGACTAGATGGTACGGTTTCCACAATGTTATTGGGGTCAGAAGTATTCTTGTGATGATCAAGATTGTGACTTACTTTGAGAAGGGAAGGGTTCTCAACAGATACACATGGGGCCAGGTTAGGAGGAGGGTGGATCTCTGGAGGAGCATTGTGATTTTGTGGCTTTAGATGGGGGTGTAAGTAGAAATAGTGAGAATTAGAATGACCGAACATACGACAGTTAGAGCAATACATAGGAAAAAACTCAATAACAACCCTTTGACAATATCCTTGATGTTATGAGCTTAGCAAAATTTCCTCAGGAAAGTTTAATGTGATGTCTCATTCAACAAGCACTCTGACTAAAAGACGGGAAAGATTAAACGTGGGAATATCCGTTTGAGTGGCTTACCATAGACTGTGACGATAGAGTACAACAGTTCTTGGTTAAAATGATGGAATTTCAGCCCAGGGAGGCGAATCCAGACCGAAATTATTGGTGGTTCCGTCAGTGTGTCAAAATCCACAGTTCATTTCAAAATTTTCATCGCTTTGTTATGAATCCAAACTAGTCTTCTAGCAAATAAGCGTGTGTAATCCTCTTTATTGTTAAGTTCAATATGGATGTGCCGCCTNCAGTTCATTTCAAAATTTTCATCGCTTTGTTATGAATCCAAACTAGTCTTCTAGCAAATAAGCGTGTGTAATTCTCTTTATTGTTAAGTTCAATATGGATGTGTTGCCCATCTAAAAGCCCAATTTTTCACTCCCCAACAAGGTGCATAAGCTCAAATTCCTTACAAATAAACTCCAGTTTGGTATGACCATAAGGAAATTTCTCGGCCAAATTCAGGCAATAAAAGGAAGCAAATCTATTACATTCAGTGTCAGAAAAAAAATGGTTGGCTTCCCATTCTTCCTATCAGCTTTCTTGATGAAATAGAATTCGCCAACCTCCGACAGAGGAAGGCGGGAACATACATGATATCGGGGTACCTAATGCGTGGTCACCCGCAAGGGTAACGACATAAGATCGATCCGAAGCCATCACCAGTAGTAGGAGATGTCAAGCAGAGGATACTCGTAGATCAAGCGAGCGACTGGGGGTGGACAAGTCAACGAAACAACTTCGACGCATCTCCAACCCTCTTCTTCGAGCACGACGAGGCTGACGCAATCCACACATTCGAGGATGAGGCGACGAAATAGCTTCGATGCGGTCGAGGCCAACACAATCCCCTCCTTCAAGGATGAGGCGACAAAACAGCTTCGATGCAGTTGAGGCGGCGAAACTGCTTCCAGCACNACGACGAGGCTGACGCAATCCACACATTCGAGGATGAGGCGACGAAATAGCTTCGATGCGGTCGAGGCCAACGCAATCCCCTCCTTCAAGGATGAGGCGACAAAACAACTTCGATGCAGTTGAGGCGGCGAAACTGCTTCCAGCAAAACGAGACGGCAATACGATCTGGAACCACGCTACTGAAACGCCATAGAATCGCGCCCTGAGTAAGACCCAGCAGAGCAAAGATTCCGCCGGTTATATTTCTTTTTTTTTTTTTTGAAAAAGCCCGATAGCTAATATATTAAAAGAGAGNCCAGCACAACGAGACGGCAATACGATCTGGAACCACGCTACTGAAACGCCATAGAATCGCGCCCTGAGTAAGCCCCAGCAGAGCAAAGATTCCGCCGGTTATATTTCTTTTTTTTTTAAAAAGCCCGATAGCTAATATATTAAAAGAGAGAAAGTACAGTTAGGTTGTATGAGAAGACCCAAAAAAGGCACCCTTTCCACACGGTATATAATGCACACAAATGATCCCAAAAAAAGAAAAGTACATGTATACCCAACAAACCAAAATTGTCAAACGCAATATCAGGTAGGTAGAGAACGTCTCATACCTCTGCCTCTAGTTCTAAGAAGGGAGTCAACTAACAAATTTTTTAGTGTTATTACTCGAAACAACCAAAGTATCATTAGTTTCATTCTTCTTCTTCCTCCTGGATGTGTAAACCTGTCATTTCTCATCTAATGGCTAACTCATCTGGTCAATGTGTTGATCGACAAAATGCTAGGCATATAAAGATNCCCAAAAAAAGAAAAGTACATGTATACCCAACAAACCAAAATTGTCAAACGCAATATCAGGTAGGTAGAGAATGACTCATACCTCTGTCTCTAGTTCTAAGAAGGGACCCAACTAACAAATTTTTTAGTGTTATTACTCGAAACAACCAAAGCATCATAAGTTTCTAAGCTCGAGTAGAGCTTCATTCTTCTTCTTCCTCCTGGATGTGTAAACCTGTCATTTCTCATCTGATGGCTAACTCATCTGGTCAATGTGTTGATCGACAAAATGCTAGGCATATAAAGACTATTGCACGTCATGTACCCTTTGCGTCTGACTGACAGTAACAACTTGCTCGGTTTGAAGAGGTGGTAAAGCCACAGTAAAAAGATTGTCAACTATTCCTTCAATGATAGATGTTAGGGTAGGTGAAGTATGAATTGTCTCCTCTGCACCCGAGACTTCCTAAAGATGAGGAGCTTGAAAGTCCTCGTGATTATCAGATCGGACATTGTCCTGTGTAAGTTCCTTGCCTTAGAAACAGCATTGTAAGGGGGAGGGCCTCCGGTAGTAAGGGGGTTATTAGGAGGGAGAGTGGGAGGGAGAGCAGATGTCGGATCTACCTAAGTTTCAATAGTNTATATATATATATATATATATAGAGAGAGATATATATATATATATATATATATTTATATATATTTTAAACGCCCAAAAGCTAATTTTATTGAAATTGAAAAGATACATAGAGGTTGTATGAGAGGACACATAAAAAGGTGCCCTACCCATAGGATACATCAGACACTAGCATCCTAAAAGGATGAAACATAGATAAAACATAAAAAAAAGGAAAAAAGAAAAACAAAACTTATAGGAAATAAACTGCTAGGCACGAGCCAGCTTGGTCTTGCCTCTGCCTCTGGTTCTAGGACCGGAGACAGCTAACAAATTGTTAAGTGTCGTTCCATTACCCGAAGTTACTAGGGTATCATCCATTAAGTTCTCAGGCTGGGGTGTGCCTCCATTCTTCTTTTTCTTTCTAGATGTGTAAACCTGTCATTCCTCATCCGACGACTGGCTCATCTGATCAGTGTGGTCAACAGATTGTTGGGCATGTAAGAGAGAATGAGCCCCCAGCTCCTAACTAGCAGTAATAACATTTCGATTCTGAAGAGATGTTAAGCATGTCTCTTCAACACATGAAGCATCTTGGGGATGTGGAGCTTCAATACTATCCTGATTGTCGGGCCCAAGTAAACCATCTGTCAATATATCAGTCGGAAGAACAGAGAAAGTATTGTCTCCGGTAGGNATCCGACGACTGGCTCATCTGATCAGTGTGGTCAACAGATTGTTGGGCATGTAGGAGAGAATGAGCCCCCAGGTCCTAACTAGCAGTAATAACATTTCTATTCTGAAGAGATGTTAAGCATGTCTCTTCAACACATGAAGCATCCTGGGGATGTGGAGCTTCAATACTATCCTGATTGTCGGGCCCAAGTAAACCATCTGCCAAAATATCAATCGGAAGAACAGAGAAAGTATTGTCTCCGGTAGTGAGAGGCGGAGGTGGCATCGTGTCAACCGGTGTTTCAATAGTTTGTGGAATGCACTCAGGAGCGAAGGAGGGACAGGTATGAGGTGGGGCAGATCCAGAAGCATTTTTACTTGAAGGTTTTAAATTTAGATACAACTGATAACATTGAGAAGGAGAATGTCCAAACATATGGCAGTGAGTACAATAACATTGAGAAGGAGAATGTCCAAAAACCCTGATATGGTATGTCAATCCATATTTCTTCCGAAAAATGTAAAGTAATATCCCTTTCTATCAAAATTTTGGCTTCTGAAGGCCGAGTTAGATTCACTGTAGGCGTGTCAGTTTTGAGGGGTTTACCGTATATCATCGCTAAAGCGAAAAGAAGCTCTTGATANTGAAGTATGAATTGTCTCCTCTGCACCCGAGACTTCCTAAAGATGAGGAGCTTGAAAGTCCTCGTGATTATCGGATCGGACATTGTCTTGTGTAAGTTCCTTGCCTTAGAAACAGCATTGTAAGGGGGAGGGCCTCTGGTAGTAAGGGGGTTATTAGGAGGGAGAGTGGGAGCGAGAGCAGATGTCGGATCTACCTAAGTTTCAATAGCNTATAAAAATATAAAACCTTAACTAAATTTAATGTTAATTTAATTTTTTTAACCTAATTACATCCTAGTTACNTATATATATATATATATATATATATATATATATATATATATATATATATATATATATATATATATTATTAACATATTTTATTTTATAAAAATATAAAACCTTAACTAAATTTAATGTTAATTTAATTTTTTTAACCTAATTACATCCTAGTTACAGCATTTAGCATTGTAGCATCTCCACTTCCAATGACATGCAACGGCCTGATGAATCGAAAGATCATGATTTAATTAAGTTAAAAATCATTCCCCTCCCTGCAATCTATTTCCGCAAGTCTGGGTGTATCGTGTTGAGATACTATAGTAGATGGCAGGAGGGAAGCCAGAGCTCTCGGGTTTGGGGTTTTGGGAAGAAATCGGTAAGAGGATTCTTAGTTTCTGGTAATTTGAACCTCTTTCCCTTCGATGTTCGTTTTCGCTAATCCGGAGCATTCCATTACTTCAACACTATAGCTGGAGGTGGAAGTTAGTGCGGGTGAGGCGAGCCAAGAGCTGTATCTCTCAAGTAAAGTTGTTAGCAGGAGAACAGAGAAGGAAAAGAAAACATGGTAAAAAAAATCTAAGGAGGAATTGTTAGTTGAGGTAAGCAAATGCTATAACTATCAAATTGTACATATCAACTTTAAAACCTAATTATTTCTTTAATTTTCTTCATATTATTTTTTCAACCATGATCGTTGTATGAGGACATCTTTGGGGTTAGAGAATGCTTTGGAAATGTTTGGGATTTGTTCGANTGAGATACTATAGTAGATGGCAGGAGGGAAGCCAGAGCTCTCGGGTTTGGGGTTTTGGGAAGAAATCGGTAAAAGGATTCTTAGTTTCTGGTAATTTGAACCTCTTTCCCTTCGATGTTCGTTTTCGCTAATCTGGAGCATTCCATCACTTCAACACTATAGCTGGAGGTGGAAGCTAGTGCGGGTGAGGCGAGCCAAGAGCTATATCTCTCAAGTAAAGTTGTTAGCAGGAGAACAGAGAAGGAAAAGAAAACATGGTAAAAAAAATCTAAGGAGGAATTGTTAGTTGAGGTAAGAAAATGCTATAACTATCAAATTGTACATATCAACCTTAAAACCTAATTATTTCTTTAATTTTCTTCATATTATTTTTTCAACCATGAACGTTGTATGAGGACATCTTTGGGGTTAGAGAATGCTTTGGAAATGTTTGGGATTTGTTCGTTGTTTCATTTAAGTTGATAGTTGGTTCCAATTAATGGCTAAGTTAGGAAGGGATTAGAAGAAACCTGCAAAAGAACTTAATGCAAGGAAATCTTATCGAGGTTAGAAATAACAATTGAATTATATTTGGTTAAATTAAAACCCAAGTTAAAAAATTCATGAAATCTTAACAAAATTATGATTCCAGGTAGCATACTCTAGATGGTGAGCTCGAAGCGGGCACGAGGAAACCAGTCGTGGAGCTGCTCCATTAATTCAAGCGAAATAATCATATGTTAAATTAAGAAGAATATCTTTCTATAGAATTTCTACGTAATTTATTGATATGCGACTGTATTTAGAAATTTTTACATATTGTCGAACATATGCGCNCTATAGAATTTTTACGTAATTTATTGATATGCGACTGTATTTAGAAATTTTTACATATTGTCGAACATATGCATATGTTACATGAATGCAAACTTAAGCTGACACTAATGATATTTTTGTATTTACTATTTTTATTAATCTGATGAGCATGTTTATTAAACCATAGCTTATAGGTATCCTTCTAATGTTGTATATACTATGATAAATGTTTTGCATATGATGAATGATTGTTACAAAAAAATATGCTCGAGAAAGTTTCACAAGTATTGTAATAGATTATTATATAATTGACTTGCATATAAAGATAACAAAAGAGCTATTGAATTCATGACTCTTGATATTTAGGCAAAAACAAACATATTAGTATCAACGGGGCTACTAATAACTACTATATTAGGAGATGTACAGTATTTATCAATAATTGTGTAGTCGACTGGTCGAGTGATAACCCAATGATATGAAATGAAATGAACTTATTAAAATTTAATGCAAGTACAAGTGACATTATTAAGACAACAAATATTAACTTTGAAATAGTTAAAAGATATTTATATGATATTGCAGGAATAAATNCTATTAAATGATAAATTGCATTAAATAATAAATTGAACATATATAGGTAAATATGTCTTAGGAAGTATAAATAAGAATTGAAAGCCAGTCTTCTAGGACAATTGCAGAATNGACCATAAGAGGGGGCCAGCTGTGGTGTGACAGAAAGTAGTATCAAAGTGATGGTTTGGATTAAAAAATTAAAGGAAGTGTGTTTGGATTTTTAAGTAAGAATAAGATTAAAATATGAATTGATTAATACAAAGCTTATATTGACTAAGTTGGGGGTGGGTAACCCATATATAACTTGAAGAATAATATANGACCATAAGAGGGGGCCAGCTGTGGTGTGACAGAAAGTAGTATCAAAGTGATGGTTTGGATTAAAAAATTAATGGAAGTGTGTTTGGATTTTTAAGTAAGAATAAGATTAAAATATGAATTGATTAATACAGAGCTTATATTGACTAAGTTGGGGGTGGGTAACCCATATATAACTTGAAGAATAATGTATATATGACATAACTATTAAATGATAAATTGCATTAAATAATAAATTGAACATATATAGGTAAATATGTCTTAGGAAGTATAAATAAGAATTGAAAGCCAGTCTTCTAGGACAATTGCAGAATAAGAAAGGAAGGTTGAAAATAATATGTATAGAAGTAATATTCATAATAAGGCAAATGAAGAAATCAGAATCAATTAGTTACAAGGCATTGTCCAGCCGATATCTCAATTGATTGATAAAATGACACTTATTGAAAGATCTCCTACCAGCTCCGGGCTCATATTTAAATATGTTACAAAATTTAATCAACATTTAAAAATCTTTCAAACATCCAAGTCACCTGCATTTAAGGTACAATGATTGTAGCTGCTGAAGATTGGTTATTGAAAATAGGGAAGATTCTAGATGACATAATTTGTCTCGGATATTAGGAGATTGGTGCTAGCCACTTTTATGTTAGAAGACGAGATAAAGAGATAGTGGCAAGTACAACCTAGAGAGAAATTTCGGCTAACACCTCTTCCCTAGATTCAGTTGAATGAGATTGTAAGAGTTTTCAAGAATTATTTTATTCTACCTTCAGCCAGATTAGCACTATANTAGAGAGAAATTTCGGCTAACACCTCTTCCCTAGATTCAGTTGAATGAGATTGTAAGAGTTTTCAAGAATTAGTTTATTCCACCTTCAGTTAGCACTGTAAGATAATGTTTTTGAATAGACTCAGGAGTTCAAGATAGTTATACAGTACATAGCTGAATTTACTTTTCTTTCTCGATTTACACCTCAATATATCAACACTCAAGAGGAAAAATATTATCTATTTTTGTGCGGCCTCCGAAATCAATTAAGATTGACATTTACTCCTTTTGAATTCAACAATTTTCAATGCTAGTTGAAAGGACCAGAAAAAATGAAAATGGGCTCAACTTCTCCAGTNTCAAGATAGTTATACAGTACATAGCTGAATTTACTTTTCTTTCTCGATTTACACCTCAATATATCAACACTCGAGAGGAAAAATATTATCTCTTTTTGTGCGGCCTCCGAAATCAATTGAGATTGACATTTACTCCTTTTGAATTCAACGATTTTCAATGCTAGTTGAAAGGACCAGAAAAAATGAAAATGGGCTCAACTTCTCCAGGAAGCGGTAAAAACCCTATAAAAAATGGCAAGGAAGAGGACTTCCAAAACAATAAATTTAATCGAAAGATGAGCAGAAGTATATCGAGTTTTAAAAGCCAATTTGTGATAAAGTGTTAAAAAGGTGTTTTGGGCAGTGCTTGTTAGGTTCAGAAAAAGTGCTAAAACTGTGGACAAGCAAAGTATCGTTAGATGAATTGTTTGTTAGAAAGAAAATGGATAGCATACATAGACATTTCAAGAACAGGGAAAGCCTAAAAAATTTTTGGAAGGCAACATCAAGTAAAATTCAATTTTTTGGAAAGTATTCAACTCAAGGATGAGACTTTAGAGCGCCGAAATGAGCCGCCAGTGAAAGTCAAAGTTTTTTGTAAATACCCCCAAGAAAGATAAAGAATTTGAAGAAATGATTACATGCATGCTTCTGATTCTATATCATTCTGGCGCAATTTTATTTGACTTGGTTGCATCACATTCTTTCAATCCTGAAAAACTTTCTATCAATTTATACGTTGATATTGTACACTTTGTTTCTACATTGTGTTATCATGCGCTCGGGGATTAGTTTCTATGCAATTAAAAAATATTTTGTACTTGTCNAGATAAAGAATTTGAAGAAATGATTACATGCATGCTTCTGATTCTATATCATTCTGGCGCAATTTTATTTGATTTGGTTGCATCGCATTCTTTCAATCCTGAAAAACTTTCTATCAATTTATACGTTGATATTTTACACTTTGTTTTTATATTGTGTTATCATGCGCTCGGGGATTAGTTTCTATGCAATTAAAAAATATTTTGTACTTGTTAGCATTTATGATGGGAAACTACTAGCAAAGTTAATTATAATACAAATTCAAACTTTAAATGTTCTATATTGAAGACGAATTGATTAAAAAGTATTTTACTACAATTGAATATTGGAAATAAAGAGTGATGTTTAATTAGTTAGCAAAAAGTCATTTTATTTCTCCTGTGATAAGAATATATAATCTTCTTTGATTAGTGCAATGAAAGTTGGAAAGTCCTTACGAAGTGGTGAGCTGGTGTTTTTAGAAAAATTAGAATTACTTAACCTAGTCATTTCTTTTGTTTTTCTTTTTTTTTCTTTTTTGCCTTGGATATTGCAGCAAGTAAGAAGACCTTCTTTTGGAGTTAGAGAAGGCTTGGGGTGGGTTTGGGATTAGTTGGATGTTTTGTTTTAGTTGAAGACTAGTTCCAATTGTTGCTTATGTTGGGACGGGATTAGAAGAAACCTGAAAGAGAACTTAATGTGGGAAAATCTGTGGAGGTGATAAATAGCAATTTATGTTTGGGTTAAATTAAGACCTAAGTAAAGAATTTTATGAAATCCTAAGAAAATTATGATTTCATGTAGTATGCTCTATGCGACGAGCTTGAGGTGGGTTGTGAAAAGTCGTCGCGTGACTGCTCCGTCAATTTAGATGAAAAATAATGTGCTACATTAGGAAGAATATAGGATTACTACGTGATGTTGTTATATTTAAAAGTTTTTGCACATTCTCGAATACTTGCATATGTAATATGAATGCAAACTTGAGCTGACACTAATAATATTTCTAACTTTACAGCTTTTATTGATCTGGAAAGCATGTTTATTAAACAATGGCTTGCAGATATTCATATATCATGGTATATGAATATGATAAATGATTCACATACAATAGCTGCTTGTAATAGACAATATGCACAAGGGAATGTCACAAGTATTGTGATAGATGGGTGATTATATGAATAACCTGTAGGTAAAAATGTTAGAAAAGCTATAGAATTTCTAACTCTTAATATTTAGGCACGAACAACCTTGTTAGTATTAAGGGGGTTTTTGATAACTGTTATGTTAAAAAATATCCAACCTTTATCAATAGTTAAATTGTTAAAGAGTTGGATAACGACCAAATGATATGAAATGAAATAAATTTAGTCAAAGACGATGGAAGTAAAAGTAATATTCATAAGATTACAGTTATTGAATATAAAATAGTTAAAGATATTCATATAATTTTGCGGGAATAAATGAAATATATAATTGTTATAGTTCATTATTGGTTATTGCATTCATACCCACTTATTTTAGATGTTTCATATAATTAAAGCACGCTTGTGTTATGTGTTATTGTCACTCATATTAATTATGGTTGAAGCTGCACCATGATTTCTTTCTGTCTATAAAAACTTACTTTAGCTTTTATTATTTCGTTAAGCTTGTAGCTGACTCCTTTATATTATTGAATTTTAAGAAGGGGTAAGGAGCATCGCAGCGATTAGTCAAGTGTGACATTGTATAATTTTAATTGATATAGTTTTGAAAATTGTAAAGAGTTTTAGATACATATTTTTATATGTTGGATTCTTGGCAACTTTGTATACATTTTGGCGATATTATTATGCATGCTTCCAAATAATTGAAAATATAAATGAATTTTTGAATTTAATTAGATTATAAATGTTTGTGATGATTAAGATAAACCAATTGTTACCCATTGAGTCATGATTGTCGTAAGTCTCATTAGTGAGAATTTTGACAGACTAAATCGTTTATCTCAGTCAAACGGTTGACCCTAGGGGATCAGCTGGGGTGTAACATATATATCAATGGAATTTCACTTCCTTTCATTGAAAGATTTTAAGCTTTGGATAGACAGAATAAAAAGCAATTTGCAATATAATAGTTGACTGAAAACCATCACTAGTCCTAGTAAGCACAAAGAGAAAACTTAAGAATAGGTAGTTTAAAAATTACAATACCAATAGACATAGCAAGGAAACAAAATATTAACCTCGAAATAATTGTACAAAGTCTTGACTATGGTAGTTAGCACTGTCAACAATGCTAGGATGTCACCAGTATGCATGCCTTTTCTTGTCAAGTTTAAGTTTATGCAGAAAGATCCTTATAAACAAGACTTGCAAGCTTTCATCTTCAATACTAGATGTTCCAAACCGACTTTAATGATAAAAAGTTATAAAGCTTTTCCTTGAAAAAAAAATCTAAAACTTAATGTATTAATGAGGAGAACGCAGATAAATTTTCAAGGATGAAGGACAACAAATAAACTGACCAGATACAGATTGGTCTTGGGGTGGATCAATCTGCTTCAGTCAAAATGTCCGGTGCAGAATATCATTTTATTTTGAGTTCATCAGCCAGGAACCTTATTTCAACCTTTCTATTTAATAAAGATTTGTTTGAATAATTTTTGTTGCAATGATGTTGACAAAATTTCACAATATCATAAACTATATGATTTCTTAATGAAAAACAGAGACATAAAGGTAATATGTAAATTTAAAACAACTGGAAATGCAATAATCATTTTCCTTACAATAACTTGAGCCCTAGTTATTGATTTTGATTTTGAGTCAATAACATAGATCTCTTCAAAATCAAGTATAAATTCAGGGTCATCAATTCGCCTATTCCTGTAATGTTTTGTTAGAAAAACCTGCAAGAAGAAACAAACAACTTTTGGTTCATCAAGAGAAAAGAGAAATGTGTGATTGGCAATAAAGTCTCAAACTAGAATATTTAAAGCAAAATATTTTTTTTATGCTGCCACAAATTTCATAAATTCACAAGTTTTCTGTCACATTCACACATCAAATTGTTTGAAGTTATAAGCAAGATGTGTTCATTAACTCGAGTAAACCAAGAATGACTAAAGGAAGAAAACATCTCCTTCAGTATAGAAGGAAAACAAAAGTGAAGACCACCACAAATCCTAAAAATAACATCAATGGGCTTTTCAGGCACCCTACGAAAATGAAAGAATTAAAATACATGGGGTCAAATTGAAAATGAAAAGAGTGAGAAATAAGACAAGAACTAGGCTGCGGATGGACTGTGATAAACGAATTGCTAGCTCAGAAAATAAAAGGAAAAAAACATAGGTCACGTATCCTTATTATTCACAGCAATAACTTCAGAAACTATCCAAACTAACCCACCAAAGACCAAATGCTTACTAATCTAAGGATGCTAACAGCCTTAAATTTTGATGGCAATCATGAGGTTGTTGGCGGTGCTGGTAAACAGATGAGTAATAGTGCAACATGGAACCCAGAGATGTATTTAAGGCTGTCCTAAAATTCTTTAGTCATAAAGACGGATTAACAATATAAGAGATTGCTGCGATTAGGATTTCAACATGCACCAAATTGGTACAATTTGATGTATTTTAACAATCAATAACATTGTTAAATANGATCCATAAGCTAACCCAATCAAATGCAATGACCACGGACGTACACATATATTTTCGTGTGGAATTGGTAAAGAACATCTAATTGAGAGCACTCATTTATTATAATACCCGGTTTTGGTGAATTGGGTAAAATTTTGACAATTTTTAAATATACCCAAATTTTTGCATTCCCCGAAATCATACGGAATCATTTTTATAAAATTCTACACATTGAATCGATCAATTTGATATATATAACACTATGTATGACATGTAAATATATTGGAAGATATAAAGTTTGAAATAACAACTTATTAAATCACTAATTACCCTAATTAACCACTCTAATCCTTTGGCATTATAGCCAAATGGCTTTCTATCACGACATAGAGTCATCAAATGAAATCGGAGGGATAAGATTAAATCGGCTCGAGTTTAAAGTAACATTCCCTAGCATTTCCTTTAACCCCCACCCCCCCGCGCGATTTCCTCATAACTACAAAGTGTAGCTCGGTTCACGCAATAGACCAAGATGCACGATCGGTAGAGGGCCACAGACCTAAATTTGAGGTTCCGGGATGAAATCGATAAGAGAGAACTTCATTTTCATGCTGATTGGAACATTCTTTTCCTTCCCTGCAAGCCTTTTTCATGATTTGTCACGAGCTAAAACACATTTGCTTTCCTTATTATTATTAGGAATGGCTGAAAAGTGTTTAGAAGCTCCGAACTTTGATTTGTAGCTTTCGGAAGGGTTGTTAACAGGAAGGCTGGGAAGAAAAAAAAAAGAAAGAAAGAAAATAATAGAATAAAACATTTTATGGAAAAGTTATATAGGGAGACTTTTGAGGTAAGAATTGACCCATAAATTATGGATTAGGTTAAAGGGAAATCCAAGCATTAATTTCATGAAATTCTAAGAGGTATATGATTCCAGGTGGTCTGTTCTAAGTGCCAAGCTTGAGATGAGCAACAGAAAATTCATCGTAGGATTGCTCCATCAATTCAAATAAAATACTTGTGATAAACTAAGAATAATGTCTTTCCATAAAACTTCTACGTGATTTCGTTTGACACATGATTGCATTTAGAAATTCTATATGTTGAATACATGCATATTATACATGATTGCCGACTTGAACTGTCACTAGTGAAGTTAATGAGTTCGTCATTTTACTGATCCAATTAACATATTTATGAAGTCATTGTTTGCAGGCATTCATTTATTGTTATACATGGACATGATAGATGAATTGCATATGATAAATAACTGCTCCATGATATACTTAATAGAATGTCAAAAGTGTTGTGATAAGGAGGTTATTACATGAATCAATGCAAGTATGGATGACAAGAAACGATGGAATTCTCGACTCTTATATTTAGGCAGGGATGTAAAACACGAATTGTTAGAATCAGGGGAGCTATTGATGATTGTTGTGTTGAGAAAGACCCAACATTCATCAATAGTTATTTTAGTCAACAGTCTAGATGGCAAACCAATCTTATGAAATGAAATGAATGAAGTGACAGTTTATAAAATTAAAAATAATATTCCTAAAATGACATTTATTGATTTTGAATTCAGTATGGCAATGACTATAATTGCACATGAATAAAAGAAATGTATGTTTGATATAGTTGTTATCGTTTTCTGCATTTCGTGCACTTTACTTCAAATGCCTCATAAGATTAAACCATGTTTGTATTTATATTCTACCGTCATGCATATGAGCTACATATGAACATGCACGTTATCTTTTTTCTGTCCGCAAAAATCTTATTTTAACTTGGATTATTTCGCTGAGCTTGTAGCTCATTCCTTTATATTGTTTTTCAAAAATGATAAGGACCACTAGAAAGAATAGCCAGTATGACTTTTGTACAACATTTGGGATTGTATATTTTCGAGAGCTATATGGATCTTGGACATGTATTTTATATGTTAGATTTTAAGCAACCCTCTATGTATTTTTGTGATATTCTAATGCATGCTTTCAAATTTATGAGAATGCAAATGAATTATGAATTAACATGATTCATGAATATTTGTGACAAATGAATTAGACGAATTGATTACACAATAGATCCTCACAATGTAAGTCGACATGAGTGCTAGTGAGAATTTTGTTTGAGTGAGTCGTCCACTTTTCTTGCACCACGATTGATCCTAACAGAGGGGTATGTTGGGGTGTGACAAAAAATAATATCAGAGTGAGGTTTGATGGAAAGAATGATGGAAACATGTTTTGGATTTAGAAGAAATAATATTGAGATTAAAAATATTAATCAGTAAATATAGAGCTATATGTTTAGTGAATTTGGGACGCTAACACATGATGTAAGGTATAATGCATGCATGACATAATTAATATATGATAAATTGCATTGAATAATAAATTATATTAATATCGATAAATATGTCGGAAGAAAGATCAAAAAAAATTGAGGGTCAGCCTTTTCGATGAATTGCAGAACAAGAAAGAGAAGCTGAAAAAAATTCAAATAGAAGTGATTTTCAAAACAAGGCAAATGAAGAAATCAAAGTCACTGAGTTACATGGCATTTTTCAGTTGATATTTCAAGTTGTTGATAAAATGACAACTATTGAAATATCCTCTACCAACTCTAGGCCTATATATGAACCTGGTAAATAAGTTGATGACATTTGAAAATCATTCAAAAATTTAAGCCACATGTACATTCCTATTAGAATGGAAGAGTAGTGTTAGGCCACAAGTATAGTTAAGAAATGACAGTTATTGTCTAGAGAATATAAGAGTGGTGCTAGCCACTTTAATGTTAGAAGATGAAACAGAGAGATAATGAAAGACGCAGCCTAGAAATTTCAATTGACACCTCTTCCACAGATTCAGTAGGATGATTTTGTGAGAGTTTTCAAGAATTGGCTTATTCCACCTTTAACCAGAATATCACTGCAGGATAGATTATTCATGTTGACAGGGGTCCAAGGCAATTATATAGAATGAGGCAAATGTTATTTATCTTTCAAAATATGCACCTCAATACGTCAACATTCAAGATAAAAAATATCATCGGTTTTTGAGAGGCCTTTGAGATCAATTGTGATTGGCATTGACTCCATTTGAAAACAGCAACTTCTCAGTATTAGTTGAAGTGCTAGAAGAATCGAGAATGAGTTAGACTAGTCAACGGTGGCAACCTCAAGCAACCAAACGAAAATACTTTGAAAAGACAATACTTCCAAAGCTAGAATTGTATAGTTGAAGGCAAGCAGAAGCTAATCCGATTTGAAAATTCAATTTGTGAAAAGTGTGGGAAAACATATTTTGAACAATGCTTGATTGGTTAAAGAAATTGTTACAAATGTGGACAGATAGGGCACCGTCAGATGGATTATTCATTGGAAAAGAAAAGGGATAATAGGCCACAAACATTTCAAAAATAACGACAACCTAGGAAATTTTTTGAAAGTGGCCAGTCAATCAAGACTTAAGTTTTTGGAAAGGCTTCAACTCAAAAAAAGGTCAAGAGATCAAAGCACAAAAATAGATACACTTCTTATTCGGAACCAGTCGGACACAATTTTATTTGATTCAGGTGCATCACATTCTTTCATTCATGAAGAATTTTCTGTCAGCTTATTTGTTGATATTATGTACTTTACTCATGTTTTGTATGTTATTATGTTATCAAAAAATGAGTTTTTTGCAAGTAAAAAATATTTTGTGCATGTTATAATTCTATTAGAAAGCTACTAGCAAAGTTGATGATGCAGAACCAACTATTTGCAAAATATTTAAAATGCAAATTTTGGCTGCATAGTATTGCATTTTTTGGGGCAAATCATCAGTGGGCAAAAAATTTACATGGATCCTCGAAAAGTGAAAGCAATCATAGAATGGCCTGCACCTAAGAATATTATAGAGGGGCGCAACTCTCTGGGTTTAGCCGAATATTATGAGAGATTCGTTAAAGAATTTTCACAAATAGCTTTGTCGCGGTAAAAGTTAATGAGAAAGAACAAGAAATTTGAGTAGAGTGAAGAATGCGAGCAATTTTCAAGAGCTAAAAAACAATTTCCTATTGCGCTAATATTAGTTATTCCGTCAGGAATATAAAGATTCCCGATTTACAACGACACATCATCTAGAGGTTTGGGTTATGTTCTAGTACAAAACAAATGAGTAATAGCCTATGCATCAAGAAAACTGAAAACGCATGAAAGGAACTATCCGACGCATGATCTGAATTAATTGCAGTAGTATTTGTTGTTATGATATAGAGACACTAACTATATGGAGTGAAGTGTGATGTTTTCACTGATTATCTGAGCTTGAAATATATTTTCACATAAATGTAGATGAATTTGAGACAAAGAAGATAGAATTTATCAAGGTTTATGCTATGGATATACGGTACTANAGGCCACAAACATTTCAAGAATAACGACAACCTAGGAAATTTTTTGAAAGTGGCCAGTCAATCAAGACTTAACTTTTTGGAAAGGTTTCAACTCAAAAAAAGGTCAAGAGATCAAAGAACAAAAATAGATACACTTCTTATTCGGAACCAGTCGGACACAATTTTATTTGATTCAGGTGCATCACATTCTTTCATTCATGAAGAATTTTTTGTCAGCTTATTTGTTGATATTATGTACTTTACTCATGTTTTGTGTGTTATTATGTTATCAAAAAATGAGTTTTTTGCAAGTAAAAAATATTTTGTGCATGTTATAATTCTATTAGAAAGCTACTAGCAAAGTTGATGATGCAAAACCAACTATTTGCAAAATATTTAAAATGCAAATTTTGGCTGCATAGTATTGCATTTTTTGGGGCAAGGCAAATCATCAGTGGGCAAAAAATTTACATGGATCCTCGAAAAGTGAAAGCAATCATAGAATGGCCTGCACCTAAGAATATTATAGAGGGGCGCAACTCTCTGGGTTTAGCCGGATATTATGAGAGATTCGTTAAAGAATTTTCACAAATAGCTTTGTCGCTGTAAAAGTTAATGAGAAAGAACAAGAAATTGAGTAGAGTGAAGAATGCGAGCAATTTTCAAGAGCTAAAAAACAATTTCCTATTGCGCTAATATTAGTTATTCCGTCAGGAATATAAAGATTCCAGATTTACAACGACACATCATCTAGAGGTTTGGGTTATGTTCTAGTACAAAACAAATGAGTAATAGCCTATGCATCAAGAAAACTGAAAACGCATGAAAGGAACTATCCGACGCATGATCTGAATTAATTGCAGTAGTATTTGTTGTTATGATATAGAGACACTAACTATATGGAGTGAAGTGTGATGTTTTCACTGATTATCTGAGCTTGAAATATATTTTCACATAAATGTAGATGAATTTGAGACAAAGAAGATAGAATTTATCAAGGTTTATGCTATGGATATACGGTACTATTTTGGTCAAGCAAATGTAGTTGTTGATGCTCTATAAGTAGTGCAAGTTGGATTATTACCCAAGAGCCAAAATTGATCAGATAAATTGATGCTTTATGATTAAAAATAAAAAAAACAAGAAGATGTTGGATATTTACATTAGATGACTGTGCAATCAACTTTAATTGACAATTAAAATAGCCCGGAAGGTGAGAAATGAATATCTAAAACTCATTGAGCAACATCATAAAGGAAAGAACCTAAATCTAACTGTAAATGAAGATGGTGTTATCAAAAACAAACTGCAGCTTTGGACACCTACTGATTATAATCTGAAATTGAAAATCTTAGAGGAAGCTTATCATTCTAGATATAGATTTATCTAGGCAACACAAAAATGTAGAAGAATTTTAAATTGATGTTTTGGTGGCCAGGTATGAAGAAGAATATTATTGAATATGTGTTTAAATGTCAGGCTTGTCAAACAGTAAAAGTCGAGCATCAGAAATACAGTGGGTTGCTACAATCTTTGCCTATACCTGAATAGAAATGGGAAAAATTGTGATAGATTTTGCAATGGGATTTCTCAAATTTAGGCTAGGGTGTGGAAGTATTAGGGCGAATATTGACAGATTAACCAAGTCAACTCATTTCTTATCAATTAAACCGCCAGTGGTCAAATTGTATGTAAAAGAAATTATTAGACTGTATGGTATTACAGAAGTTATTGTTTCTGACAGAGATCGAAAGATTTACATCCAGATTGTAGAAAGGCATTCATAGAGATTTGGGTACACAATTGCATCTTAGCACAACATTTCATTTATAAACTAACAGATAGTCAGAAGAAAAAAATTTAGTATTAGAAGATTTTGTCATGGCTCTATGTTCTGAACTTTTTGAGGTTGTTGGGAAGACCGCATTCAAATGATTGAATTCTCTTATAACAATAGTTGTCAATCCAATATAAAAATTGGTTCCTATGAAGCTCTATATGGTATGAAATACAAAACTCGATTAAGTTGGATGGAGATAGGAGACGTCCTTTTTTAGGACCTGAATTGGTAGATGAATCTACACAGAAAATCAAATTAATAAGAGGCAGATTAAAAGTTTTCGTAGATTGACTGCAGAAAATTATAACCCAAGGCATAGAGCAGCGGAGTTTGAAATTTGTGATTTTGCATTATAACCCAAGTCAAAATAATATAAGGTATAGCAAGATTTGGTCAGGAAAGCAAAATGAGCCCAAGATATATTAGTCCTTTTTGAAATTATAGCAAGAATTGGTTAGATTGCTTGCAAGGTAGTTTTACATGAGGAAATGTCAAATATTCACCATGTGTTTCATTGTTAAGAAAATGGGTTTCATACACAGATCAAAAAATTTCACATAAAAATATAGAACTACAGAAAAATTTAACATATATTGAAGAACTCGAAAGAATTTTGGAAACAGCTTAAACAATTAAAGAACAGACAAAGTCCTTATGTTAAGATAAAATAAAAGCACAAATCGGACCATATGAATAAAAATTCAAAAATTTTGAGGACGAAATTTTTATAAGGATGTGAGATTTGTAAGATTCAAGTATTGTGAATTAGGTAAAATTTTGACAATTTTAAAATATACTGATATTTTTGTATTTCCTGAAATCAAATTGAATCATTTTTATAAAATTTTACATGATGAATTGATCAATCTGACATATAACAATATGTATAAATTGTAAATATATTGGAAGATATAAAAGTTTGAAATATTAACTTAATTAAATTCTCAATCACCATAATTAACCACTCTAATCCTTTGGCACTGTAGCCAACTGACTTTCTCCATCAACATGTCATCAACAACAACAACAATAAGTCATTATCCCACTAAGTAGAGTCAGGGACATGAATCTTTTTTCTCCATTGTGTCCTGTTGAGTGTCTTATTTTCATTTAATAATTAGAAAATTTATTTCCTTCCGTGTAATCCTTTCTAACGATTTGTCTGAAATGCTTTGACATTCCCTATTATGGTAAGGAAAAGCAAAAAAAGTGGTCTTGAAAGCTTTGAACTTCAATTCGTGGCTTTTGGTAGGGATGTTGGCAAAAAGGCGGGGAAGAAAAGAAAAAGAAAGAAAGGAAAGAAGAAGGAAGTAAAGAATGGATGAAAATATTTTAGGCAAAACTATGCAAGGAGACTACTTTTAGGTAAGAATTAATTCATAAATTATGGTTTGGGTTAAAGAAAACACATGCATGAATTTCATGAAATCCTAAGGGGTTTATGATTCCAGGTGGCCCACCCTAGGCGGCGAGCTTGAGAAGAGTAAAAAAAACTCATTGAGGGTTGTTTCATCGATTCAGGTGAAAAATCACGTGTTAAACTAAGATTGATGTTTTTTTCTATAAGACTTTTATGTGATTTCATTTGACACATGATTGCATTTAGGAATTCTACATGTTGAATACCTACATATGTTATATATGAATGCCAACTTGAACTGTTTATGATTTCATTATGTTACTAATATAATGAGCATATTTATGAAGTCATTATTTGCAGGTATTTATTTATTATTGTACATGTACATAAAGGATTGCTATAAGATATACTTGAAAGGATATCACAAGTGTTGGGATAGAGATAGAATATTACACAAATGTTTGCAAGTATTGATGATTACCAATGATGGAATTCACGACTTATAATATTTAGGTCGGGACGTAAAACAAAAATTATTAGTATCAGGGGAACTATTGATGATTCCTGATATTTAGCTAGGGGCGTAAAAAGAAAACTGTTAGTATTAGGATGACTATTGATAAATGTTATGTTGGGAAGGACCCAACTTTTATCAATAGTTATTTTAGCCAAGTTGGCAACTCATTGTTATGAAATAAAATGAATAAAGTCAAAGTTGTTATTGTTTACTAAGATGATAAATATTGGTTTTAAATTCAGTATGGATATAACTATGATTGCACATGAATGAATGAAATACATGTTTGATACAGTTTTTACTGTTTATTATTTTTCATGCACTTCACTTTAAATGCTTCGTATGTTTAAAACAACTTTGTATTTATATTCTACTGTCATGCATATGAGCTACATATGAACATGCACATTATCTTCTTTCTGTTTGTGAAAATCTAATTTAGTCTGGATTATTCCCTTAAACTTGCAGCTCATTCTTTTATGTTGTTGTTTTCAGGAAAGGGCAAGGACCACCAAGAGAAAAGCCATGAGTGATGTTTTGTGTATCTTTTGGGATTGTATAGTTTTGGGAGTTATACAGCTTTTTTGTATGTATTTTATATGTTAAATTTTTAGCAGCACTGCATATGTTTCTTAATGATATTATGATGCACGCTTTCAAATTTATGAGAATGCATATTAATTATGAATTGAAATGACACATGAATATTTGTGACAATGAGTTAAACGAATTCATTAGCTAGTGAGTCCTGATAGTGTAAGGATGAGTGCTAGTGAGAATTTTACCTAAGTTGCCCACTTTTGTTATACCATGATTGAAATCAGAGTTAACATAAATCACAATAAAGAAAGTAAATATTATTACTCAAAAAAACAAATAGGATTACAAGCAAAGACACCTGAAACTAGAAAATAATAAAGACACAACGCGACTCAACTAAGGCTTAGACCAAGGGAGGTGGTGTTGCAATTACGGAGAAAAAAACTCACATGAAACCGGGCGAATAGTCGGAAGACAACAAGGGACGGTTGTGAATGGCTTTCGAATGGGAGGAAGATGGGCGACCACAAGGCATGGTGAGGTGATTGCAGTAGGGAAGGGATGGCAGGGCGTTGGAAGGGTTGAATTGGCTCACATTAGCAAGGAGAGAAGTTATGAAGATTCTGCAGCGTCGTCGGATGGCTGGAAAGCAATATGACAGTAAGGCAAGGGCTTGTGGGGTTGTGGCGATGATGTCTAATGGCAAGACAAGGGTAGAATAGCAAAAGAAAGGAGTAACAAGCTGCGGCAGCAAAGGTGAGGTCTGGGGCAGCAAAAGCAGCGAAGCAAGTGGTTTGGACAACGAGGAGTAGTGAAAGGGAAAGGCGTTGGACAGCGAGACAGCAAAAGGGAGGGTTGTCCGGAGATTGCGATAGCGAAGGGGAATGGTTGGAAAGGTTCTGGAGGAATTTGTTAAGGATAAATATTTCCACGAGATCGAGCTACAATCGGAGCACCACTCTAACCCTTCAGGATGATCACCACCTCAGATGAGTTACAGTCAGAGCACCTCCTCACCTTCGGATAGAACCCTACAAGGAAAACATCGACAACCGATGATTGTCTTAGGAAGAAACTTATGCCAAAAACTGATTATCAAACTCGAATACAACACATATATAGAAGAGGACTAAAAAGAAATGAAAGATAATATGAAAGAAAATATAAGAAGGAAAAATGGAACTGTTTTGACGGCATGTCTCTCGTCTCCTGCAAATTTTGAATCCTGCGCTATTATAGCAACTACGGTACAACGAAAAAACTGTGGGAAAGCTCACGCATCCTCTTAGGGTTAGGTGATCTTCGACTTCATTCGTTAAAACTTCTGTAAGTACTTGAAAGTATAAGAGCGGCTGTAACCTCCTAGAGTTGAGGGGTCTTTGATTGCGGTCCGAAAAGTACCTGGATCCCACCGGCAACTATACTGTTCCCTGGAGCACCTGAAGAGTTTTTCCCACTTGCAAGAAAATATCCAGATCGGTCCAACCATCTAGGGTACTCTACTGAGCTAAACAAGGATTCCATGCCAAGTGTATTCTGTTGAATTCTTCAAAAGCAAGCCAACATTGGTTACAGTGTAAGGCTGAATTCTCCAAGAAGGCAAGGCTGTGAGCTTGTCATCTTTGTTGAAGAGTAGATGTTCCTAAACCCATCATGTTGAGTGATACAATCATACTATCACAATCTCTCCGATAAAAGGTGGCAAGCAATCAGGGTCACCACATCATACCAAACCTAATCTTGCAACTGACTCTTAATCAAAAGCTCCACAAGACACCTCATGTCATTAATGAACTTATTCTCCTTCAATCATGTCAGGGAATACGGCTGAGGACATCTTTGAATTGTAATGCTCAACTTGTCCAGCATTAGTGTTGATGTCATATTCTTATTGCTAACTCCATCAAAGATGATGTTGCATACCTTGCCCTTGCTGCTCCTTTGCAGCCTCAATCTATAAGAGTCGTCGAACCACGAGGGCCTCACCCTCATCTGGTGGAAGATGGTAATCCTCACCATATTCTTCAANAGAATTGGCTTATTCCACCTTTAACCAGAATATCACTGCAGGATAGATTATTCATGTTGACAGGGGTCCAAGGCAATTATATAGAATGAGGCAAATGTTATTTATCTTTCAAAATATGCACCTCAATACGTCAACATTCAAGATAAAAAATATCATCGGTTTTTGAGAGGCCTTTGAGATCAATTGTGATTGGCATTGACTCCATTTGAAAACAGCAACTTCTCAGTATTAGTTGAAGTGCTAGAAGAATCGAGAATGAGTTAGACTAGTCAACGGTGGCAACCTCAAGCAACCAAACGAAAATACTTTGAAAAGACAATACTTCCAAAGCTAGAATTGTATAGTTGAAGGCAAGCAGAAGCTAATCCGATTTGAAAATTCAATTTGTGAAAAGTGTGGGAAAACATATTTTGAACAATGCTTGATTGGTTAAAGAAATTGTTACAAATGTGGACAGATAGGGCACCGTCAGATGGATTATTCATTGGAAAAGAAAAGGGATAATAGGCCACAAACATTTCAAAAATAACGACAACCTAGGAAATTTTTTGAAAGTGGCCAGTCAATCAAGACTTAAGTTTTTGGAAAGGCTTCAACTCAAAAAAAGGTCAAGAGATCAAAGCACAAAAATAGATACACTTCTTATTCGGAACCAGTCGGACACAATTTTATTTGATTCAGGTGCATCACATTCTTTCATTCATGAAGAATTTTCTGTCAGCTTATTTGTTGATATTATGTACTTTACTCATGTTTTGTATGTTATTATGTTATCAAAAAATGAGTTTTTTGCAAGTAAAAAATATTTTGTGCATGTTATAATTCTATTAGAAAGCTACTAGCAAAGTTGATGATGCAAAACCAACTATTTGCAAAATATTTAAAATGCAAATTTTGGCTGCATAGTATTGCATTTTTTGGGGCAAATCATCAGTGGGCAAAAAATTTACATGGATCCTCGAAAAGTGAAAGCAATCATAGAATGGCCTGCACCTAAGAATATTATAGAGGGGCGCAACTCTCTGGGTTTAGCCGAATATTATGAGAGATTCGTTAAAGAATTTTCACAAATAGCTTTGTCGCGGTAAAAGTTAATGAGAAAGAACAAGAAATTTGAGTAGAGTGAAGAATGCGAGCAATTTTCAAGAGCTAAAAAACAATTTCCTATTGCGCTAATATTAGTTATTCCGTCAGGAATATAAAGATTCCCGATTTACAACGACACATCATCTAGAGGTTTGGGTTATGTTCTAGTACAAAACAAATGAGTAATAGCCTATGCATCAAGAAAACTGAAAATGCATCAAAGGAACTATCCGACGCATGATCTGAATTAATTGCAGTAGTATTTGTTGTTATGATATAGAGACACTAACTATATGGAGTGAAGTGTGATGTTTTCACTGATTATCTGAGCTTGAAATATATTTTCACATAAATGTAGCTGAATTTGAGACAAAGAAGATAGAATTTATCAAGGTTTACGCTATGGATATACGGTATTGTTTTGGTCAAGCAAATGTAGTTGTTGATGCTCTATAAGTAGTGCAAGTTGGATTATTACCCAAGAGCCATAATTGATCAGATAAATTGATGCTTTATGATTAAAAATAAAAAAAACAAGAAGATGTTGGATATTTGCATTAGATGACTGTGCAATCAACTTTAATTGACAATTAAAATAGCCCGGAAGGTGAGAAATGAATATCTAAAACTCATTGAGCAACATCATAAAGGAAAGAACCTAAATCTAACTGTAAATGAAGATGGTGTTATCAAAAACAAACTGCAGCTTTGGACACCTACTGATTATAATCTGAAATTGAAAATCTTAGAGGAAGCTTATCATTCTAGATATAGATTTATCTAGGCAACACAAAAATGTAGAAGAATTTTAAATTGATGTTTTGGTGGCCAGGTATGAAGAAGAATATTATTGAATATGTGTTTAAATGTTAGGCTTGTCAAACAGTAAAAGTCGAGCATCAGAAATACAGTGGGTTGCTACAATCTTTGCCTATACCTGAATAGAAATGGGAAAAATTGTGATAGATTTTGCAATGGGATTTCTCAAATTTAGGCTAGGGTGTGGAAGTATTAGGGCGAATATTGACAGATTAACCAAGTCAACTCATTTCTTATCAATTAAACCGCCAGTGGTCAAATTGTATGTAAAAGAAATTATTAGACTGTATGATATTACAGAAGTTATTGTTTCTGACAGAGATCGAAAGATTTACATCCAGATTGTAGAAAGGCATTCATAGAGATTTGGGTACACAATTGCATCTTAGCACAACATTTCATTTATAAACTAACAGATAGTCAGAAGAAAAAAATTTAGTATTAGAAGATTTTGTCATGGCTCTATGTTCTGAACTTTTTGAGGTTGTTGGGAAGACCGCATTCAAATGATTGAATTCTCTTATAACAATAGTTGTCAATCCAATATAAAAATTGGTTCCTATGAAGCTCTATATGGTATGAAATACAAAACTCGATTAAGTTGGATGGAGATAGGAGACGTCCTTTTTTAGGACCTGAATTGGTAGATGAATCTACACAGAAAATCAAATTAATAAGAGGCAGATTAAAAGTTTTCGTAGATTGACTGCAGAAAATTATAACCCAAGGCATAGAGCAGCGGAGTTTGAAATTTGTGATTTTGCATTATAACCCAAGTCAAAATAATATAAGGTATAGCAAGATTTGGTCAGGAAAGCAAAATGAGCCAAAGATATATTAGTCCTTTTTGAAATTATAGCAAGAATTGGTTAGATTGCTTGCAAGGTAGTTTTACATGAGGAAATGTCAAATATTCACCATGTGTTTCATTGTTAAGAAAATGGGTTTCATACACAGATCAAAAAATTTCACATAAAAATATAGAACTACAGAAAAATTTAACATATATTGAAGAACTCGAAAGACTTTTGGAAACAGCTTAAACAATTAAAGAATAGACAAAGTCCTTATGTTAAGATAAAATAAAAGCACAAATCGGACCATATGAATAAATATTCAAAAATTTTGAGGACGAAATTTTTATAAGGATGTGAGATTTGTAAGATTCAAGTATTGTGAATTAGGTAAAATTTTGACAATTTTAAAATATACTGATATTTTTGTATTTCCTGAAATCAAATTGAATCATTTTTATAAAATTTTACATGATGAATTGATCAATCTGACATATAACAATATGTATAAATTGTAAATATATTGGAAGATATAAAAGTTTGAAATATTAACTTAATTAAATTCTCAATCACCATAATTAACCACTCTAATCCTTTGGCACTGTAGCCAACTGACTTTCTCCATCAACATGTCATCAACAACAACAACAATAAGTCATTATCCCACTAAGTAGAGTCAGGGACATGAATCTTTTTTCTCCATTGTGTCCTGTTGAGTGTCTTATTTTCATTTAATAATTAGAAAATTTATTTCCTTCCGTGTAATCCTTTCTAACGATTTGTCTGAAATGCTTTGACATTCCCTATTATGGTAAGGAAAAGCAAAAAAAGTGGTCTTGAAAGCTTTGAACTTCAATTCGTGGCTTTTGGTAGGGATGTTGGCAAAAAGGCGGGGAAGAAAAGAAAAAGAAAGAAAGGAAAGAAGAAGGAAGTAAAGAATGGATGAAAATATTTTAGGCAAAACTATGCAAGGAGACTACTTTTAGGTAAGAATTAATTCATAAATTATGGTTTGGGTTAAAGAAAACACATGCATGAATTTCATGAAATCCTAAGGGGTTTATGATTCCAGGTGGCCCACCCTAGGCGGCGAGCTTGAGAAGAGTAAAAAAAACTCATTGTAGGGTTGTTTCATCGATTCAGGTGAAAAATCACGTGTTAAACTAAGATTGATGTTTTTTTCTATAAGACTTTTATGTGATTTCATTTGACACATGAATGCATTTAGGAATTCTACATGTTGAATACCTACATATGTTATATATGAATGCCAACTTGAACTGTTTATGATTTCATTATGTTACTAATATAATGAGCATATTTATGAAGTCATTATTTGCAGGTATTTATTTATTATTGTACATGTACATAAAGGATTGCTATAAGATATACTTGAAAGGATATCACAAGTGTTGGGATAGAGATAGAATATTACACAAATGTTTGCAAGTATTGATGATTACCAATGATGGAATTCACGACTTATAATATTTAGGTCGGGACGTAAAACAAAAATTATTAGTATCAGGGGAACTATTGATGATTCCTGATATTTAGCTAGGGGCGTAAAAAGAAAACTGTTAGTATTAGGATGACTATTGATAAATGTTATGTTGGGAAGGACCCAACTTTTATCAATAGTTATTTTAGCCAAGTTGGCAACTCATTGTTATGAAATAAAATGAATAAAGTCAAAGTTGTTATTGTTTACTAAGATGATAAATATTGGTTTTAAATTCAGTATGGATATAACTATGATTGCACATGAATGAATGAAATACATGTTTGATACAGTTTTTACTGTTTATTATTTTTCATGCACTTCACTTTAAATGCTTCGTATGTTTAAAACAACTTTGTATTTATATTCTATTGTCATGCATATGAGCTACATATGAACATGCACATTATCTTCTTTCTGTTTGTGAAAATCTAATTTAGCCTGGATTATTCCCTTAAACTTGCAGCTCATTCTTTTATGTTGTTGTTTTCAGGAAAGGGCAAGGACCACCAGGAGAAAAGCCATGAGTGATGTTTTGTGTATCTTTTGGGATTGTATAGTTTTGGGAGTTATACAGCTTTTTTGTATGTATTTTATATGTTAAATTTTTAGCAGCACTGCATATGTTTCTTAATGATATTATGATGCACGCTTTCAAATTTATGAGAATGCATATTAATTATGAATTGAAATGACACATGAATATTTGTGACAATGAGTTAAACGAATTCATTAGCTAGTGAGTCCTGATAGTGTAAGGATGAGTGCTAGTGAGAATTTTACCTAAGTTGCCCACTTTTGTTATACCATGATTGAAATCAGAGTTAACATAAATCACAATAAAGAAAGTAAATATTATTACTCAAAAAAACAAATAGGATTACAAGCAAAGACACCTGAAACTAGAAAATAATAAAGACACAACGCGACTCAACTAAGGCTTAGACCAAGGGAGGTGGTGTTGCAATTATGGAGAAAAAAACTCACATGAAACCGGGCGAATAGTCGGAAGACAACAAGGGACGGTTCTGAATGGCTTTCGAATGGGAGGAAGATGGGCGACCACAAGGTATGGTGAGGTTNCGAATAGTCGGAAGACAACAAGGGACGGTTGTGAATGGCTTTCGAATGGGAGGAAGATGGGCGACCACAAGGCATGGTGAGGTGATTGCAGTAGGGAAGGGATGGCAGGGCGTTGGAAGGGTTGAATTGGCTCACATTAGCAAGGAGAGAAGTTATGAAGATTCTGCAGCGTCGTCGGATGGCTGGAAAGCAATATGACAGTAAGGCAAGGGCTTGTGGGGTTGTGGCGATGATGTCTAATGGCAAGACAAGGGTAGAATAGCAAAAGAAAGGAGTAACAAGCTGCGGCAGCAAAGGTGAGGTCTGGGGCAGCAAAAGCAGCGAAGCAAGTGGTTTGGACAACGAGGAGTAGTGAAAGGGAAAGGCGTTGGACAGCGAGACAGCAAAAGGGAGGGTTGTCCGGAGATTGCGATAGCGAAGGGGAATGGTTGGAAAGGTTCTGGAGGAATTTGTTAAGGATAAATATTTCCACGAGATCGAGCTACAATCGGAGCACCACTCTAACCCTTCNAAAAGAAAGGAGTAACAAGCTGCGGCAGCAAAGGTGAGGTCTGGGGCAGCAAAAGCAGCGAAGCAAGTGGTTGGGACAACGAGTAGTGAAAGGGAAAGGCGTTGGACTGCGAGACAGCAAAAGGGAGGGTTGTCCGGAGATTGCGATAGTGAAGGGGAATGGTTGGAAAGGTTCCGGAGGAATTTGTTAAGGATAAATATTTCCACGAGATCGAGCTACAATCGGAGCACCACTCCAACCCTTAAGGATGATCACCACCTCAGATGAGTTACAGTCAGAGCACCTCCTCACCTTCGGATAGAACCCTACAAGGAAAACATCGACAACCGATGATTGTCTTAGGAAGAAACTTATGCCAAAAACTGATTATCAAACTCGAATACAACACATATATAGAAGAGGACTAAAAAGAAATGAAAGATAATATGAAAGAAAATATAAGAAGGAAAAATGTAACTGTTTTGACGGCATGTCTCTCGTCTCCTGCAAATTTTGAATCCTGCGCTATTATAGCAACTACGGTACAACGAAAAAACTGTGTGGGAAAGCTCACGCATCCTCTTAGGGTTAGGTGAGCTTCGACTTCATTCGTTAAAACTTCTGTAAGTACTTGAAAGTAGAAGAGCGGCTGTAACCTCCTAGAGTTGAGGGGTCTTTGATTGCGGTCCAAAAAGTACCTGGATCCCACTGGCAACTATATNTGTTACTAATATAATGAGCATATTTATGAAGTCATTATTTGCAGGTATTTATTTATTATTGTACATGTACATGATACATGAATTGCATATGATAAAGGATTGCTATAAGATATACTTGAAAGAATATCACAAGTGTTGGGATAGAGATAGAATATTACACAAATGTTTGCAAGTCTTGATGATTAGCAATGATGGAATTCATTGCTTATAATATTTAGGTCGGGACGTAAAACAAAAATTATTAGTATCAGGGGAACTATTGATGATTCCTGATATTTAGCTAGGGACGTAAAAAGAAAACTGTTAGCATTAGGATGACTATTGATAAATGTTATGTTGGGAAGGACCAAACTTTTATCAATAGTTATTTTAGCCAAGTTGAGTGACAACTCATTGTTATGAAATAAAATGAATAGAGTCAAAGTTGTTATTGTTTACTAAGATGATAAATATTGGTTTTAAATTCAGTATGGATATAACTATGATTGCACATGAATGAATGAAATACATGCTTGATACAGTTGTTACTGTTTATTATTTTTCATGCACTTCACTTTAAATGCTTCATATGTTTAAAACAAGTTTGTATTTATATTTTACTGTCATGCATATGAGCTACATATGAACATGCACATTATCTTCTTTCTGTTTGTGAAAATCTAATTTAGTCTAGATTATCCCCTTAAACTTGCAGCTCATTCTTTCATGTTGTTGTTTTCAGGAAAGGGCAAGGACCGTCAGGAGAAAAGCCATGAGTGATGTTTTGTGTATCTTTTGTGATTGTATAGTTTTGGGAGTTATACAGATTTTTTGTACGTATTTTATATGTACAATTTTTAGCAGCTCTGTATGTTTCTTGATGATATTATGATGCACGCTTTCAAATTTATGAGAATGCATATTAATTATGAATTGAAATGACACATGAATATTTGTGACAATGAGTTAAACGAATTCATTAGCTAGTGAGTCCTGATAGTGTAAGGATGAGTGCTAGTGAGAATTTTACCTAANTGTTTCTTGATGATATTATGATGCACGCTTTCAAATTTATGAGAATGCATATTAATTATGAATTGAAATGACGCATGAATATTTTTGACAATGAGTTAAACGAATTCATTAGCTAGTGAGTCCTGATAGTGTAAGGATGAGTGCTCGTGAGAATTTTACCGAACTAAGTTGTCCACTTTTGTTATACCATGATTGAAATCAGAGTTAACACAAATCACAATAAAGAAAGTAAATATTATTACTCAAAAAAAAAATAGGATTACACCTGAAACTAGAAAATAATAAAAACACAACGCGACTCAACTAAGGCTTAGACCAAGGGAGGTGGTGTTGCAATTACGGAGAAAAAAACTCGCATGAAACCGGGGGAATGGTCGGAAGACAACAAGGGACGGTTGTGAATGGCTTTCGAATGGGAGGAAGATGGGCGACCACAAGGTATGGTGAGGTGATTGCAGTAGGGAAGGGATGGCAGGGCGTTGGAAGAGTTGGATTGGCTCACATTAGCAAGGAGAGAAGTTGTGAAGATGCTGCAGCGTCGTCGGATGGCTGGAAAGCAATATGACAGTAAGGCAAGGGTTTGTGGGGTTGTGGCGGTGATGTTTAATGGCAAGACAAGGGTAGAATAACAAAAGAAAGGAGTAATAAGTTGCAGCAGCAAAGGTGAGGTCTGGGGCAGCAAAAGCAGCGAGCAAGTGGTTGGGACAACGAGGAGCAGTGAAAGGGAAAGGCGCTGGACAGCGAGACAGCAAAAGGGAGGGTTGTCTAGAGATTGCGATAGCGAAGGCGAATGGTTGGAAAGGTTGCGGAGGAATTTGTTAAGGATAAATATTCCCACGAGATCGAGCTACAATCGGAGCACCACTCTAACCCTTAAGGATGATCATCACCTCAGATGAGTTACAGTCAGAGCACCTCCTCACTTTCGGATAGAATCCTACAAGGGAAACATCGACAGCCGATAATTGTCTTAGGAAGAAACTTATGCCAAAAATTGATTATCAAACTCGAATACATCACATATATAGAAGAGGATTAAAAAAAAATGAAAGATAATATGAAAGAAAATATAAGAAGGAAAAATGGAACTGTTTTGACGGCACGTCTCTCGTCTCCTGCAAATTTTGAATCCTGCACTATTATAGCAACTACGGTACAATGAAAAAACTGTGTGGGAAAGCTCACGCATCTTCTTAGGGTTAGGGGAGCTTCGACTTCATTCGTCAAAACTTCTGTAAGTACTTGAAAGTAGTAGAACGGCTGTAACCTCCTAGAGTTGAGGGGTCTTTGACTGCGGTCCGAAAAGTACCTAGATCCCACTGGCAACTATATTGTTCCCCGGAGCACCTGAAGAGTTTTTCCCACTTGCAAGAAAATATCCAGATCGGTCCAATCATCTAGGTTACTCTACTGAGCTAAACAAGGATTCCATGCGAAGTGTATTATGTTGAATTCTTCAAAAGCAACTCAACATTGGTTCAAAATGATCTAAGGTGAGGACAGAATCTCCCTGAATGGTGGCAGCCAGGGTGGTAAGCTAGCGAACAAGATGCTCTAACTGTCCTGACTATCCCATGTTTGTTACCGGTTGTTCTCTCTCACAACCCTCTATCATTATTAGGATTGATCCTGTTGATGCTTCTCTACTGGAAAGAACACCTGTAATCTCGTACTCCAAGAAGGCAAGGCTGAGAGCTTGTCATCTTTGTTGAAGAGTAGATGTTCCTAAACCCGTCATGCTGAGTGATACAATCATACTATCACAATCTCTCCGACAAAAGGTGGCAAGCAATCAGGGTCACCACATCATACAAAACCTAATCTTGCAACTGACTCTCAATCAAAAGCTCCACGAGACACCTCATGTCATTAATGAACTTATTCTCCTTCAATCAAGTCAGGGAATACGGCTGAGGACATCTTTGAATTGTAATGCTCAACTTGTCCAGCATTAGTGTCGATGTCATATTCTTATTGTTAACTCCATCAAAAATGATGGTGCATACCTTGCCCTTCACAGTACACTGGGCGTGAAAAATATTGTGACGAAGCCATTGTTGCTCCTTTGCAGCCTCAATCTATAAGAGTCGTCGAACCACGAGCGCCTCACCCTCATCTGGTGGAAGATGGTAATCCTCACCATATTCTTCAGCTATCTCTTCATCGCTAACTTCCTTCACTACCCCTGCTCGATGAAAAGTCGCAACTCGGCACTTCGGGCAACTGGAAACGAAGTGTCCAAAACCATGACATCTGAAGTAGTTCCTAGTGGGGACTATAGTGGGCGTGCTACTCTTCTCAGGTTTCTTTTCACTCAAAGTGGCTTTATCATGCTCTTAACTAGTTTGTCATACTTAAGTCGTACTCTTGAGGTCTTCAACTGTCTGTGGTTTTCTAACTAAATGTGGTTGTCTGCTCTGCTTCTGCTGTCTCTCCACTTTCAATTATAAGGTCCACACATCTCTCAGTGTCCAATAGGATTGCAACTGCACCACATTTTTTATGGCAAGCTTCATGCCATCGAAAAACCTGCCTATGATGTGCTACTTTCCTTTAGCTCACACTTCAATTCAAGTAACATAAAATCTATTATTTACTCCTCCACTGATAGCACCTTCTGTTGCAGGTAGTGAAATTTTAAGAAAATATCAGAAAGGTAGTGTGGAGGTAGGTACCGTTGCCACATATGTTATTTCATCTTCTCCTAATAAGTGATTTTGTCTCATCCTTCTCTGTCTCCCTCTTCAGATTTTCCCACCAAAAAAAGAAATTTCTCTTCAGCTTGAGGGCAACGAGCTTCACTCTTCTGCATCGAGCATCTCCTTATATTTAAGGATCCGCTCAAAAATTTGCATCCACTGAAGGAAATCGTTTGGATCTATTCTCTTCCCAATGTCTCGTAGATCTACCTTCATTGTTATTGCGAGCTAAACAAGCATGTCATCTTTGTATGTTCTAATAGGCATCTCATCTCATCTCTGTATCTTTCAATAGGCACTTCAACTCTATATCTTCCAACAGCCACTGTGTCTATATGTCTTTCGACGAGCACTTCATCTCAGTATCATCCAACAGACACCTCAACTTTGTACCCTCCAACAGGCACCTCATATATCGGCCTCCTCTGATATTGTATCCTGAAGTGTCATGATCGATCTGATCTCCTCCCAATTGAAATTATTCCTACGAAAGGGATTCAGATGTTCTTCTTATTCTCCTTCACGTGCTTCACTATTATTGTCGACGGTGATCCCGCCCTCGGATCTTTCCTTAATAACATCAAGACGATGTAGCACTTGGCCGAGTAGTCATCCAGGGTAGATTCCTTATCGGATTCCGACAACTTTCTCTTCAAGGGTGTGGTTAGGTATAGGTTTCATGTATAGGTCGATAGAAGAAGGTATTTAGGGGATGTAGGGTGGGAAGATAAAAAACTTTTGGGTAGAGATATGGATGCTAGCAATCCTAGGATAGGACTAAGGTTAGATTAGCTCCAATGGTGAATGATACCGGAGTTGATCTAAACCACAATAGGGAAAACAAATCCCCATCTTAGTATTGCTTTCTTTTTTGGGCTTCCAAAATCAGTCTGCAAGCTTTTTATATGATTTTCACCTTCATGTCTGTTGAAGTAGCATTAATTATGGAATTCTCATTAATAATTCTTTCTCAAGTTCATTTGAAATGTTCATGTAATAAACATGTTTGGAAATATAGTATAATTTGCTAAATTCCTTCATTTGGCTGAATTTCTGTAAATTAACATAGATCTAACCATCACTTACACTGAGATTTTTCATTGTTGTATGGATTTCACAACAGATTTATTGTATGTTTGGAATTTGTTGTTATGAGAATGAATTTTTTTTTTTTAATTGAATTCAAAAGTTTGTTAGATCATTAATTTCCTATGCTTCTTTAGAGGTGAAAGAAGTTAAATTAGTATTATTATTTTGTTTAGGCGAGAGTATTCATTAAAATTTAGATGAAAGGAAGGTTGTGTACCAAAATGTTTTTATTATAAACTTCTTTTCCAAGATTGTCCTAATTTTTTTATTTTTGCAAGTATTTGGACTATTTTTTCAAACTAGCAAAAAATTCTTTCTTTTTTTTTTGCTTTAATGAATCTGTGATTAGAATAGTGTTATCAACAATGACACTAAAATACATGCATTGTTATTGCAATGTGTAGATAAGTTTGTACATATTTGTATATTATTGAATCATAATTTATCTGTGAATCACTTCTAAAGAATAGTGTATGTAGAGAGAGAAAGAGAGAGGGGAGTCAGAATAGAGTGTATGTAGAGAGAGAGAAAGAGAGAGGGGAGTGAAACTGCCCCCTCCCGTCTCCCTTTTTTTTTAGGAATCGGCTAGGTGTGACAGAGGCTGGCAATTTGGTCAGGCCAACTCTCACTAGCACTCATCATGACTTTTACAATCAGGGTTCAGTGAGTGATGAATTAGTCTAACTGGATCGCCGCAACATACGTGATATATTGCATCTCAAAATTCATTTATATTTAAGGAAGCATGGAAATCATATCATCATAACATAGATATGCAGAGCTATTAAATCCAATAAATAAATACATATCCAAAAAGACTGTGAAGGCTTCTAACAATAGAACAAAAAGTTGTACAAGTAATCTAGCTATTCTCCTCAATGCTTGTTGCCCCTACCTAGAAGGCAACAACGTAAAGTGAGCAAATCTAGCTCGGCAAAATAATCAGTGCTAAAATAAGATTTTAAATATCAAAAGAAAGCAAGGTGTCTCTTCAAACTATATTATACATGTCTACATACAATCATAAAATGCTCGCATAATAGAAAACATGAAAAAAGAACATTAACAAGTAATATAAAAATCAACCGTAGTGTCACATGCAGGTCGTAAGCATGTTCATTCATTTTATAGAGGTCATATCATAATGTCACTTATTTAATATATAGGGTTCAACAATTTCCATGTTCTTTCATTATTGGTCATCACACTGCCCCAAAGGCCATATAAACTATAGATTAATGTTGAGCTTCCCCCAACAAAGCTGTTATCAACAGCCATTTTGATACCAACAATTACCTAACATTTTGTCACCCCCTAATTCCAACAATTCTCAGAGTTTTGTCCCTTATAAATATCAGGAGTCTGAAATACATCCCTACAAAATATACTTGCAAGCACTCATGTAATAGTCTATCCCTGAACGTTTGTTGTGACATTTTTTAAAACATAATACTTGTAGCAACATTCATTGGACATTTCATAAAGTATAATTTTTGCAATCAGGTATTTCATATCTCATAAGCATGAATCATAATAGAATGAATACTTGTAAGCAATCAGTGTCATATGAAAAATCATCTGGATCATAAAATAACATATAATCACGTAAAGCATAATAAAAGTCAACTTGCATTCATAAATTAATTATAGACATTAAACTACAATATGCCAGAATTCCTATATATGTCAGCGTCAAACTAGAAATCAAATGAAACATATAGAAGAGTAATTTTCTCAATTTAGCACGAGATTATTTCACCTGACTAGATGAAGCGGTCCCACAACGAGTTTCTATATGCTCTTCTTGAGCTCACCGCCTCGAATACACATCCTGAGAAACGTAAACATCATAGAAATTCATAAAATTTGGATTTATAACATGATTTAACCCAAAACATAAGTTATTCACCCGAAACATATCTCAAATGGGCTTTCGGCATAAATTACTCTTCTGAAACCGACTAATCTTCTTCCTATCACCTTTAACTTAACTTTACCTTCGTCAAACTCATATTAAAACCCTTTTGGAAGCATACAAGATGATTATAACACTTCCGGTGCACAATCAACACCTTTGATGGTTGTCGGGAACAAGAAGAACAAGAAAAATGAGGCAAACTTCAATACGAAAGTGAGAGGAAAGAAATAAAGGCTTAGAGTTGCAAGAGAAAGGGATTCGTGCTTACAAAATTTACCCCAGAGCCCTGGATCGTGAGCTCTGGCAATCGGGTAGCCGCTCGGTTCGCAGTCAGCTCACTCCTTGCACTGCAACAAGGGTCGCAGGTCTCGCCTGCTTCAGCTGCAATAGACATGGAGAGGGGAATCACAAGCGAGAGAGATGAAGACTTGGGAGGAAAAACCGAACCTTGAGACTCCCTAATCGACCGATCAAATGAATAAAAGGCTTGGAAAGGCAATGGACTACAATGTTGCAGAATTAGGATAGGATTAATTAAAGTAATTAAGATTAAATCAATTTAAGGAAGCATAACTTCAAAATTTTATATTTCCCAATCAGTTTAAAATTCATATATGGTGTTTTATATGGAATTGATTGATTTTTTTATATGATTTAATAAAATTACTTCGATCAAATTTCGGGAGATAAAAATTTTAGAGTGTTTTTTAAATGTGTCAAACTTGATTTCTCGAAATTTGGGCGTTACAGACCTCCCCTCCTTATAAAAATTCCGTCCTCGAAATTTCTGACTTTATTAAAATAGGAAAGGATATTTTCGTAGCATATCTTCTTCATTTTCCAAAGTTACTTCCTTTTCAAGTCTCTGCTTCCACTTTATTATCACAAAAAAGATCTATTTATTTATAAGCTTCCTAACATCAGTTGTTAGAATCCTTTCAGGCACTTCAATATATGTTAGATTTTTCTGTACTTCAATATCTTCATGTGAAATTCTCTGCTCTGAATTTGAAACCTATTTTTGTAACATTGAAATGTGAAATACATCATGTATATCTGAGATATCCGCAGGTGAGGGTAATTTATAGGCAACTGGACCGATCATTTCTATAATTTCAAAAGGACCAATGTAGCTGAGACTTAGCTTGCTTCCTTGATCAAATATAGTTGTAACTTTCATTGGCCTAACTTTCAAAAATATGAAATCTCCAACTTCAAATTCAATTGTTTTGTGTTTTAGGTCGTAATATTTCTGCTTTCGATCCCGAGCAGCTTTCGATCCATCTCTGATTAATTTGATTTTTTTTGTGGCTTCATCAACTAGCTAGGGACCTAACATTTGGCGTGCACCCACTTCGATCCAACTGAGTGGAGTTTTGCACTTTCGATCATACAGAGCTTCATAAGGAGTCATTTGGTTTGATAATTGTTGTTGTAAGCAAACTCAATCATTGTAATGTGATTTTCTCAACTACCTTCAAAGTCAAGAACACAAAGTTTTAACAAATTTTCCAATACTTGAATTGTCCTTTCGAATTATTTGTCGACTTGTGGATGAAATGTAGTGTTGAAATGTAACTGTATACCCAAACCTTACTGAATATCTCCCCACAACTTTGACGTAAATCTTTCGTCTCTATAGAAACAAAAAATTTTGGAATGTCATGGATTCAGATAATTTCATTGACATAGAATCTGGTCAGCTTTACCACTGAATCTTTCTATTTAATAGGCAAAAAGTGAGTCAACTTGGATAATCTGTCAATAATAACTGATATACTGTTGTGGCCCTATCTGGATCAAGAAAATCCCATAACAAAGTCTATAGCAATTTTTTCCCATTTTTATTCAAGTATCGACAATGATTGTAGAAATTTGTTGGGTCTCTGATGCTCAGCCATTATAATTTGCCATGCTTGACACTGAGATATATATTCAGCAATATCTTTCTTTATACCTGACCATCAGATCGCCAACTTCAAATCCATGTACAGTTTTTTGTCTGGATAAATTGTGTCCCCTGAATGATAAGCTTCGTGTAGAATTATTCGTCTCAAATCATAATCGGTAGGTACCCATATATGCAGCTTACACTAGATAATGTCATCTTCATCAGCAGTCATATCAATCTTCTTTCCTAATTGACAATGTTTTAGGAGTTTCGAATTTTAGTTGCTAACTTTTTGAGTTGCCTTGATTCTATCAATTAAAAAAAGTTGCACTGTAAATTGATATAAATAACCCATGTCACCTGATCTTCTAACTTCCAGTTGTAAAGCATCAATTTCTTTCATCAACTCTGACCTCTAAGTAAGAATCTAGCTTGCACTACCTAAGAATCTAGCTTGCACTACCTATGAATTTACAGCTCAATGAATCAGCAACTACATTTGCTCAGCCTGGACAATACTGTATGTCCATATCATAATTTTTTATCAACTCTAACCATTTTTGTTGGCCTCAAATTCTACTCTTTGTGTGAAAATGCATTTCAGACTTTGATGATCAGTGAAGACTTCACATTTCATGTCATACAAATAATGTCACCGAAGTTTGAAAGTAAATACCACAGCAGCTAACTCCAGATCATGCATCAAATAGTTTCTTTCATGTTGCTCCAAATGTCTTGATGCATAAGTTATTATTTTTCTATTTTGCATTAAAACGCAAAATGCATCACTGTAAATCTGGAATCTTTTTTTACCTGATGGAAGAGCTAACACTGGTGTTATGGTCAAATGTTTCTTCAACTTGGAAACTATGCTCACATTCTGCAGTCGACTCAAATTGGACATCTTTTCTCATCAGCTTGGATAACGGCATAGTTATTTATAAATAATCATTTATGTACCTCTTGTAATATCATGTCAAACCAAGGAAATTGCATACCTCTATAACATTCTTTAAAGTAGATCATTCCATAATTGTCTTTATCTTCTAAGAATCAATTGAAATTCCCTAACCACTAATAATGTGTTCCAAAAATACAATTATTAGCAGTCAAAATTCACATTTCCAAAATTTTACATATAACTGATTCGATCTCAGTATCTCCAAAACCATCCTTAAATGATTGCCATGAACTTCATCAATTTTTGAATAAATCAGAATATCGTTAACGAAAATAATAACAAACTAATCCACATATGTTTTGAAGAGTCGATTCATCAAGTCCATGAAAATTGCAGGAGCATCAGTCAAGCTAAAAGACATAATTAAGAATTCATAATGATCATACCTGGTCCCAAAACTTGTCTTCCTTAACTCCGAACTGATTATATCCCGATCTCAGATCGATTCTGAAAAATACAGTTGCACCTTCTAATTGATCATCCATCCTGAGAAAAGGAAATTTGTTCTTTATCGGTACCTTATTCAACTCTCTATATTCAATACATAATCGCATGGATCCATCTTCCTTCATGATGAATAATATTGGTGCACTCCACGATGATATTCTTAGCCTGATAAAACCCTTATCGATTAATTCCTGCAACTAACATTTCAATTCTTGCAATTCCTTCAGAGCCATCTTATATGGACATTTGGATATTGCACAAGTTCTGAGTTGCATATCAATACTAAGCTCCACTTCTCGTTTTGGTGGTAGCCTTGACAATTCTTCAGGAAATTCTGAAACCATTTGGATTTTTGCAATTATTGTACATGTTTATTTAGCACTTCAAATTTTGTCAAAAATATTAATTCACTGCCTCGCAAAGATTTCTTCTTTCACTGCACTAATCAGGAAAGATTGTGCACTTCGATTACATGAGATATACAACAGCTTTTCACCGGGTGATTGCAGTTTTACCTTCCTTTTCCAGCATTCAATTGTACCAAAATGATTTATCAATCAATCCATCCCCAAAATGACATCAAAGGTTTGAATTGGTATGATAATCAACTCTTATAGCAATTTCTTATCAAGAATAAGAACATGCACTACGCATTTTCTATTGGCATAAAAACCACTTTCCAATGATATAACAAAACAAAGCAGGAAAAAAATGTATAATCTCAACATGTAAACTGGCAGCAAACTCATCAAAAATAAAAAAAATGCAATGCACCTAAATCGAATAGGACAGTACCACGCTGATCTTGAATTAAAAGCGCAATTGTAACCAATTCTTCAGATTCTTTGGCTTCTTGAGGGATAATTGAAAATCCTAGGGCTTTTACTGATTGTTATGTTCTGTGTTCTAATGTTTGCCCTTTTGTTTGCACTGAAGGCTTACCCAAAAGTTGATATCTGTTAGGTAAGAGTGTAAACAAGCCGAACACGAGCAGCACAAACTTAGCTCGTGTTCAGCTCGTTTAAAAATATCACTGTTCGTGTTCAGCTCGTTTATATTTTGAATACAAAAAGTGTGTTTGTGTTCTGCTCGTTTTCTTAGCAAGCAACAAACGAATCGAACACAAGTTATTCGCGAACAAAGAGGACAACACTAATCACACAGTAGTAGAATATTACGGGTTGGGGTCATATTTAAATCTTATTGTTTATATTAAAACATCATTTAAATATAAGTTAACATATTTTTATTTTATTTTTTAATTAATAAGTTTAATTGATTATAAAACATTGTAACCTGTTTAGTAAATTAATTTTTTTTTTAAATACTCCTCATCAATATAAATAAATATATATATATAATACAAAGGCGCTCGTCCTGCTAGGGTTCGCCTATGGCAAATCCTTGGTTTCTCTGATTCACTGCATCTTCATCGGTTTCGTCTTTCCTCGTCTTCGTCTTCTTCTACTGTTCGTCGTCATGTCGCAGTGACTCGTTTGAGTCAGCGGCTCTCGTGTGAAGGCGTCGGGCTCAGGGACGACATTTGAAGGACGTATGGGCGCAGNCTTGGTTTCTCTGATTCACTGCATCTTCATCGGTTTCGTCTTTCCTCGTCTTCGTCTTCTTCTACTGTTCGTAGTCATGTCGCAGCGACTCGTTTGAGTCAGTGGCTCTCGCGTGAAGGCGTCGGGCTCAGGGACGACATTTGAAGGACGTATGGGCGCAAGCTTCATCGTTGTTTCATCATCCCGAGAAGCACGGGCTCCTTTCTGAGGCTCGCGGCTCGTTCTTCGTCATCCCGAGAAGCTCGGGCTTCTTCTACGGTTCCTATCCTCGCTCGCAGAGCGCGAGCTTTCCTCTGGCTCAAACGAATCGCCCACTGCTCGACTTCCCTTTCGGCATTTGCTCTTCCTTTACTGTCATTTTGCTGTCCCACAGCCCCACCTCCATCTTTTGGGATGGCTTAAGACTGATCGTATGCTGTCGCACTTGCGGATGTTCACGCCTTAGCTACACCTAAATCACCATATTTTCCTCCTTCATTTGGGTGGGCGGAGGACATCAAGAAGCCTGTTAGGAAAAATGGAAAGTCTGTCATGTTTTTTACAGAAGACGATGGTATTCAACTAGCTTCCTCCTGTTGTCTGAATTTGGTTGGGAAATTTCTATATGGTCATCCCAAAACGAAGCTCATTCGCAAAGAATTTGAACCTATGCACCTTGTTGGAGAGTAAAAAATTGGACTATTAGATGGGAGACGTTCTTATTCAAATTAATAATGAAGAATATTACATGCACTTATTTGTTAGAAATATAATCTGGATTGATAACAGAGCAATGAAGATTCTGAAATGGTCTGTGGATTTTGACTCACAGACGGAACTGTTAATCATTCCGGTTTGGATTCACCTCCCTAGCCTGAAATTTCATTATTTTTCTCAAAAAGTATTATATTATATTGCCTCAGCTTATAAAAAACCACTCAAGACGGACATTCCTACTTTTAATATTTCTCGTCCACTTAGAGTCAGAGTACTGGTTGACAGAGACATCACTTCACTCGCTTATGAGGAAATCTGGTCNCATACGGCAGTGAGTACAATAAAGTGGTATTTGTTCAAGTTCTGTTTGCTGTCAAAATCCCTGATGTTGTGTCAATCCATATTTCTCCCGGAAAAGGTAAAATAATATCCCTTTCTATCAAAATTTTGGCTTCTGAAGGTCGAGTTAGATTCGTTGTAGGCATGTCAGTTTTGAGGGGTTTACCGTATACCATCCCTAAAGCGAAGAGAAGTTCTTGATCAAAAAAGTGGATCTTCAAACCTGGGAAATACAGCCAAATAGGAATTGTAGGAGGTTCAGTACGAGGGTCAAAATCCACCATCCATTTTAACACCTTCATCACCTGATTTTCAATTCGAAGAAGTCTTCTCGCAAACAAATGAGTATAGTCTTCATCATTTGATAATTGAATGAGAATGTGACGACCAACCAATTTACCGATCTTCCAACCCCCTTTCAGCTTCATTTGCTCAAAATCCTTTCGAATTAATTCAAGTTTAGGGTTTCCATAAAGAAACTTACCTACTAAGAACAGTCGGCAGGGCGCAGGGAGGGTGGAGATCTCTGCCTCAGTGAGAAAGATTGCAAGTTTGTCGTTTTTATGGGAAGCTTTTTTGAGAAATCTGGTTTCAATGCCAAGTGCAAAATTGTCATGGTAACATTGTGGAAACATGTTGGAAAGAGGGGCGGAGACGTGGTTATCAGTGGTGAGGGCGGCGGCGTAAGATCGCGCTGATGCCATTTCAGACGCCGTCGATCGGCACAAACAACGCACGCCGCTGTATCTTCACGCCGCGATTGCGTCGTAAGGCGCGAGAGGAGCCTTGCGTTGTGGTCGCAAAGGAACGACGAGCACAGACGAGCGGGCGAGCTAGCGTCGGCTCGCGAAACTCTGGCGAGCGGCACTGCGGATATATATATAT
>JXCR01039511.1:9227-21710 GCA_002079205.1 Phalaenopsis hybrid cultivar | reverse complement strand
ATATATATATATATATATATATATATATATATATATATATATATATATATATATATATACTACAAAGGCGCTCGTCCTGCTAGGGTTCGCCTATCGCAAATCCTTGGTTTCTCTGATTCACTGCATCTTCATCGGTTTCGTCTTTCCTCGTCTTCGTCTTCGTCGCCTGTTCGCTATCATGTCACAGCGACTCGTTTGAGTCAGCGGCTCTCGCGTGAAGGCGTCGGGCTCAGAGACGACATTTGAAGGGCGTCTAGGCGCAGGCTTCGTCGTTCTTTCGTCATCCAGAGAAGCACGGGCTCCTTTCTGAGGCTCGCGGCTCGTTGTTCGTCATCCCGAGATGTGCAGGCTTCTTTTACGGTTTCTGTCCTCGCTCGCAGAGCGCGAGCTTTCCTCTGGCTCAAACGAATCGCCCACTACTCGACTTCCCTTTCGGCATTTGCTCTTCCTCTACTGTCACTTTGCTGTCCCACAACCCCACCTCCCTCTTTTAAGATGGCTTCAGACTGATCGTATGTTGCCGCCCTTGCGGGTGTTCACGCCTCAGGTACACCTAAATCACCATATTTTCCTCCTTCATTTGAGTGGGCGGAGGACATCAAGAAGTCTGTTAGGAAAAATGGAAAGTCTGTCATCTTTTTTACAGAATAAGATGATATTCAACTAGCTTCCTCCTGTCGTCTGAATTTGGTTGAGAAATTTCTATATGGTCATCACAAAATGGAGCTTATTCGCAAAGAATTTAAACTTATGCACCTTGTTGGAGAGTGAAAAATTGGACTATTAGATGGGAGACGCGTTCTTATTCAAATTAACAATGAAGAATATTACATGGGCTTATTTGTTAGAAATATAATTTGGATTGATAATAGAACAATGAAGATTCTGAAATGGTCTGTGAATTTTAACCCACAAACGGAACTGTCAATCATTCCGGTTTGGATTCGTCTCCTTAGCCTGAAATTTCATTATTTTTTTCAAAAAGTATTATATTTTATTGCCTCAGCTTATAAAAAACACTCAAGACGGACATTCCTACTTTTAATCTTTCTCGTCCATCTAGAGCCAGAGTACTGGTTGAAAGAGACATCACTTCACCCGCTTCTGACGAAATCTGGTTGAGCACACAACACCATGGATATTGGCAGAAGGTAGAGATTGAGTATTTTCCATCATATTGTTCAAATTGTCGTATGTTCAACCACTCCAGTTCTCAATGTCACCATCTACACCCCCACCTCAGACTAAAAAAGTAAAGTATTCCGCTAGAGACTGTGATTCCATCTAATCCCGATTAACACTAAGTTGTTGACACTATTGATAATCAGAAGAATATCCCGGAAGATGTCAATATCCCCGTAGGCAATATGACAGTCATTCAGTCCCCTAGCACTTTTGTTAACCGGCTCACTTTCTAGAACTCGGTGCAGGAGGACTAAAGTGGGACGTCCCTAGCACTTTTGTGTCCTTTTGTGACATTTTGGCTTTTTGATTTTATGTATCATTGTTTTATTTGGGTTTTGTGTGTGTTGTATTTTATGAGTTGACTTTCTTTTAGACCCTCTCATACAATCTTTCTGTAACTTTTCCGTATTAATATATTTGCCCTTGGGCTTTTTCAAAAATATATATATACTACAAAGATTTATAATCAATTAATATATATATATATACAAAATTGATGAATAGTATTTCGAGCCAAAACGAACCGAACACGAACGAACAAATCTTTGTTTATGTTCGGTTCGTTTATATATCGAGCACAAAAAAAAGTGTTTGTGTTCGGCTCGTTAACTTAGCGAACAAATCGAATACAAGTTTCTTAACAAACTGAACACGAGTTGTTCGCGAACAACGAACTGTTTTAATAGCCCTACTACTAAGCTGACTACCTTCCAAAAATTTTCTGGACTGTCCCTATCCTTGAATCACCTGTGGTCTGCAATCTTTCTTCTATTCTTGTGGACAATTTATTTGAATATGTCCTGAATATCCACATTTGTAACATTTTTCGGAACCGATCAAACATTACGCAAAATATTTTTTCCATACTTTTCACAAACTGGCTTTTTTATCTCAGACTGTTTGCTAACATTCATATTTAAATTTCTTGCTTTGAAGGTGTTCTCTTTTACCAAATTCTTTCGTTCGCTTGCTAAGATTGTCACTACTGATTGGAAAAGTTCAGTTCATTTTCAATTCTTCTTGCCCTTTCAATAAGCACGGAGAAATCACTGATTTCAAATGGAGCTAATGCCAACCTCAACTTATCTCTGAGACTGCGTAGAAATTTGTGACACTTTTCCTCATGGGTGCTGAGATAGTAGGTTGCATATCTGGAAAGAGAAGTGAACTCTGCCTCATATTGTATAACTGTTTTGGACATTTGAGTAGATTGAAGAACTTATCCTATAATGCTAATGTGGCAGGAGGCAAAATAAACCAACCTTTGACGACTTTAACAAATTCTTCCCACTGAACCTGTAGAAGAGGTGTCAGTTGAAATTTTTCTCTATGTTGTGTCTGCCACCACCTTTCTGTCTCTCCTTCTAACAAGTAGTTAGTGTCACTTTCTGTTTTACAGACAAATCATACCTTTCAGAATTTTTCCAATCTTTAGGAGCCAATCTTCATCAACTATAGAGTCACTAGCACCATTATAAGCAGGTCGCTAGAAAGACAAAAATATCTTCAAGTGTCAATCAACTTTGGCCCCGATTTCAGATTTGGGCCCCATACTGGTGGAAGATCTTTAGATAGCAATCATTTTATAAACCACTTTATAAACCACTAGTGATATCAACTACAGAATACCCTGTAACTCTATTATTCTAGTGTCTGTATTTGTCTTGTTCTGATTTTCATTTCTGCCCAAAACAGTTTCAGTTCTAACTTTGTGCTCTGTATTTGGCCTATGAGACTGGCCTTCCATACTTCTCATTTCATATCTATACAAGTTTATTTGTATCGGCACAATTTATTATTCACATGTAATTTATCATATAAAAATTTTATCGTGCACACGTCACAACTTAATTCGTAAGGGATACCCACAACTGATTCATCAACATATAGCTCTATATAAATTAATTCATATTTGATCTCATTCTTACATCTTCTAAATCCAACATGCTTTCATCATTCTTTTCATTCAATAATCATACTCTGATATCATTTTCTGTGACACCCCAACTAGCCCCCTTTTTTTAGAAGTCAGTTCGAGTGCGATAGAGGTTGGCAATTTACTCAGGCCGACTATAACTAGCACTCGTCCTGACTTTTATAATCAAAACTCAATGAGTGACGAATTAGTCTAATTGGATCGCCGCAACATACGTGATACATTGCATGTCAAAGTTCAACCATATTTACGAAAGCATGGAAATCATATCATCAAAACATAGATATACAGAGCTGTTAAATTCAGTTAATAAATACATACCCAAAAAGACTGTACAGCCTCCCAAGTATGAAACAAAAAGATGTTCAAGTCATCTGGCTACCCTCCTAAGTGCTCTTTGCCCCTAATTGAAAGGCAACAATGTAGATGAGCAAAACTTGCTTTGTAAAATAATCAGTGCTAAAAAAAGATTTTAAACATGGAAAAAAAGTAACATGCATGTAGGTCTGATTATTTATGAAGATATGCAAATATATCAAAATTAGTTACAGCATGTATAAATTTATCTTCTGAGGCTAACACTGTGAAACTTTCTTCATCTATTCCTGATATGATAAAGATTTAAAAAAAAACTGTAAAAATTTATGAAGATAAGCAAATATATCTGTACTTCATAAAGCTACTTGAAGGTCATATCAAAGGGAGTTTTTCATATCTATGGCACCTGAGATGGGGGTTCATTACTTACACTTCTTCTACAAATATCGCGAATATTGATTCATATTAGTTCTATGTTTTTTTAGTTAAGTTTACTTATGAGGTTTTGAATTTGTAGAATAAATATTTTTGATGTTAATATTTTGGCAAAACACGTTATTTTGATGTTTATATTTTGTTATTTTCTAGTAACAAATACTTTTTTTATTAGCATTTGTTATGTGTCATCCTATTTGATACAAAAAAACTTATTTTACTTGTGTTGCTTTGTGTTTTGATGCAGTTATTTGTGATAGAGTGTGCTCTGTTGGTAGTACTTCTCATATATTATGATGTGATGTGCTGGTGATATATTGCATTGTAATGTTGGTACTTGTGTTGTTATAATCTCAGATGATAATTTGTGTTGCGATATTGTGATGTTTATACTTGTGATATCATGTGATGCGGTAACGTTCCTAGTTTTTTTACTGCAATGAATCCTACTGATAGAGAGCATAGAGAGTACTACAAAAAAAAAGTATTACAGCGGCAATCCGTGTGCTAACTGAATACTGCGATTAAAATTTTTGTGAATCTCTCTTTGTTTTAGGCAATTCTGCTTGAATTTTTCTTTTTTTTTTTGTTATCATCTCTCAAACTACGGATTTTCAAATCAAGAGCTTTTTTGACCTATTTGAAGTTTCATTTATGTCATTTAAGAAACTCTTACCTTTCATATCCTTCAGCAACGAAAATGCTCTTATCTTAATTTTTTTATTATTGTCATAATGATTATTTATGTTAAACTTCTCATATATGTTATCTCCTATATCTGCATAAGCTTTAATACTTATATATTGAAGCATACAGCCCAAAATACTCTTTTTAGGGGCATCAAAGAGAGCAAAATGAGCAACAAAAGAAAACCAAGATATGTAAATTCATAAAAATTATATGATGTGTATGGAAATGCCCCTTATTTTTAAAAATGGACATTTTTGTTTGTCTCAGCTAAATACTATGAAACTTTTGATTAAATGATTGTTTTCTTTTTATGCTATTTTAAACTTTCATTTTTTCCAACAATAACCTCAAGATGGTTGTATTGTGTACCTATTGAGATTTTCAGCATAATTTGGTTTCAATCTTCTACAAGCTTGCCTTTCAACTTCTTCATACATATATGTATGTTTGACTTATATTTTGGAGAGAAATTTACACACGTACCAAACAATTATTATGAATTACATATCGGACACCTAAAGTTTGATAAACATCTTGTCTTGATGCTAGGTGTTAGGAATTTTAATATTGAAGTTTGGGTATGTTAATATAAAAAAATCGTGTGGTAAGCATGTAAAAGCTCAAAACTGTTAATGCAATGACAACTGCTTACTGAAAANAAAAGAAAACCAAGATATGTAAATTCATAAGAATTATATGATGTGTATGGAAATGCCCCTTATTTTTATAAATGGACATTTTTGTTTGTCTCAGCTAAATACTTTGAAACTTTTGATNAAAAGAAAACCAAGATATGTAAATTCATAAGAATTATATGATGTGTATGGAAATGCCCCTTATTTTTATAAACGGACATTTTTGTTTCTCTCAGCTAAATACTAAATGATTGTTTTCTTTTTATGCTATTTTAAACTTTCATTTTTTCCACCAATAACCTCAAGATGGTTGTGTAGTGTACCTATTGAGATTTTCAGCATAATTTGGTTTCAATCTTCTACAAGCTTGCCTGTCAACTTCTTCATACATATATGTATGTTTGACTTATATTTTCAAGAGAAATTTACACACGTGCCAAACAATTATGTCGGTCAACTTTTTTTTTTTCGATTGATTAGATTTATTTGAAAAATATGATATATGAAAATGNCAGGAACTCCTAAGGCTAGATCCTAGGTTCTAAGAATATGAGATTAAGACCTCACTAAAAATGAGGTCAACAAATTATTATGAATTACATATCGGACACCTAAAGTTTGATAAACATCTTGTCTTGATGCTAGGTGTTAGAAATTTTAATATTAAAGTTTGGGTATGTTAATATAAAAAAATTGTGTGGTAAGCATGTAAAAGCTCAAAACTGTTAAAGCGATGACAACTGCTTACTGAAAAGTAAGCTAATCGTTATCGGTCGTCAACAGGGGAAAAAGTATTTAATTTAATATGTATATATATATATATATATATGATTTTGAAAAGTAATTTTTAATTTTTGATAATACGAGATCGAACCGATCTCATACATGCGATAGTTTAAATAAAAGAGTGCAACACCGCAAGTGACGTACCTATCCTGAGGAATAGACACATTACTTGATAGTAAGACTCGATTAAATAAACTAAAGGATTTATGACATCCACTTTAGTCTGCGAAACTTTTATGTTGACCAACAAGTTTCTCTATTTAATATAGAAGATTAAATAGAGTTTATATTAAGTTGTGTTTATCGATGCAAGCTCCTATAATTAATTATATCTTAAGTGACCGAAGTCGCTTAAAAATACTCTCGATTCATATAAGTGGTTTTGCTTTCAAGAATTTGAAAGTTTAAGATTTCAAGATTGGACATTGGAAATTTAAAAAGGAATGGATCAAGTAGGAATAGTTATTTTCAAGAATCCAAAAGAATGAAAGGTAGGAGAAGTCACTGATTCGAGGGGAACCCAAGTGACTTCTTATACTATCCTACGGTTTGGCTTCAATTTTGAGAAAAAGATTATTTGATGTTTTATCGTGCCAGTTTTATTATTTAGATATTACAGTTGCATGACATAGTATACAAATAGCTTAGAATATAGGAGGGTTTATGTCGTAATAAACGACAGCCTCAGAGCCTAAAGCGAGTTAGGGCTATAGTAGACAATATGGTTGTGCAAAAACATAACGATGAGTTGAGGAATTATGTCATAATAAGCAGAAAACCTCGAAATCTTATGATTTGTTATTTAATTCTAAGGAAAGTTTTAGCTGAAGTAGTCTGATTTTGCTGTTGTAGAATGTTGTCCTCCACCTGCTGCCCACAGAGTTTTGCTCCAAGCTTCTCGTCGAAGTGATAGCTCCAGAATCAATTTTAATTTTTTGCAATTTAAGTGATAAGTTTTGTTGTTGTTCAAGTATTGTGAGGGGGTTAAAGTTGATTAGAGCAACACCAGTTAGGATTTCACGATTCCCTCATTCTGGTACTATTATTTTCTTTTGAATCTAATTAGTCTAAACAACTTGTTAAGCTCATTTAAACTAGGGAGATCTCGTTAGCAACGTAGGTTACCTCATCCGAGAAACTCCCGTAAATTCCAACGGAACGTATTATGTTTGTTTGTTATTTTGAAAAATATTTAAGTTTAATTTTAATTTTGAAAAATATTTATCTTAATTTTAAAAGTTGCTTGTTTTGACTATTTAAAATTATTTAAACCAAACATGCATAATATATTAAGCTGGTAAGTTGCAGTAATAAAATGACGATAAATAACTGTAAATGCGTACCTGTCATTTTCTCGTTGTCTCCACTGAAATATTAGCATTCATAATCATGCATATATTTCAAAGTGTAAAGTAGCAACAAATGTTATGTAGTAATGAAGCTTTAATTATTAAATTCAAAAGAGACCACAATTCATAACTTGGTGGGGCCCTAGAGGTTTTAAAAATGATTTTCTTGAACAAAGCATAATAAATTCAGTTGTTCTTCCAAATATCCAAAAGATTATAAAAGTGTTCGGGGCATAACCCTGAACAACTTTTAAGAATCTTTTAACCGTTTCGAGTTCACTTGAACTTATCATGTTGTTGAATAGATCACCCCGAAGTTCATTAAGTTTAAGACGTGCTCAGTACTATACCGCAATTAACCCAAGAGAAGAGGGATAGGCAAGTTTAAGCTTGTAGTGTTTGAAGGGGATTAATTATGATTTATATTTCAACTAACCCTCAAGTATCATTAGATTAAACTTAGTTCACTACAAAGCTCTTAAGTCATTAGAGGTGGATGCGTAAGTTTGGAAAAAGACATACTAAGAACATTTGATTAAAAGATCGACCTATAACTCAACCATTGTTCTGGGACTCTAGATTAGTAAGATATTGACTTCCTGACTTATGTCCCAAACATTTGGATCACTCAACTTGATTTCTTCTTCCAATGTTTAACAATTTGGAAAATTACAGTTATACCATTTTTTTTCTAAAAGTAAAGGTCGACTGGTTTCTATCTCTTATCCTCATGTTTCACTTTATTGCTTAGGATTAAAATATTACCATTTAAGTTTTTAGCCCATCCTAAATTTTAATTAGGGGTGAAAGGTGGAAATTACAACTTTGCCCCTAAGGCTCCTATTTTCATAAATCTTTTAAATTAATTTATATGGGTTTGAAAATTTGCTGACATATCTCTCATGGTTTAATTGAGATACTAGAGAAGAAATTATATCATTCTGATCTTTATTTTAATTTATATAACTATTTTAGTCCCAAAAATGAGAATTTCCAAAGTTATTCATTCAATCAATCAAGGTAAAGTTTCTGTTCTTAAAAAAATTCTTAGAGGTTCATCTAAGTCAGAGGATCACTTGGACCGAATTTCATTTTTTTTTTTAATTATATTTTAATTATTATAATTATTTCTTTATTTTGGTGGTTAATTAAATAGAAAATACACTTTATTTAAAAAAATCAATTTTATATTTTCATTGATCCCTCTAACTTCAAGAATCTCAAAGAAACTTATTTTATATTACTCTGATATTTATTTTATTTATTATTATTATTTTAGTGAAAAATTAGGGAAAATACATTTAAGGTATTTAAAAATACATAATTTTATCAAGAAAATTAGAAAAAATATTCTGATTGGACTCAAGTGATCAGGGAACAATTTGTGACATTTTGGTGCATTTTTTTATCTTTGTGATTTTTAGGATTTTTAAATTTTTTTAAATTAAAAATTAGCTCAAAAATTAATTATTTATTTTAACATCAATTTTATTTTTCTTGGGTGCCCTTGATCATAAGGATCACTCCAAACCACTTTTCATAATTTTTCTTAATTATATTTCATTTATTATAATTATTTTAGTGCAAAAATCTCATTTATCTTAAAAAATACACTTTGATGGTCAAATCAATTCATATTAGTTTTAAATTTTTACAGAGGCATAATATGTTCATCATCTTCAGTGTGGATCAATTTTTATGATTTTTTGAATTATATTTTATTTATTTAATTTTTTATAGATTTTAATGACTTAAATTAGGAAATTATATTTTAAAGACATTTAAACTTAGGTTTTATTTTTCTTATGCTCTTTTTGACCATAGTGAACCCACCAAAGCAAGGGTTTGTTTGGCGCAACTGTTGATTATTTATAATTTGTTGATAAGCAGATTATTCTGATAATCTGATAATCTGCAGATTATCAGATTATCAGAATAATCTGTCTTGTTGTTTGGGACAGCTTATTCAGATTAGCTTATTGGTGGTCAAATGACATTTCTGCCCCTGTCTGATAAAACTGTTTGAGACAACTTATTCAGAATAGCTTATTGGTAGAACAGAAGCATACGATCATCACAGATCAGTTCTAAAAGATGACATACAGTTCTTACACTCTCGTGAGTACCAGAATAAATAAAAAAATACAAATACAAGTACAACTACAATAAGAAATATTAAAATATTCAATTTCAGGCTCTGGCTATGTTTGTCGTCATCTGCACTGTCAACCTGAGAAAACACCGGATTCTCATGACTGCTGGCAGTGTAATATAAGGGACTGTCAGCCCACCAGAAGAAGTCACAACGAGTAGAAACATCCTTGGCACAACCGTAGAACTGTCTCCCATAGTTATGAGTCTGACGCAACGTGAGCAACGGAGACGGTAGACCACAATAACACAAAATAACTCTGTCTGTAACTGATATCCTAGAAGTCATGTTTGTTTAATTGTGAAAAAAACCAAAAAAAAAGTAAGTACTTAATTTCAAAAAAAAAAAATACACATAAAAATTAATCTACATATATACGAAGAAAAGAAAGACTTGCTGGATTAGCTGCCATGTATAGCATCTGCTATAAACTCCCTCAGAGCAGTCATTTCAGCCACACCCTCCGCGTCATGAACTACAAATTCATTAACTTCATTCTCATCCTCAAGAACTGAAGGCCGAAGCATGCTTTCTGATGGTTCTTCATAGACTGTCAGCTCTTAGTTATCAGCCATACTAAAGTCCGTATCTAAACGTGAAGGGTGCCACCGTATGAAGTTATGAAGTGTCATTGTTGCCACCACAATATGCACCTGCTTCTGAAATGGATATGAAAACATATCACGTAGGATGACTCATTTCTTCTTCCACACACCAAACGTTCTTCCAATTACCCCACGTAAAGAGGAGTGACGTTTGTTAAACATTTTTTTTCCTACCACGAATACTGCCACTTGTCGCTTAAAATCAGGAATATGATACCTAGTGTCTGGATATGACTTCAGATAGCCCCTCTACATAGGTTATCCAGCATCAACCAAATAGTATTTTCCTATTATGAAAGATATTGTTATTTGCAGTAAATACCTATAACTTGTAATTTTATAAATCAAAACATACCTGAAGGCGGATGAGGAAAACCTTGCGATCTATTCCTCGTAACATAGGTGAAAACTCGACTATCAAGTGCACTCCCTTCCCAGCCCGCCATAAAATATGTGAAACACATGTTGAAGTCACATGTCGCCATGACATTTTGAGTAGTTGATCCACTTCGATCAATGTAAGCCACCCTGTCCTGACTGGGTATTCGTGCATCAACGTGAGTATCGTCAATTGCACCTATACAATTCTGTTTGACAAAGTTAGGAAATATTTCTATGTTGTTATGAAAATTAAATAAAAGTAACATTACCTTAAAGTAAGACATGTAACGGCGATCGACTGTGATTTGTTCTTGAGTATTAGCAAATGACGGATCCTCTGGCCTGATGATTTTAGCGGCTAAGCTAACAAGTGTCTTTATGTCTTTGGAAAAATAACGGCTTATTGTCTCCGATGAATGCTGAAATCTCTCCAGAGCACCCCTAATTGATTCATTTTGTGACAGAATATATAGCGTTATAGCCAATACCTCCCTTCTCGTCGTTCTCGAAGAACCTTGGAGTCCGTGATTGATGGATAACTCGTGCAAGAGATCCATAAAGATCGATATTGTCATTCAGAATATGTTACTGAACCTAATAGGATGTCCAGAAAGCATTTCGCCAACCCATTTATCCCCAACGAAGCTGGAGATCATTCGGGGTATACGAACACGGCTTGATCGGTAATACTCCAACAGTAATATAGCAATAACTGCAGCCCATGTCATTCTCTTACGACGTTCATGTTGTGGATCCATCCTAAAAGAAGAAATATCTCAGTTATTTCATCATTTATTAATCAATACAGCGAGCGAGAAATAAATAACGAAATAAATAACGAGAAAACTCAGCTAGTAAGAATAAAAAAAATATTGAGCTCCACTAATATGCATTCAAGATTCAAATAAAAGTACATTTTAAAAAAGAAACACAAATCCAAATAACAGATGAGTTCATGACTTTGAATAGTACATAATACATTGCTTGAAAACCAATAAAAACTCAATCATTAACAATAACACGTAAATATTCGACTCGCAACTCTGGTTCCATCGCCATAAATATGTGCCTACGTGTTGGATCCTCAAGTTTTTTCATACATATTGCATGAAAGTGTTTATCCGTTACAACTTCAGGGATGGTTTTCAAAGTGCGAAGACAATCGAAGATAGTGTTGTCAGGTGGTAGAGCAGGCGGTGGTGCTCCAAAATCATCTACGAGTCTGTCAAATGAGCTTCTCACAAAAGTATCATTTTCTTTCTTTTTTCTTCCTAGCTTGGGCCTTTTCATATGTGAGCTTGACTCCCCCATCTCCCTCTGGTTAACACTGTGTATTTCTTCTTCAACTGTCACCGGCTCTGGTGTAAAATCATCGGGTATTCCTGCAAACCCCGTCTCACTAGAGGTGAATGTCTGTTTTCCCGTTGCCACTACCCCCTTGAACATTATGTCAAATTTCTCTTCAAAATCCAACTCAATTCCGCTTTGCTTGTATTTTTTTGTTGCCGGCAGTGCCTATAACAGAAATTGAGGACACTCATGTAATTAAAAAAATTTTTGATATACACAAGTTGAAAATGTAAGCCATATCTCTAATTTTTCGGGCTACCATTCTTCTGATGCATCAATTGTCTGTTTAATTGGATCTCAGTCTGACCCGGTTGATCCACGTTTTAGCTCTTTCCAAATCTTTCATTCCTTTTTCAATTGATCTCATTTATTTTTAAAGTTTAGCCTATCATAATCCCTTCCAGTCAGTTTTTTAAACCTTCTAGTTATATTCAACCAACCTTCCTTGTTGAAGTACGTTGTCGGCCGATTTCCCAATTCTATTTCTTTAAAACACAGATCGCAAAAAATATTTGTCACTTCTTTATCCCACATTGCGGACGGACCCCCTTCTTTAGACATGTTGGAACTATAATGAGCAAAAGCATTATACACAAAGAATCTCCACAGTGTTGCAATTAACAAATCAAAATAGAAGTATAAGTACACGAAAGAATTATGT
>JXCR01039502.1:47288-63784 GCA_002079205.1 Phalaenopsis hybrid cultivar | reverse complement strand
AGAAGAGTTTTCTGGAATGATTCTGAGAATCCTGTCGCGATGATCGTTACGTGGATCTCGCCGGTGTAACGATCGTCGATGACGGCGCCAAAAATTATGTTTGCAGAGGGATCAGCAAGGCTAGTGACAACCTGAAAAATGTTGCCATGGATTACAATCCACATGATGCAATCCAATTAAAATAGGAAAGTTTACATACCCAGCACGCATTTCTTATGTATTTATATATCTCAGACCTAAACTTTCATATTTACATTGCACTTTGGCGCTTTAATCCTATGCATGAAAATCTGCATTTCACTATTAAAAATTGATAATATGAAACTTGAGGGGTGAGATATGTAAATACATAAGTATTGTGTGCTATGTATGTAAATGCCCCATGAGAACAAAAAGAGCTTTCACATGTCATGAAACATACCACTATTTTAACTTTTACAAAGTGAAATACACCTCATCCATAGGCAAGGTGGCATGTGTAAAAATTGAAGTTTAGGTGTTAGATATGTAAATACGTAAGAACTGAGTGGTATGCATGTAAATCCTGTTTTCCTCAGAATAAACATGAGGTCTGTGGTATCGAACGTGGCATGGAATAATAAGACAAAAAGTGAAGGGGGCATTTACATGCATACCACCCCCAATTCCCATGCATTTAAAACTGTTTTTTTTACATTTATACCACCCAAATCTTTCATATCTCATAAAAAATACCATTATTTTAACTTTTAAAAGGTGAAATACACCTTTTCATGGATAGGCAAGGTGACATGCAAGTAAGAATTGTAGTTTAGGTGTTAGATATATAATATATAAGAATTGAGTGGTATGTATGTAAATCTTCCATAAGTGAATCATCGATGTCAAAGAAGATGGGGTTCAAAAAATGGAATAAATGCAGATAAAATCACCTGAGAAACTCTGTTAACTTCTTGTAAAGTGATGTCCTTTCCACCAGTTATATTGAACACAACTCCAGTAGCAGATTCGATGGAAGAACCAATAAGGGGTGCCAACGTTGCTTGTTCGGCGGCTTCCTGTGCTCGATTTTTGCTTGAGGAAACACCAACGCCGAGCATGGCCGTTCCGGAGTTCTTCATGATAGCCTTTACGTCAGCAAAATCTACATTGACCAGTCCTGGAATCTGCCAAAATAGCATTTTTTTAACTACCAGTTGAGCTTAAATTAAAAAAACAGTTTTTTTACCTGACGGGCAAAAAAGTTAAAATAGCCCCCAACTATTTAAACGGGATCATTTTAGTCCCGGAGCCTATAAAAATGACAAATTAATCTCTAGACCCTTATAATACAAAGCTAAAACAGACCCCATTAAAATAGTATAGGGACTAAATTGACATTTTATAGACTCTGAACTAAAATGGCTTCCTATAAAGAGTACTACGCACATTTTGACATTTTCTCAAGAACAGAACAGCTCACCGTTATGATATCCGAAATTCCCTGAACACCTTGGCGTAGAACATCATCTGCGAGGAAAAACGCATCTTGAAGAGGCGTTTGCTCGTCGACAATATCCAAGAGTCGGTCATTGGGTATCACAATAAGAGTATCAACATTGCTCTGTAACTTCTCTATTGCCTCCAGAGCCTGCATGTAGTAAATTACACAACTCAGAAATAATCATCTTAACATACAGATCATAAACTAACATTCAGAAGTGCAAATTATGCAATAATCTGTGAATTTTCCTATATGAAATCTCGCACAAAACCTGAATGTAGATGTAGCAAAAAAATTTGGACAAGAGAAAAAAAAAAAGGAAATTTACATATATATCATTCAGTTCATATGTATTTACATAAATGACACCTAAACTTCAATTTTTACAAACATGCCATATTTTACCTATGCATGAAAAAGGTGGATTTCACTTTTAAAGGTTAAAATAATGGTTTATTTGNATAATAGAATAAGCTTAATTGTCCATCATAACATGTAATTTTAACTCCAGGATAAATCTACAATACTGCAAGAACATCAACACACATTCCTAATTTGTAACCAAGGGGGGTTCACAAAAAGTTCCACTTATAGAATAGACTTCTATACAAATTATGAAGCCTGCATGACTCTCGAACACCTAATGGACCTTGAATTAGTAAACGAAAATAATAACCAAAAGTAGCCCTTTTGAACAAGTGAATTTTATTCCGATGTCAATCATAATCTAGAACATCTCCACCTTCCATTCCCAAGTGAGAAGACAAAAAATGGAACTAATATTTTTAAAATTCTTCCAGGTCATTATGAAAAAAAACATGCCTTTTACACAATAAAATAAACATAAAAAAACAATATCAGGATGACCATGTCGTGTTAGAAAATAAAAGCCGCGGAAACACATTCAACAGATCCAAAACAAAATTTAGAACAGAAGTACATAAATTAAAACAAAAAAACACCAAGATTTAACTAAAAAAACCTGATATGGGAAAAAATTATGAAACCACACCACGCCACACTAAAAAATCCACTATGAAGAAATGATGAGAAATATACAGAGTACACAAAACTCAAAATTTCTCTTCACTTCACTCGACTCACGAAAAAATTTCGGACGCTCGTCTTCCCTCTTTCACACTACGCCCACACAAATTCACAGAGAAGCCGAAGGCTTAAAATCGCAAACTGCTATAAACAGTTACTGACACCAGCGCTAGGGTTTCCAGCGCTAAAGTCCATAGAACAATTCGAGTGCAACAACACTAAAGTCCAGAGAACAATTCGAGTGCAACTGCACTCCTCCAGAGTGCCACATTTCCCAACTCACTATTTTGGAAGGCTTTGTTGGGTGCCTAGGCACCACTCCCTCGCCCTAGGTGCAGGAGCTCCCAACCAAGTGCTAGGAAGCTCCTCTTTTTCCACCATCAGGCCAGTGCTTCTCCATTGAACAATCAAGCTTTAGACATAATAATCACTCGCTTTAAAATTGATTGCAATCGGTTCCTCTCCTTCAAATCTCTCATATTCATAGTAATGTATTGCAGTGTGACACAACTTCGGTCTCAACCTTCCTGAAGTTCTCAATTGTAATCATTTTAGTCACCATATCAGTAGGATTCTGAGATGTGTGTTTCTTCTCCAAAGATAATTGACCATCTTCTAAAAATGAACGAATGAAGAGATAATATACTTCGTACTGACATAAAATGTAGTGTTCTTAACTAGATCATTAATACTCATACTGCCACTATAAAGTTTTTCATTTACTTGCTCCTTGTCCAATTCTATCATAACGCTCCACGTCAAATCATCTCCTTGATAGCCTCATTTATGACAATATACTCAGCTTCTATAGTCGATGGTGTAACAATCTTCTAAAATCTGTAAACCCAACTCACTGTTGTGTTCCCCAAAATGAAGATATAATATGTTGTATTTCCTGTTAGATTCAAATCGACATATCCCTGTAATTAATCCTTGAACTTTCAAAGCAAAGTGCCTTGTTAATTGTTTCTCTCAGTATATGAGAATTCACTTTACAACCTTCCAATGATGTTTGTCTGGATTACTTATGTACTTGTTGACTACTCCGACTACATTTGCAATATCTGGAATTGTATATATCATTGCATACGTCAAACTTCCAACTACTAAAGTATATGATGTTATTCTCATTTGTGTTTGTTCTACTTCATAATTACGTGATTGTTCTTTAGATAGCTTGAAGTGATTACCTAAAGGGGTACAAATTGATTTTGTCTCACTCATGTTGAATCTATGTAGAAACCTCTCAACATATTCTACTTTAGACAACTTCAAATTACTTGCACTCCAATCCCCATTGATTGTTATACCAAGAATTTTCTTGGTTGGACCTAAATTTTTTATTTCAAACTCCCTTGATAATTGTTCCTTCAAGTCTCTAATATTCTTCATATATATTTCTATAATCACCATGACATCAACTGAAATACACCTTTTCATGCATGGGTAAGATGGCATGAATGTAAAAATTGAAATTTAGGTATGTAAACGAGGCATATGTATGTAAATCTTCCTAGATGATCCTGTTCAAATCTAGGATATCTATCCCACCATAGAGGGGAATGATATGCATAAACATTGTCTATTCTGCAATATCTAAATCGTCAATGACAAATAACATTATAATGAAATTGATCACGTTGTGAGATAGGAGAATTTGTTGACAACAGCCCGAAAACATGCACAATTGTATGCATACAAGTTTTATGTTGAGATCCAAAATACTAATTAGAACGTTTTGACTTGTTCCAACTCTCCAGAAAGAAAGAAAGAATCAAAGATATAAATCATATCTCATATATATTTATAGAAGTACTCTAACTAACTAATCAAATTTACACATCCTCTTAACATCTCACAAAATCATAACATTGCTCTCCCGCTAACAATAACCTGTCTTTAAGGTCGAAATCAATATAACAGGACAACAACCATTCAATTGGCCACACTCTCTAAAATGGTTCCATTTTGTGCACCAGAACAAAGATTTCAACATATAAAATCTAATAGGCACTTGAGATAATTCTCGAGTTCATCCCTGGCAGAACTAAAAAGAGGCCACCAGTTTAGCCATAATTCCAATTGATCAATCAAGTAAACTAATTGTGTTGCTTTAAGCATTTGTATATCCCAATTTAATATAATCTCCTAAACAAATGAATTTGCAATACTATCGCTTGCACGATGTAAATGTTGATCTTCAAGAATAAGTTCAATGATCTCAAGAGGATGGCTAAAATGTTGAAGAATATTTGCTTGAAAGAATCAAAAGAATTAAATTATTTGTTCAAATATAAGTGGTGGTAGCAAGGCCAAACCATCCATAAACATCAATGCAATTGAAAAATGTTACACGTCAGAGAGATTAAGTACAAAAAAACTGATCAACCTCGCAAAACCATTCTTGTGGATTATCCAGATTAAAATCAGGAATATATAGATTTAAAAAATCCTAGAACCACTTTTCAGAATTTCTTTGAAAATGTGGCTTAGCATTGTTGGAAATGCATGGACCATCTTCGAAAGATCGTGCACCCACCTTCGTCTAAGACGCATATGCTTGTAATTCTCATCCTTCACCCACGTTCAAGAACGACGGCCAGTCATTCTTGTTTAGAACATAGTCCTCACCATCACCACTCTACTCATCCAGCCTTCAGGTTTCTAACCATGGATTTTTTCATATGCTTGTTTCCTTATCTCAATTTTTTCATATCTCAATGCCTCAATCCTTATCTTAATTTTTTCATATCTCAATGCCAAAATTATCATGAAGGTTTTTTCAACATACAAAATTTTCCATATCTCAATGCCTCAATCCTTTGATTTAGCCCCAAATCCGACAATGACTTGAAAAAACCTTCATAGTTGAGAAATTGATGCTTCAATCATAAAAATTTATGTTTCCATCTCTGGAGAAAGACAACCATTGAACCCAGAATTTCCATTATCTTCCACTCTCGTTGCCGCGCCGGATTATGCGGTTGAACCTCAAGCAAAATTCACTCTAGAATTACAATACTTGTTCATGCCCCAGTCCTCTGCCTCAAGAAACATCTTTCCTGATTTCTCTTCCATATTCGAAATTCAGTTCATGTTTAGCTCTCTTCTCCCTTCATCTATGCTTTCCACTATATAAATTTGACACCAACTCACCGTACAGCTAAAACAAAGATGTCTAAAAATCCCTCTGCCATTTAGATTCACCCCAACCATATCTCTACCTCATCTGGGTACCCTGATCAATATCCCACTGATATGTCAATTCTAAGAGATCTCCTTCCTCTTCAAACTGGTAGCATTACTCAGAAAAATTCAATAGATGTCCAGCCAGTACCCAATAGTGATTGAGAGTTTGAAAATAGACATTCCTAATTTTTTAATACGGATAATCCAAAAGAATGACTTTCTCCAGGGTGATCGGTCCTTATGATTTGTAACGTTTTTTAATTGTTTCAATGTATATAAATGGTCCAACATTATATCACTACCACTAAATGTTTTTGAACAAGCAATTGAGTTCTCGAAATTCTTTCAAATAAAAAAAATCGCCAACTTCTTGGCAGTTCCCTTGAAATCACCAAGAATATTCTCAAAGATCAATTGTTACATCAAGAGAACAACCGCATTGCAAGCCTTGTGTGCCGAGGAGATATAGAGAAGAGGGATGTGCAAACAGTTGAAGCAACAAGACCAGCAAACAACATTGATTAACTTGAACAGTGGCTAGGCTAATGCCGCGACATCCATAGATATCAAGGGATGAACTCAAGGATTTCCTCAAGCACTGTCAGTTAAAATTTTCTTAGATAATTTTCTTATTGTTTTAGCACTCAATATGAAACTGATTTTCAGATTGTAGTTGAATGAATGACCATTGCCTCGATTGGATTAAATTGGTAGTTTGACCATGAAAACAAGGTCATTGTGCGAGGGGGAGTAATATTGTAAATTTAAATAAGATATTAAGAAGATGTTTAGCAGTTAAATGTGATTAATTAGCGTAAGTAACCAGCCTCTAATAGTCTTTATAGATATCTCCATTTAGAGAGGATGAAATATGAAGAATAATTAATGAGTTTAGCTGAATGTTAGGATCAAAGATTCTAACTAGAATACTTCAAGATGCTTTATCACCCAAAAAGAAAAAAAGAAAAAAAAAGAAAAAAAAAAGAGATAAAGATAAAGCAAGAACGCATTCATTATTCATCATATCTTCTTTAAATTGAAGCATTTATAAACTTTCAATATTATCACAAATTTATTACTCGCAAATTAACCATATTTATTTGCTAAACGTCCTATGAACATCTTATAAATTTATAATAAAATCACATCGAACCACTCTATTTCAGCAATATCCAGAAGTGTTGTGAAAAACGACAACAATAAAACGAAAAATGGAATAAGAAAAATTGCACGTAGAAAAAAACGCCAGAGCGACACACAAATTTACGTAGTTCGGCAAATTTGCCTAAGTCCACGGAACTGCAAAGGATTTTATTTCTTCGAGGAATTACACCGTAGAGCGCCTCGACGTTTATAAGAAAATCTCTATTTTCTTCTCTCTCTCTCTCTCTCTCTCTCTTAGAAGACTTAGTTTGGCTTCATACTTTATAACAAGTCAAGTGAGGCTATTTATAGAAACCAGGAGAGCATGAGAGCGGTAGGTGGGAGTGAGGTGAGCGGTAGGTGAGATTCTTAATTAGAAAGCTAATTAACAACAGCTAATTAAATTGCAGTGGATCGGATCTCCACATTACCCAACAATTCTCCCACTTGGAGACTGGGACACTGACTGCACCACCTACTGGCTGCATCATCTACTAATTGTACTGACGTTTTCCTCAAACATGATATCCTCCACCTCTACAACTCAAAGACCCAGTCTTCATGCCAGAAGATCAGCTGAAATCGAGCACAACTTCAGTTTCTCACAAGTAACACCCTCAGTAGACATATCACTGTCAACGTAGTCATGTATCGCAAATCTCTTTCCTGGGTTATTTCTGTATTTGCTTACAACTCTCACTGCATGAGCAATGTTCTGACCCTGCTGAAAGCTCTTTTCAACAAGTCCAGTCTTGTAACTCTTACTGCCACCAAATGCAGTCTTCACCCGGTACACATACTTGTTGTGCAATGATTTCTTCCTTGGTGAAAGTTCTGTCAGCTCCCAAATCTGATTCTCCACCATCTATCTGTATAAGATCCGGTTTTCCTGCCTTTGACATTCTGTCACTTTTTAGGAAACTGACATTCTTTTGCTTTCCCATAATGCACCTCTGACTCAAGTGTCATCGTCTGAGTAAACTTGTAGTCATATATAGTGTCAGTCTTCTTACCCCGAGCTAGCACTAATGCTCCTTTGGTAACCATCCTGGTGCTATCTGATAGCACCACCAAATGACCACCCTTATTGAGCTGCCAAATCGAAATGAGATTTTTCTTAAACTCAAGAACGTGTCTGACCTTTTGCAAAGTCCATTTGATCTTGTTAGTGAGTGTAATATCAATGTCTCTCATCCCCATCACATCTAGAGTTTTTCTATCAGTCATATATATCTTCCCAAAGTTACCTGCAACATAATATCGCATTAACTCTCAATGGGAAGATGTGGAAGAAAACCTCTGAATCCAGTATTCAGTCATCAACAGAACTGTGAACTGTCAGCAATAGCGCATTCTGTATTTCTTTAGTTACAATATTAGCGCCATAATTCTCATTCTTCTTATGATTCCTGCAATTCATTTTTATGTGACTAGTCTTGCCACAATTCTAACAGTTTGTCTATTGACCAGACTTTAATTTGGATTTTCCTCTGTTTGAGTTACTGTCATGTGATCTTCCTCTGTAATCAACATTCAGCGCCGAACTAAAACACGAGACATCGCCAGAATTTTTTCTAAGCACCTCAGTCAAAATCAAATCACGAATAACATCATATTTCAGCTTATATTTACCTGCAGAACTGCTAACTGTCATCATCATAGTTTCTCAGTTATTTGGTAGTCCTCTATCTGCATCCTCCAATAAAGAAAATTTGTGTCATTGAACTTCTCAATCTCCGATGTCATCACTTTGTCTCCGCTCATCGTTCTTCCTTAGATTCGAACCCATGGCTCTGATATCAGTTATTGTGAAAAACGACGACAATAAAGCGAAAAATGAAACGATAAAAATTAAACATAGAAAAAAACACCAGAATGACACACAAATTTGCGTGGTTCAACAAATTTGCCTACGTCCACAGAGCTGAAGAGGATTTTATTTCTTCGAGGAATTACACCGTCAAACGTCTCAACGTTTACAAGAAAATATTTATTTTCTTCGCTCCCTTCCTCTCTCTCTTCCCCTCTTTCTCTAAGAGGACTTAGCATGGTCTAGCTTGGCTTCATACTTTATGACAAGCCAAGAGAGATTATTTATAGAAACCAGGAGAATGGTAAGTGAGAGGTAGATGGGGCGCAAGATGAGCGGTAGGTGAGATTATTAATTAGAAAGTTAATTAATAACAGTCGATGGACCGGGTCTCCACATTAACCAAGAAGAAGTCCACGATCATTACATTAAGTATTTGATCTTCTTAGAAGTACATGTCGCCTTATAGAATAAACATATAGCATAAAAGCAAGTGAAAAAACAAAATAGAATCGCTCAAACTACAATTTTTAAAACAATTTCATATGACACTTAATTTTATCATTAAAATCTTACTTACATCCCATCTAACCACAAAATTGCGATTTCCAATGGACCAAACTGAATAAGCCTTAGTTTGTACCAAAAATTTGAAACAAAGAGAGAAGACCTAATAAAACTTAGTGCTAGAACGCGACAAAAATTCAAACATCATCTTTTTAAGTAGATAAAGTCGATAACTGAGAACAAATTAGATACAAAACTGCTTTTCACATTTACCTGCAAAGATCTTTTGCGGCCTTCAAAACTAAAANCTGTAACTTCTCTATGGCCTCCAGAGCCTGCATGTAGTAAATTACACAACTCACAAATAATCATCTTAACATGCAGATCATAAACTAACATTCAGAAGTGCAAATTATGCAATAATCTGTGAATTTTTCTATATGAAATCTCGCACAAAACCTGAATGTAGATGTAGCAAAAAAATTTAGACGAGAGAAAAAAAAGGAAGATTTACATATATATCATTCAGTTCATATGTCTATACATAAATGACACCTAAACTTAAATTTATACATTCATGCCACCATTTACGTATGCATGAAAAAGGTGGATTTCACTTTTAAAGGTTAAAATAATGGTATTTTTTATGCTATGGGAAATATTTGAGTGGTATCAATGTAAAAAAAAAAATTTAACTGTTGCATATGAAAATACATAAGAATTGGGTGGTATTCAATTTTGTCATAAAGCTCCGCAGCCAAATAATCTCCTTGCAAGCCTCAATTGTGACAATATATTCAGCTTCTGTACTTGATAGTGTAACAAACTTCTACAATCTGTAAACCCAACTCATTGTTGTGTTCCCCAAAATGAAGATATAATATGTTGTATTTCCTATCAGATTTGAATCTACGTAACTCTGTAGATTAATCCTTGAAATTTCAAAGCAAAGTGTTTTGTTGCTATTTCTCTCAAGTATAACAGAATTCACTTTACTGTCTCTCAATGATGTTTGTCTGGATTTACTCATGTACTTGTTGACCACTACGACTGTATTTGCAATATCTGAACTTATATATATCATTGCATACATCAAACTTCCAACTACTAAAGCATATGATGTTATGCTCATTTGTGTTTGTTCTGCTTCAGAATTAAGTGATTGTTCTTTAGATAGCTTGAAGTGATTATCTAAAGGGGTACAAATTGGTTTTGTCCCACTCATGTTGAATCTATGTGGAACCCTCTCAACATATTCTGCCTTAGACAACTTCAAATTACCTGCACTCCAATCCCCATTGATTGTTATACCAAAAATTTTCTTGGTTGGACCTAAATTTTTAATTTCAAACTCCCTTGATAACTGTTCTTTCAAGTCTCTAATATTCTTCATATATACTTGTATAATCACCATGACATTAACTGAAATACACCTTTTCATGCATGGGTAAGAAGGTATGAATGTAAAAATTGAAATTTCGGTATGTAAATACATAGAAATCAAGGCATATGTATGTAAATCTTCCTAGAAGATCCTGTTCAAATCTAGGATATCCAGCCCACCATAGAGGGGAATGATATGCATAAACATTGTTTATTCTACGATATCTAGATTGTCAATGACAAATAACATTATAATGGAATTGATCATGTTGTGAGATAGGAGACAATTTGTTGACAAGAGCCCGAAAACATGCACAATTGTATGCATACAAGTTTTATGTTAAGATCCAAAATACTAATTAGAACGTTTTGACTTGTTCCAACTCTCCAGAAAGAAATAAAGAATCAAAGATATAAATCATATCTCATATATATTTATAGCAAGCAAAGTACTCTAACTAGTTAATCAAATTTACACATCCTCTTAATATCTCACAAAATCATAACATTGCTTTCCCACTAACAATAACCTCGTCTTTAAGGTCGAAATCAATATAACAGTACAACTACCATTCAATTGGCCACACTCTCTAAAATGGTTCCATTTTCTGCACCAGAACAAAGATTTCAACATAGAAAATCTAATAGGCATTTGAGATAATTCTCTAGTTCACCCTGGCAGAACAAAACAGAGGCCACCGGTCTAGCCATAATTCCAATTGATCAATCAAGTAAACTAATTGTGTTGCTTTAAGCATTTGTATATCCCAATTTAATATAATCTCCTAAACAAATGAATTTGCAATACTATCGCTTGCACGATGTAAATGTTGATCTTCAAGAATAAGTTCAATGATCTCAAGAGGATGGCTAAAATGTTGAAGAATATTTGCTTGAAAGANTTAGTGATAAGTTAAGCACAAAGTCAAATCATATATATTGAAGATTAGACTAAAACTACTTTAAATTTTTAACTTAAAAGAATTTACTAAGTTCCTTGATCCACTCTAATGTGCATGAACTTAGATTGCCTTAACTTGCCTAGAAGTTAATTTCTTTAAGGCACCTCATGGAACATGGAAAACTTTAAAAATAGGCAATAACTTTATCATGTAGTTTTAAATTTGCATATCTCCAACTCAAATACTAAGCAAACTTAGTTATAGATCCAAATTGAAAATTCTCTAAGTTCATACCCCTCGACAAATGTAGATATGTAATTTTAAACCTCATAAAAAACATGTGGAATTTGTTTCAAATCTTTTATTGTATAGCTACTTGAACCAATTATCATATACTACTTCTGATTGATAAGATGCAATCTTAAGCTCTAATACCAAATATGAAGTAGAACATTATAGGAATAATGTCTTCAAATGCAGAACTAAGAAGGGATGCAAAATATCACACACACACAAGATTAAATTTGCAATAAGAAAAAATCTAATTTAGGCAATTATAATTAGGAGAAAGCTAAGAAGACGCAAAATCTGCACAAGCAATACTTTCATAATCTTCTAGGATAAATCATGAATAAAAATTTAAGACCATAAAAAGCATACTTCAATTATAATTCACACAATGCAATCATGAAGGCAAACCAATTATGTCAATCAGAGAACGGGAGAAGATTGATGATATAATCATCAAAACATTAATCCAAATCACACTAATACAAGAAGATAGATTTCACAAATGTTTGCAACACCAATTACACGATGCTTGAAAGAAATGCATTCAATCATTGGTGAAGCAAAGAGATCAAACAAATTAAATCAAAGAAAATATTATCAGAACAATTTCTTAAATGCTTAATATACCCTTATTTATAATCATATAATCCCTCAACAGTGAAAAAATACAAATATCCCAAATAAATAACGCTAACTCAGAACCTACTATAGCGCCCAAGAAATCAAATCAACAAGCTCAAGTCTCGGCTCAAATCAAAGCCCAAAGAACAACTCAGCAAAAACCTCATTTTACAAGCCAACGGAAGGCCCGAAATAGCATTGCACAACAACTAAACTTATAGATAACTAGCAGAAAGACTAAACAAAGAACAAAACGGAAAAAGGCACTTTTTATATGCATACCACTCAAATCATGCAAGGTCACAACTTTTTTAAAAGTAAAATACACATTTTTATACATGAAAATTATCCCATCCCATTGATAGTTCTTCGTCATTTGGAACAAACCTGCACCCAAGTTAAAAATTTTAATTGGAACATGGCATAAAATTGGATAGACACCAAGTAAAATTGGAATCTAAGGTTCTAAATCTAGTAATCCAAATAATACATCAAATTTTGAGTATGATAGTTGGGGACAAAGTGATTAATTACAATAATGCAGTTAAACTTGTAAATATAATGAAAACACAAATGAAACACTGCAACTTAAGAGTAACAATTCTCTTAACAAAGTAGCATGACAATAGAATAAATACAACTAACCGGGTGCAAAATCAAAATACACAGTAGAAAGCAAAACAAACTTCAAGCCAACAGAATTTAACAGGAAGAAGGCGGTATCAAAGATTTCTTATATGACAAGAATAATATAAGAGGATAATCAATAAAAAAATTTAGTGTAGATTTTCTGTAGATAAATTTTACTTCTATTTTGCCAAAGAATATTGAATGGAAACTGATCATTTAGAGCGTCTGCATTGAGGAGATGCATGAAAAAGAAAGAACAAGACTGTTACACAGGCATATAAAGAAGGATAGACAATTCATGCCTGTTTTAAAAAATGATAAATGAAGAAAAAAAAAAGGAAAGATTTAAATACATGCCACTCAATTCCTATGTATGTACAAATCTAGCACCAAAACTTCAATTTTGACATGCTTGCCACCTTACCTATGGATAAAAATGTGTATTTCACTTTTTAAAAGTTAAAATGGTGGTATTCTTTTATGTGATGTTAAAGATTTGAGTGGTATAAATGCACAAAGTAAAGTATAGGGGTCAGACATGTAAATAATTTATCGATGAAGACAATATGAATGTGGTTATTGTTTACCCTATTCCGTTAGATTAAAAAATGTTTTAAAATCAATAGTGAAAGAGATGAATGAACTTCTATAATGTATACTTGATAAGGAAAGAAAACAAAATTATGAGATGATTTCAAGGGACTTGTAGGATGGGCTGAGAATGGATTCAAGCTCAGCATAAAATAAATGATAGAAAAGCAAATAGTCAGAAATTAAGGTTTTCATACAATAAAATTAAGGAGTATGAATATATAAGAAAACATGAATATAAGTTATTCAAAATACTTTGCAGATAACAGTTTTAAAATTTTAATACCATTAGCAATGCTCGCAAGAAATGAAATAAAAATGATGATTCGGACAGAGCAAACACTTCAGAAGGAAGCCAACACAATTACACTAAAAATAAAAGGAAATAAAAAAAAGAAGAGTGAAACTATCATAGAATTTAACAATCATCTTTCAGAAAAATATAATATGACATATCTCACACTGACCACCTATTCATTTTCTTAATCACGCGCTACAACAAATTACAGCATATTGCAAATGATGTACAGAGCATTGCTACTAATGTACCAGAAATTTCACTAAAAGACAAATCAATCAAGATTTTAAACAGCAACCTAAGAGAATTGTACGAAGTGACAATAATTTTACTTCAACTTCTAGGAATCCAAGAAATCCTTCTGAAATCCAGTTAACTCCAAGTAAAACCAGCAAGGAAAACTAAAAGAACAGCTCGAGAAGCATGCAAACCTGCAACCCGCTCCCGATCATACGATTGACTGCATTGTTCCCGCCGCCTCCGACACCCACCACCTTGATCTTCGCTGACTCCACCGGGTCGAAAGATAACGAGCACCGCACTGTGGAGCGAGCTCTGCGATGGAAGCTCTGCAAGTGGCTCGATGGAACGGAGACCCATGGGTAGAGGAGCTTTGGTAAGGAGGTAGAAGTTGAAGAGATTAGTTGGATTGAATGAGCAGGGTGGAGGGAACAAGCCATGAGAGTGGGTGGAAGGTGGCGACGATTTGGGGGCTGGAGGCCCGGCGTTTAGGTTTTTGGAGGGGTTTTGGAAAGTTTTTTTATTTTTTTATTTTTTAATATTTTTTACATATTCTTTCATTTTTTTTTTATAAGATATTAAACTAAAGTAAGTGTGTGTGTGTGTTAAAAAGTTGATCTCTGATCAGCCCCATAGTCTGACCCAGAGTTGGACCCTCCTTTCAGAAAGATGTGCAATTTGATCCTACGCAGGAATCAAACCCCCGACTCGAGGGACTGACACCAAATGACGCAACCAATGAATAATGCTAACACACACACATTGTGTGTGTGTGTTATAATGAAAATTAAAGTAGTGGAGAGTGGACATGAATTAAAGGACAATGATTAGATATTATGATAATATAAAAATGATGTTTAAATGATAGTAGTCATGCAATTGTAAGTAAGGTGATGACAACTAAAGATGATAAACAAACATAATAATTAGATGATGATGGTCAAATAATGATGGTGGACATCATTATGTGATATGCATGCAAATGGCCCTGGAAAAATTGAACTTTAAATGTTAGATATATAAACACATAAGAATGTGGTATGTTTGTAAATCCTCTGCTCGTTTAGAATAAATTTTTGCATGTTTTGAGTTTCACACCATTATCATACCTCCATATGAAGAACAGCTTTTTTACTAATTTTTAAAAGTTTCCTATGGTGAGAAGCTTATATATATATATACATACATATATTTCTTAATTCTCCACAAATAAATTTATTAGGATGAGAAAATTAAATATAAATATATATATATATACATAATATTTTGGAAAATAGAATGCCTTTATTGTATAACCCTAAGATGATTTGTTGAGTTGTTCTATTATGTTGCTTCATTGACCTATTAGGTTATCTTGTCAAGTTGACGAGTTGTTGAATACTAATTGTTGAGTTGTTGAGCTGACAAGTTAATAAACTGCAAAGCATCAACTGTCGAGTTGAAAAGTTAACAAGCTACTGTGAGCTGACCGAACGCCTGCTAGACGATCAAATGCCAATCAGATGACCAACGACCAATCAGACGATCGAAAAACATCTAGCCGACTGAAGACTTGTTAGATGACCAAAGGGGTGCCAAGCCATAGGCTCTGATATGCAAAAAAAAACTAGAGTATCATGTAAAAATTAGCACGGATAAAGCTTTGGAGGTGGTTCCCTATCTAGTAACGACAAGCTTCGTGAAGGATAAATACATAAATCACTCTAGTAGCGAGTCTCGGAGGTAACCCTACAAAAGCGCGGCCCAACCAATGCGACAATCAGACCGAGCAAACGAGCCACAAGCGACATAATATTTGTGTGGGCCGGTGACATAAAAAAATGACCAACGATCTTTCTAAGATCAAAGTCAACCCAACACCAACATTGATCATGAAACGATTATCACAAACAAATACCGTGGTAGAAATAAAGTGTTAAACCAAAGGTGGAAAACAACTAAAACCTACACTCTATTTTATATTCAAAAAAGTTACAATGCATTTCTTTGCATTTTCTTAAATGCAAAAAAGAACAAAATAAGAATATTGTCAAAGTGACGATTGAGGTTGGCCGAAGGTCAGCTCAACTGATTGAAGTTTAGCTCGGTCGATTGAAGGGCATTATAGTCGGCCGAAAGCCTCAGGAGAGCACCTCGGAGCAACAGGACAAAGCAAAAAGACACCGAAACCAATAAAGTATCACTCGTAATTCATTGGCAAATATCATCATATTTTTTTGCCTTAAAAATTCTCTCATTCTTATCGAATATTTGCCTCCAAGAAGTAAGTAAATTGGAGAACTTAATATGTACCATAAACATGTGCTCATGAAGAGATCCAATAGTGTCGAGAGTTTAGCTCGGCTGGCGGAAAGGGCTTTAGCAGCCTGATGGCCAGTTAGA